>JAVLUX010000023.1:35507500-36022500 GCA_032164185.1 Moxostoma hubbsi | reverse complement strand
GGTGGATGTAGCTTGAAAGATCTAAGAGAAGTTACAGTTTACAATTTTTCCTCAGGTTAGAGATTTTCATTTTTTTTTTTTTTTATAAAAGCTTAAAATAAATAAAGCAGGTTTGTGCAATAACAGTACAGTATGTTGACTATTTACACAATTTTTATTCAGCAGCAGTTTTGTGGACTAAAATGTTGATTATGACAACATGTTAAACACTTTAATCTAGTGCAAGCATACATTTGTCCCTGGGAAACAGATCTATCATGTTTACTTTAAAATTCCAAAATAATCCCCCGGAGTAAAGCAAAAAAAATAAGTCCAACAAACCAATGGCAACCCAAAAACAATCTAAAAGTTATCTGAGATTTGATTTAATTTTCCTCTCAGTGCACATGGACAACACAATGTCTGCTGAATGAAGTGTAAACAAGACAAACAGCAACATTTTAGTTTTGCATTCTAGAATTGCAAGCTTCCATGGTTTAATCCAAATGATACATGTGTAGCTGCTAGAATTGTTTTCACATTAAAAGCTCAACATAAAGAAGCTGTGGTGAAATGACAAGAGAATGAAGTTTAGCCGGGTGGCCGGTGGAGAGATAAAGGGGTGCCAGGTGGGTGGGAATTTAGAGTGTGTTGTTAACAGGAAATGATGGATGATGGATGGTGAAAAGCAAATGAAGCTTTTACATTTACCCAGCTGTCTTTGACATTTGGTAGCCTTTGTAGCAGTCAATTTAAGTGAGAAACATGCTTAAGCTAGTTACTTTATCTTTATTTCCACAACATAAAAAAACAAGACCAAAAAAAAAACAAAAAAAAACAACACATCAAACTGAACCTAAACAAAAACAAAATGACACAAAGGAAAACACAAAAAACAAACAAAAAAAATATACCAAACCAAACGAAATAAAAACCAAATCAAATAAGCCAAAACAAACAAAACAACAATAAATTAATAAAAATATAAAAATAAAGGCTAGTGTAAAGAGATACTTACAACATCCAAAATCTTCTCTTCCATGTCATTCACAGCGCAGTCCTTCACAGAAAAAAAGAAAAACGTTTCATGAAAGAAATGTTTCAAACCCTAGCGAATAATTCTAACAAAAACTTCAGTGTCAAGAGGAACTTTGTCACAGAGCCTCAAATAAACTACTTTAAATAAACTTTGAATCACATCTCCACATCCACTTAAAGACAAGATAATTACACAACACAATGTGTGAGTACAGCAATATGAGGAAGAGGACAAGGAACACCAGCATCTAGTGCTTAAAGGCTAGTAGTGTTCAATAAAAACATTTTAATATCTAAGATTTCATATACAGAAGTGAGACGGACAGTACACTGAAAGTAAACCTGAAATCTGTAACTAGATATTTGCTGTGCCAGCATCAAGTCTGAATGCTCCAAAACCGTTAATAATGATAATATCTGCTGAAGCAACAGAGATGAAGGAAGACAATAAGGGTTACAAGACAGATGTGTTTTGAAGTCTCAAGAAACTAGCGACTCGCATGATAGGATTTTAATCAACTAACCTAAACTTATATGAATGGCCATACAACCCTGTTTGACATCAACAAAAGAGATCCTAACAGGAGTCAGTGTCTGTATAACCCACATTGATTGGCTGTGCTGCATTCTTGTTCTCTATTAACAGGATGTGCAATCTAATACATTTTTCCCACACCATTAAACCTGACTGGGGTGGAAACTCCCAGTTAATGGAGTACCCGAATCTCTTGACCCCTGTGGTATACACAAACCTTCAGAAATTCCTAAGCATTCTTTAAATATTAAAAGAGTTGACACAACTTCCAATGGATTAAAGGAATATTCTGGGATCAATGCAAGTTAAACTCAATAGACAGCATTATAGATTACCACAAAAATAAATGTTGACTTGCCCCTTTTTAAATCTGCCCCTTCTTTTTTTTTTTAAATACAAAAGCAAAAATCTAAGGCACTTATAGTACAATGGAAGTGAATGTGGGCCAAATTTTGAATGTTAAAATATTCACTTTTTTTTAAAAGTATAGCCAAATGACAAACAATATGCATATAAACATGATTTTAGTGTGGTCAAATCGGTTATTAACCTTTTCTGTGTACATTTTTTTTTTTACTTCGTTACAATGGCAATGTAATGCCAACAAACCCTAAAATTACTGTAAAAATGGTGATTTAAACAACTTTCCAGATCAAATAATGCATGAGTTTTAACAGAAGAATTAATGTGTGCTTTTAGAAAATAATATAAAAATGGCCACATTCACTTCCATTGTAAGTACCTCACTGTCACCTTGATTTTTTGTTTTTTGGAAGAGGGACGAGTCAAATTTATTTTTTTGTGCAAATCAAAATTATGCCACAAACGCTGTCAATTGAGCTTAACTTGAATTGAACCCACAATATTCATTTTATTTATTTTATTCCTATAACTTTGTCATTATATATTATTTTTCAATGATCGCATAGTTACGCATTGATATAAAAATTCTACATTCAATGTTGAAGGTTTTGTATAAAGACAAACATACAAGACTGTAGCTAACATCTTTCGTGAGAGAATTAACTAAACTCTTAAACTAATCGCAAATGACATAACTGAATTAAAAACAACGATAAAAAAAATCTTCGTAAGGTTGATGATTAGAAGTACAGAAACTAGCTTACTGCAAACCATTCAGACATTTGCTATTGCATATTGTCGACATCCTCAGAGCTCTTTGTATGCCTGTCTTTAAAGTTTTATGTTTAAATCATTAAAAATTCCCTATAGAACAAATGAATGGGATTTTCAATTCAAAAACCAGACTGTTGCATTCTATTGTCAGAAAAGTGGCCTAGTGGTTCATGCATATGCTCTGATCCCATTCCCCACTGTTCTCCATATCTTTTCCTGTCTCCTCTTTAATCGTCCCCATCAATAAACTGGAAAAAAGGCCAAAACAAAACCATAGAAAGTGAAATATGAAGACATCCAGCATATTAAAGTCAGTCATTAAACCATTCCCATCATCATTCTAAAGTAAACACACAAGGCAACCATCACTTCATCCGCATCTCAGTCTCTGATAATGGCAGCCATGAAGTCACCCAGCCGCAAGCCTCCCACTGAGAACATCTTACAGAAGGCAAAACGCTCTGCACGTCCAGGAAGATAATATAAAGGAATGCTGGCGGCCAACTTTAAAAGAGTGTCCGGGCTTGTTTAATGGAACCGTTAACTCAGAACCTGTGACTTGTACGTCGGGGGGTCTACTTATTATTGTCTGAGGTAAACCCCCAGAGCCAAACACTGCAAGTCAACATATGGTCTCATAACTAGCTTGAGGACTGGATCAAATCCAGGTTTCCAGCTCTAGATCCCCCACCGGGAACACGCGAGTGTATAAGATGAATGCGTCCCAGAACGGCCTCATAACAGAGTTCTAAAGAGGTGAACGTTGGCGTGTTCAGAAGTTGAGGTACTGAAGCAAGAGATATTGGGCTTACCTGTTGAACTGTAGTCGTGAGTTCCAAACACAACTGAATGATTTTGTTCTTGGTAGTTGTAAAATCGCTGATCCCTGTCAGTGGAGTTCTACACAGAGAGGAAGGAGGTACGGTTTAAAGACAAGCAACATACACACTGTAGAACCCTAAACAGAACATTCAATGAATAGTGCACCCAAAAAACAAAAATTCAGAAATTATTTATATACTCATGTCATTCAAAACCCATATGAAAATATTTCTTCCATGGAACACAAAAGGAGATGTTCTGAAGAATGTTTAAACTGCTCTTTTTCATATCATGAAAGTGAATGGCGAACAGTCACGTTCAACCTCCAACAAGAAAAAGAAAGCACAGATTTTCAGTCCCTGAAAATCTTTCCCTCCACTGTAGCTCTCCATTTGCGCTTGCATTCAATTAAAAAGGAGGTGTGGGAAAACCAATGGTGCTTGACATAATTTACATTAAACTGGTACGAGATTTAAGAGTTAAAGTGAAAGGAAAGATTTTTATGGAACAATAACTTAAATAATAACATGAAATTTGGTTGCATATGAAAAGTGAATTACTCGCATTAACGAAGGTTGTGAGTAAAAGATCAATCAATTTTTAGGATCAATATATGGATCACGATTAATTGGAAATCAATGTTTTTAACCAGACCCATTTCAGAAGACTTGCAATGAAGTTTACTAGTTGTAGAACTTTTATGGAGCTCTTTCTTTGCCCTGGTCGCTGTATGTTTGTTTGGAAAAGGACAGCTGGGACATTAAGCCACATATCTCCTTTGAGGGCGAGTAAATGATGACTCATTTACATTTTAAATTTGGGTACACTATTCTTTTAAAATTAGGGTATGGACATCAAAATGTTTGTGACTTTCTACAACGGGGTTTTCCAGTAGCAGAAGAGAAAGTTATTTCCATTGCTGTGTGTCTGGAGTTCTTTGGTCATAATCACTGTGGCTGGCAATGAACATGCTGCCATGTGAAAACACAAATCTCAGTCAAACAGTTTCCATTGCTTTTCCCCCAGACATATCCCCCAGAACAATTGCAATACATAACATGATGTTTCCACAATAAGCTGGCTCTACACTAGCTGATTTTACCAATGATTTTCAGGTGTTAGCTTCATTAACATAATCACTAGCCAGGCAGAGGGAGATGGAACGCCCATTAGCACCAGTTAATCACTTGACTGTCTGGACTCCCAGCTGAGTTAATGCCTTGAAACACTGAAAATACACATCCGACTTCTTGAAATTATCACTGGCTGTGGGTGGGGTGGGAGCACTCCAAGGCAGTAACCAATGAGTGCAGTTCATGAATAAAGTGTTTTTTTGACGGAGGATGAAAGCAATTTTTTTTTCTACAGAAAAAGCATGAAAAAGCACCTTATTATGTTTAGCTTTTTAACACACTTGTTAGGTCTTGCACTAATGCTTGATCTAGGAGGACAAAAAGCATATAATAATTTATGCATATAGTTAGTATATGATAACAGTTGTTAGACTGTCATTAAATCACAAAATAAACATCCAAGGTGACAATACATTGCCTACCTTCTATATCGATTTATAAACGTTCACAATGTGTAAATAAAAGCGACTGTTATGGTCTCGTTTTTACCTCCAATTAACCCTGAAGAACTTCCAAGCCATATTTGTCCATATTGAAAGTGTGGTCTTATGTGGATTATGTTATAATCAGCATATCATGTTATATCGTGAATTCATTTGAAAATAATAGACAGCCCTAATTGTATTGTGTTGCCCTGTTTACTTTCATTGTAAGTGCATTTTTTGTTAATTGTGGGATGGGTTGAAATAAATGTTACTGTAATAGCATTGCCACAAATGCGGTCAATAGTGCTTAAATTGTACTTAACCCGGAGCATTCTTTTAATTGCACTGCAAATTTTTTCTATTAAATGTATGCATAATGTCATTAACACACTTTAGTTCTGTTCCAAAACCTAGTGAACTGCCTACATAGACAGCATTTTATGTGTAGACTGTTCCAAATGGTAGGCAACGTAATTATACCAACATAAATGTTTTGTTTTTTTGACAACATCTAAGGTAGCACTGCATTATAGCCTTTATGAAGAAGCAATACCAAAAGGTATTTTTTTTTCATTTTGATTATAAATAAGCTTATACTAAATTCAATACGAGAAGTATTGATCAAATGCAATGAAAATGTACTATACCCAATATCAGAGTGTTATGTTATTGTGCTAATTACAGTATAATGTCATTAGTAATATGCTGGCATCAAATTCTATTGTGTTTCTATCAAATTCTATCTAGATGTTAGCAAGAGTACCACATTTCTAGCTTAGCAACATGCTAACATCAAACACTATTGGAATTAATTGTTAAGTCAAGAGAATCACGTAGTTAGCTTAGCAATATGCTAATGTCAAACTATTTTGGTATCAATTGTGAGTCGAGAGTATCATGTTGCTAGCTTAGCAACAAGCTAATGTCAAACACTATTGGAATTAACTGTCAAATTCTGTTGATTGAGCTTAACTTATATTGAACCCAGAACAATCCTTTAAAAGACAAAGTATGTCCTTCTAGCAAATGTTCATAGAATAGCGGACCACAATCTCCAACCACTGCATGCAAGTAAGTGGTAGACAGAGGCTCACTAGTTTTAGGAACAGAGCTTTTGTGCTCACAGAAATCACTCTTTCCTGTGAGAGATATGGTTAGCTGCTCAAAGAAGGGTGAGGAAGAAAGTCAGACTGGACTCTGTCCTTGCATTTTTCTCTGGAAATACAAGTGCTTGGTTTGCAAGTTTGCCTGCAGCCTGAGTCTGTGCAGTGAAACATATGACCTTACAGATGGTTAATGGCAGCTTGAAGAATCAATACCCCTGTAAATCATCTTTGCTCAACACATTAGAGCCATTTACATGCATGAATTCACTGTATTTCATGTCCATATGCTTTCTTTGAATTAAAGCAAAGAAATAACACCCCCCCTCCAATCACACACACACACAAAAAAAGTTTGAACATAATAAAGTTTGTACCTGTCTAGCCAAGCCAGGAGGTTTTTGGCTGCTCCGATGAGCTCAACCACAGAGGAAAGAAATTCATTTGGAAGCTTGCTAGATGTGCTGTTTTCATTCGTAAGACTTTTCCTGCGTTCTGATGTTGCACTGTGAAGGCTGTTGGTGACAGCTCTCATCTTCACCACAAGGTTCTTCAAGTTATCCGTCTCCAGTCCATAGTTCTGAGGAAGAGGTGGAAAATGAGAGGTTTGTAATATTACTGGAATTCCTCAGATGCTACCATGCAGGTATGTCTAGATTAGTATCACACACACACACACACACACACACTTCAATTTACATAATGGCAAGATTAAGGGAGCAATTTCTTGACTGCATTTATGTTTTAGTTATTTCTGATCTGATAAAAACATTTTGATTTAAAGACTTATGCTTAAATGCTTGAAATCTATAAACATGATCCCTGTATGCATTCCATCTATATGAAGAAAAAAACCCAAACAAGACTTATTGTGTCCTCACATAACATTGATTTACAACACTTTAAAATACCCTAATAGCTTGTTTACTTTTTCAAGTAAGAAGTTTATGCTCGACTTGCCCCAAATCAATTTGTTTAGTACACAGTTTCATTCTATTTCTGGCATGCAGTGAATGAGTGCCTTGTCCAATAGATGCAGCATAAAGAAAAGCACAGTCTATTCAGAGTGATTTTTTTTGCCACACTGAGAACAAGCTACTGCATATTCCATCCATCCATCCATCCATCCATCCATCCATCCATCCATGCAATCCAATTACAGTCCACATATAATCTGAAATGGTGTGAGAAAGGCTTGAAATGAGACCATGTTATGACTTCCAGGGTTCTTTGAGGCTTCTGCTTATTGGTTTATATGGTTGCTTTCACCTGACAGGGATGGGAACCTGATAAGAGTTCCCCAGTGTCTGTCCATCAGGGCTTAGAGAGATCTCAGTATAGATGGAGAAGGGAATTTGTTTCTGGTTCTGCATGAAAAAGACTTTAGTACATTCCATTAGGGAGAGATCTGGAGAGCTGGTAACACTAACACTTTGACTTTAATACTTGGCCTGAGTACATTTAATATCTTTTCCAGAGCTGCGAGACAACAGAAGGATCATTCCATAAAGAGGCTTTTAAAAGGCCAAAACAGACATAGGTTTTGGGATAAACTCTGGAGAAACCATCAAGTACAATCGAATGTAAATTTAATTATATCATGGAATCACTAAATACTTGATTCTGACCGTCTTACAGATGCTCCAATGAGTTGATTAATTTACAATAACTGCATGGCTATGAAGAAGTTCAAGGTTTGTTAACCGCACTACAGTTCTATATCAGTTCGTCAAATTGAGGATCCAGCTCTTTGAAGCTCAAGAGAATGGAATAAAAATTATTT
Source organism: Moxostoma hubbsi (assembly GCA_032164185.1). NCBI lineage: Eukaryota > Metazoa > Chordata > Actinopteri > Cypriniformes > Catostomidae > Moxostoma > Moxostoma hubbsi. The sequence goes on along the minus strand of JAVLUX010000023.1, from coordinate 36,014,545 downwards.
ATTTATTTATTTATTTCCTAAAGTTGTATCAATTAGAGGTAGACCGATATAATTAATCTATGCTGACAGTTGCTTTTTGGAACTGTGGTTATTTTTTGTGGCAAAAATCGATGGTGATAGTTGACGCAAATTTTTTTCAGCATTTCAAAATGAGAGTTCCCCAGCCGAAAATACTTTAATAATATAAGGTCTAATAATAACTATAAGGTCTGGTTGAGATAACATGCTCTCACAAACACACATAACCTTGTTGTTATTGCTACTCTGCTACATAATTAATACAAAATGTCAGACACTGCCACTTTATAAACTATATATTTAGATACAAGTAGAGCGGTTGATTTATTAAATAAAAAACAATGCATCCAAAAATTAATTATGCCCCTGACCCTTATGTAAACTTGGTAAAAAAGTGTTGAAGTTTTTGCATTTGGAAGTCAGCAGGGGGTTGTCAGAGCAGCCTCAGCTTGTGGATTTAACATGGCCATTGGAAAGAGTGTCTTTCTGTCCTTGTTAATAGGCAATTTGTTAACTTGGCAATTTCAAGCATTTTATAGCCATAATTCCTCAAAACAATGATTGCCTGAAGAGTTTCTAGAGAAAGCCATTTCTTTTTTTTGCCATTTTTGACCTAATATTGGCCTTAAGACATGCCAGTGGCAAATGTTAAGCTTCATTTCACAAACCAAATAATTTTCAACGGTGTTTGATATAATGGTGAGTGATTTTCTAGTACCAAATTAGCAATTTAGCATAATTACTCAAGGATAAGGTGTTGGAGTGATGGCTGCTGGAAATGGGGCCTGTCTAGATTTGATCAAAAATAACTTTTTTTTTCAAATAGTGATGGTGCTGTTTTTTTTACATCAGTAATGTCCTGACTATACTTTGTGATCAGTTGATCAGCTTTGTATAGATCTGTTTTCATCCATCAGAAAATCCTAACAAGAGAAGTGAAAGTGTTTAAACAAGAAGCACAGTGTTATTGGTCGGGATTTAAACATTTTTTGTTTAAATGTGTTAACCTGAACCATAGTAAAGAGGCACAGCAACATGTTGGCTTTAAAAATGTTTGGAACTAGTAGGGTAGTTTATCAGAGAAAGTGGTGTAGTTCTTTGATGAACTTTCCCCATGGCACAAGTATCATGTCTAAATGGGCTAAAGACATTCAGAACTTAATATTTCATGTACTCAAGGCTCTTCATCATGGCGACTTCTGCAGCTCTATGTACCCTCCCACCACCAAAATAATAAAGTCCAGATATTTTTGGAAGACTTCAGAGCACCTCATACAAAACTGAGGATTTGTAGCAACTGTCAGCTTTTGATGCAAGGGGTCTAGGGTTAATTCACTCATCCATTAAGAAATGAGTGCTGGACACTGGGATGTACTGTATGATTAATAAGGAATGACATAACCATCAGTCAAAGTTTTTTTTCCTAACCGTTTCCACGGGTCACTATCAAGTCTTTGCATTTTGTGCTCCATGGGATATCCACAGACCTACATACACATATCCACCGTCTCTGCAAACAAGAATCTATTCACTTGTAAAACGCTTTTTTCTTTTCTTTTTTCCCCCCCCTGATTTTTCAGGATTGTAGCCAAGCAGCTACATAATTCACAAAACCCTTTTGGAGCATATTGCAAGCCTTTCTCAAAGCCATAAAGCAGATTTTTGGGTGAGGGCTCAACCTCTATGTGACTAATTCCAAATGAATTCAATCTACATTTAAATTAGTTGGTCAACAGAAGACAATGATGGGGAAAGATTACATTGATTTTGCATTATTGTAAGGCAGGAAAGGCCACCAGAAAGATAAAGATAAAAGATAAAGGGATCACACAAAACACACAAGCCTAAAATGGAAACATAAAAAAAAAGAAAAAAAAAGAACTGGTGTCTAGTTTCCCAGTAAAAATATTAAAACAACCTTAAAACAAGATACTTGTTCTTATCAAGTTATTTGAGGAGCAAAATTTCTTATTTTCTAAGAATATAAATTAAGTATATTTTTCAACCCCCATTGGCAAATAATTTTTAGTTTTTAATCATAAATCTAACAAAATTTTGTGGTTTATGCTAAAAATTTTTTTAAAAACACCTATTTGACAATGTGGTAATTAAATAAATGTAATTTAAATTTAAAGTGATGTTGTAAGTTATGTATACATTGAAAATTCAGAGACCCTCCCAAAGAATTTCGATCTCAAGAGGTTAATACCAGGTGTAAACAACAATCTGTCTTGGCTGACCACTTGTGATCAAATCACCCAGGACAGAAGTTAATACAAGTTGTAAACAGTGCCTATGTGGCACAACAAATGTGGAAATAGACTAACCAGAGCACAGAGCAGATCTACTGCCTCCAACACCAGCTCCTGATGGCCAATGCGGGCCACGCCCAGTTCCTCAAGGTCCTGATGAGAGATCTTCAGTAGCTGCTCTCCATTTATTTTCTCTCTCTCAAAGTTGTGAACATATTGTTGGAGGCTATCATCCAGACCTTCAAATGAAGAGCAGGAAAAAGAGGGAACAAAGAAATAAGATTATTGAATAAGCATTTATAAATAAGCATTTATCCTTCCCACATACAGTACTTGATTTTTAGAGCATTGCTTTGCAGTTGCTAAGGTGTTCCAAGTGCTTTTTAGTGCGTAGCTATGCGGTTAGGGTGATCTCTAGCCTAAGGCCAAAGAGGCCACCCAAAATCTCCATGGTCTATATTATGATCTCTATAAGGCTTACATCCCTCACTGAATGCAAGTCACCTTTCCTCAACAAGGCACATCCATGTCCATAGTACAAATGGTGTTGGGCAAGTTTATTCAAATCTCTATCCCCAAGTATGAGCAATAGTAATAATAGTTAGCAAACTCCCCTACCTAAATGTTCTTGTGATTCTTTTGAAATGAATCTGAACCATGAAACATCTCAAAGGGCTGCCTGTTAATTATGGATAAGAATACACAGAGAGAAAAAAAAGAGAGAGATCACTTTGTTCTAACAAACAGGTGTCTTGATTTCTCTAGAAACATGGTTCCTTGTGTTGACACAGCAACAGGAGAGTATGGAGCTTCCAGATACCATAAACATCATGCTATTTCCACCTGCCAGTGTGTGTACATGTGTGGATGTGGGTCAAGCTGGTTAAACAATTCAAGCCTTTTCCCCTGCAAAGGGTCAACTGTAATTACAACAGTTCGAATGGGACAAGCCTACAAACTCACCGAAAGTACATCTTAAAATAAACTGGTTTAGCTGGATTCTTCAGGACTTTGTTAAGCACCATTCAGTTTCTTTACACCTAATTCTGTTTGGAAATGTTGATGTGTTTCCTGCTTAAAATAAATAAATAAAAATAAATTTTATATTATATATATATTATATATATTATATATATATATATATAATATATATTATATATATATATATATATATATATATATATATATATATATATATATATATATATATATATATATATATATATATATATATATATATATATATATATATTATTTTATAATGTAAATCACATAGAACTGTTAAAGAAATAGTTGACCAAAAAAAAATGTAAATTATACATTTTGGTAAATTTTGGAAGGACATGAAGGGGAGTAAATAATAGCATAGGAAAATCTAACCTTCATGACAAAATTTTATCAAAATAATTTAATCACATTTTTAAGATACAAGCCAATTAATTTTTTTGCCGTGGCCAAAATCCACTTATCAACCCATATCTTCTGAACATAAATTCCAAACTTATAAAAAAATGGTCAAACACAAATGTGAAAACATTTTGAGGATGCATACCAAATTTTGTCCAATTTTGTCTATAGCGGGTGCTGAAACTAAAAACTAAAAAAGTTAAACGATGACAGAATTTCAATTTTTAGGCTAATTTTCCCTTTAAAAACAAATGGATTTTACGGATCTAGCATAAGAATTTTTCCTTGTTGACATGAACGTCCTACACCTACCCAGATATACAAAGCCCTTAGTCACCCAGTCTGCACTGCCAGTGAAAGACGGTGAAGGATGGTGCTGTGGGACGAGGGGGATGGGTCTTCACCCAGTCAAAGGCACTACAGAGACACGGCAGCTGCAAAGATCTGGCCTTGTGCCCTCTGCCTCAACAACTTGACAGCCCAGAAAAAACCACTGACCTTAATATTCAATACACCATCCACCTCCATCTATCTTTGCAAAACACTGTCGAGGCTCAGCTATATCAATGAACTTCAACAATGGCGATAGGAATGAATTGCTGGAAAACTGACATATTCTAAGTTCTAAAACTATCAATTTAATGCAAAGGCTGTTTCCAAAAAAAGTAAATCACAACAATTATGCTACTGGACTTTCTAAGATACCTGGCAAGTTGTTAAACATTACAAAAACCACAGAGATGTGAGTTCACATGCTGGAAGAACTGGACAATTGTTGTAGTCCAAATGTTAGCAACTTATCGTTAGTAACACTTGTTTTAATGTATGAATGTGTAATTTGTTGTAGAACAAAACATGAAATTCTCTTCAATGACCATTTATACTCATAGAAAATCACTGCAGTACTCTTTTTGTATTCAGTGTTGAAAAGTAACAATAACAATTCCATGTAATTAAAACAGACTATTTTACCCAGTTCTTATTAGAACATCATATAGTTACAGGGTTTCTGCAGGTTTTAGGAAGCTACATTTAAGACTAAGACCTATTATGACCAACTCAAGAAAATTGACGGAATCACTGAATCAAATTTGCATTTTGTTTTTATTTAGTACTGCCCTGAAGAAGCTATTTGAAATAACACATCCTCACATATATATTCCACACGACAAAATAGCAACTGAATTTACACACATGATCCTGTTAAGAAGTTGACATACTCTTGGTTTCTAAGATGGTGTGTTGCTTTCTCGATAATCAATGACTGTTTGTGTAATAATTGTTCGTGATATCTGCTTTATCCTGAGCAGTGAAGTTGTCCACTTTTCTTAAGAAAAAAACCCAACTACAGTAAAATAATTTGGTTTCTCTGTATCTTCTGCATATTTGAGTTCTTCCCAACAGTGACCATATATGAGGTCCAGATTTTGACCATTGAGGTACTAATACACAACTATTACAAAAGGTGCAAACAATTACTGATGCTTAAGAAGGCAACATAAGAGGAACTAAGGGGTGCAAACTTTTGAATAGTACGATTTGTGTAAATACGGCTACATTTTGTGATGTGTAGCTTTTGAAGGGCAGTACTAAATAAATATAAATCTCTTATAGAATATTTGTATACATTCTGAAAGGGGTGTGGAAACTATAAAAACAAAAGGGTTATGCAACCTTCTGCAATGGGGTATATGCTGTTGTTTGTGAAAATGTCTTATTTTAGATGTATTTTTTTTTTTTTTCACAATTTAACCACATTTTAGCTTTTTTTTTTTTGAAAATGTAGAAATTCCATGTTCCCTATCCCATCCATATGATGTCATATTGCATGTGTAATTATGAAATGACTTCACAAAAATTCACAACATTATAACCAAAAAAAAAAACAACCCCCACATGTGAACATAAGTGCTTGTACAACGCAAGTAGTGCAGTGTAGCTGTCTAAATGTGACATTGTCTGATTTACTTCCGTGCTTGTGGGAAATGAACATTAAAGAAAAATACTCGCTTACATATTCACGTTATGCATGATGAAATGAATTGGCTTCTCTTAGCTTGTTGTTGAAAACACATTTTGTATTGATGCATTTCTACTACTTCTGAATGACAGGATGACAAAGAGTGCGCTCCATGCGCATGACGTCATTGCCATGTATCCAGATACATTTCAGCAGATTTGCAGAAAGACTACAATGAAAGTATCGTCAAATCAACGTGCAACACTTTGAAATTGCTTCTCTTCTCTGCAAACGATACCAAACACAATAGCGAGAATGAAAATGAGTACATAAAAAAAACAAAAAAAACAGTGAGCCTACCAGATGAAACCAGGACATAATTACAATGTTTAGAGAATTGTCGGGACACACCTCTTCAAAACGGGACGTCTGGTCACCCTACTTAAACGCAATGAGAAAACAATCCCTCATACAACATTTAATACCATGACCTTATGAAATAAAGACTCGTTGCTCCGATTTAAGACCTTTTTAAGGCCTTATTTTGCAGAAGGGCGAAATAAGACTTTAAGACCAGCGGAAACCCTGCAGTTATTCTAGCAACAAGCTAGCAGCAAACTACTGTATATAGAGTGCAACACTGTCCACCCACTATTTCAGCCTTCTTGGTTCCAGAAGTATTTTTCCCCATTAACATATTCCATAGGGATTTCATAAAATCCTTCATTAAAGGGTTCCAAGCCATTAACCAAACCAATCAGCTCCAAGCATTACATACTTTGGTATAAAGCAAAACAAACTGAAAATCAGGCAAAAAGACAAAAAGGTACAAAACTGTGCACTTAACTCTCTTTAATGAAGGAATGCACTGTAAAATTCCATGAAGTATTGTGAATATTGTAATCAATTAAAAATAATGGAAAAGTAAAAAAAAAAAAAGTTATGATTGTAAGTGTAAACATTATACTCAAATATATACGTTTTTTTTTTTTAAATATATTTTCCGCGGTTGCCTGATTAGTAGATTTTCCCCACAGAATCATGGATGGTGTAGTTCTTCACCAGATAAACACGATTTATAAAAAAATATATACATGGTTGACAAAATTTGGACTGATGACTATAACAGAACAATGTACAATCGATTAACAACCTCTAAGCTCATGGAAGGCGTCTCTTTTATTGTTAAAAAGTAAATAAATAGGCATTTTACATTCCAAGTTACATTCTTTTAAATCAACGAGTAGATTGAGTTGAGTTTCTTGTGTGCTAACTAGGTTTTGGACCACGGCTCCAATTTCAGGTAACCTAGCTCCAGGCCTAGGCCATTTGTTGTCATACGTTTTTAATATTTTGATAAAAATTCCCATGCTAGCCTATCATTTGAGCTTCATCTCTACTTTAGTGCTTAGTGTCTTGGCAATAGAGTACAACAGGAAGGTTACCAAGTAAAAATCCCATATATTCTGCATAAAGAATAAGATGTACAAAGATAACAAACAGGAATGCACCTTTCAAGACAGACCTACCGTGAACTCTAGAGTTGTTAAGTAATGGTATGTTGAAGCCATAAGTCAATGTCATTTCAACTTCATATTAAAAAAAATCATGTTTAATTGCCAGATTCCTGGTAAAGTACAACATTACTCAGAGTACTAAAGAGAGATTTACCAAGCAGAGAAGTCACTGCTACAATGGAAATCACTGTTGGCAGATTTTTTGCAAGATGAAGGAGGCTAGCAAGAGTTAGCCATCAACCTAGCTTGAAACCTGACTAGTATTAGTTACTAATTATTACAAGAAAAATCCTTCCAAAAACACAAATATCCAGATTGATTCAAATCACATAATTCACACTGCTTTATGGAGTGAGGACTTCATTAATGTCCTACTCATGAGGTCTTATACCTTTATTATTATTATTTTCTCCACAGGTTTTTAAAACTTGTTTTGCTTGGCAAAGCTGTAATGTTGTGATAAATCTCAGGGCTGGTTGGTTGGATCAAGGTTTAAAAATCTTCTTTTTTTTTTTCTAAATTCCAACAGAGAAAATAAATAGGGAAAAATGCTTCCAGAGTCTATGCTGCTCAAAAAGTGGGCTGTTATTATTTCTCTATTGGAGAAACCTATTACTGTATATGTGAAAATGTTGTCCTCCATATTAAGAATTCTTTCCATTTTCACAAGCTTTAAAAAAAATAAAAAATCTAAATCCTCTCTACAGAAAGAATTTGGGATTGCAGGGAGATGAAATACTCTCTTTTTAACCCACTCTTCTCACTTGCCAACCACCAATGAGACTATACGGAGATATACAATCCCACCAAGCCAATTATCAATACAATTCTAACCTATATCAAAGTCTATAGCATTGGAGAAAACACAGAGACCTCAAAGAGATTCATTTTCAATTCAGAGATGAATACAATAGAAAAGACTTGAGTAGCGGTTTACTGTGGGGGTGAACAAAGTGGGCCTGTGAAATTTCTTTAAAGAAGACACCAAGCATATTATTCTATAATGAAACTGTTAACAGCAGCATTCAAACATCACTCAGGATGCATCCTAATTTTTTTTCAACTCAATTCTGCCATTTCAAGAGTAAAATCCGTAGCGATGATTATAACTTGGAGATGGGGGGCCAGAGGATGAGCCCCCAACAAGTAGAAATTTCTATATTAGCTGCCCACACCCTCGGCCAGGAGATGATCAATGTATTTAAGGGGTAATAAAAATTGTGGCTGTATACGTATCCAACAAATTAATTTCACTGCTGAAGTGTCTGTCAATCTACCTCAATAGTGGGCTGAATGCAGACTAATCTCACAGTGAAATCGGAATCAGTTGGTTGATTTTTCTTTGCTAAATCGGTCTTTGCTTAACGAAATGTGAAACACTGCCCCCAGTGGCCAAAGCGGTAAATATTGCTGGGTGTATGGGTATGTTTGAGCTCCATTTTCTGGGTGTAATGTCTATGGATGGGTGCCAAAAGAGAGTTGTTTTCAGGTGTACAGGCTGTAATACAGTGAAGCATATTTCATGCATATTTTAAAAAACAGAACCTAAACCTAACCATCAGTGGAGTAAAAATGAAATTTTAGAGGGAAAAATGCAACCTCCGAATCATGCTCGTCACCGATTATGCGAATGCAATTAAGACCTGGTTTCAAAGCAGGATCTGAACCTGGGTCTCCAACACTGCTGACGCAACAAGCTTACAGACGTCCCACAAGGGAAGTTAAACAAACTGGAGCACATGCAAAAATATCTGATAGGAGATGGCACTCAGCATTTATATTCATAGGCGAACTAGGTGATCGCCTAGGGCACCACCTGCTGGGGGGCACCAAAGAGGGCTCATCAGGATGCATCACTCATTTGGTTCCACTTTTAAATCACAACTTTTCCTGAATAATATCCTTTAGGAAGCAAAAGAATTCCACTTTTTTGCCCAGGGGGCTCTAGACAGCACCAAGGAACGTCAGGGCTGTTTGGAAAATGCGGTCATATACAGTATACTCCATGTAGTATATACACAGTACTAGAGGTTGACCGATAGTGGATTTTAACAATGCCAATAACTAAGTTGGCCAGTACCTGCAGATAACCCATTAATCAACCAATAGTTTCTAAAGATTGATACTGAATGAAAAAAGTAACAGTCAGTATCTGGTGTGGCCACCAGCTGCATTAAGTACTGCAGTGCATCTCATCCTCATGGACTGCACCAGATTTACCAGTTCTTGCTGCAAGATGTTATCCCACTCTTCCACCAAGGTACTTGCAAGTTCCTGGACATTTCTGGGGGAATGGCCCTAGCCCTCACCCTCCAATTCAACAGGTCCCAGACGTGCACAATGGGACTGAGATCAGGGCTCTTTGCTGGCCATGGCACAACACTGATATTCCTGTCTTGTAGGAAATCATGCACAGAACGAGCAGTATGGCTGGTGGCATTGTCATGCTGGAGGATTGTGTCAGGATGAGCCTGCAGGAAGGGTACCACATGAGGGAGGAGGATGTCTTCCCTGTAACGCAGAGTGTTGAGATTGCCTGCAATGACAACAAGCTCAGTCCGATGATGCAGTGACACACCATCCTAGACCATGATGGACTTTCCACCTCCAAATCGATCCCGCTCCAGAGTACAGGCCTCGGTGTAATGCTCATTCCTTCGCCGATAAAACGCGAGTCCGACCATCACCCCTGGCGAGACAAAACCGTGACTCGTCAGTGAAGAGCACTTTTTGCCAGTCCTGTCTAGTCCAGCGAAGGTGGGTTTGTGTCCATAGGCAATGGTGATGTCTGGTAAGGACCTGTCTTTCAACAGGCCTACAAGCCCTCAGCCCTATTGCTGACAGTCTGAACACTGATGGAGGGATTGTGTGTTCCTAGTGTAACTTGGGCATTTGTTGTTGCCATCCTGTACCTGTCCCGCAGGTGTTGTTACACGTGGTCTGCCACTGCGAGGACGATCAGCTGTCCTTCCTGTCTCCCTGTAGTGCCGTCTAAGGTGTTTCACAAAACGGACATTACGATTTATTGCCCTGGCCACATCTGCAGTCCTCATGCCTCCATGCAGCATGCCTAAGGCACGTTCACGCAGATGAGCAGGGACCCAGGACATCTTTCTTTTGGTGTTTTTCAGTCAGTAGAAAGTTTTTATAACTGTGACCTTAATTGCCTACCGTCTGTAAGCTGTTAGTGTCTTAACGACTGTTCCACAGGTGCATGCTCATTATTTGTTTATGGAAAACATTGTTTAAACCCTTTACATTAAAGATCTGTAAAGTAAAATTTTAGATTTGTACAAAATTATCTTTAAAATGCGGTGTCCTGGAAAAGGGACATTAATTTTTTTTGAGGAGTTTATATGAACTAATATTCTAATATTGAAGTAAGCTGATTTTTAAATTGACGTCATTTCAAAAAACATTTCATTCAAAAAACTCATTGCTTAATCTGAGAAATGCTTATAATAGAGCAAGACGCAACAGCCAAATACCTCCACCAACTGTAGAGGGGCTGTTCACATGAATGCCTTTGCAACCATCCATTTGTTTTTCTATGTAAATGCACACTAGACGAACATTGTTGTTTCCCTTTGTTTTTGTTATTCAGTCTTGTTATCGTATTACAGTGAGGATGCATTTTTTTACTGAAATCAGATGAGTTTCTGATTTGTTTATACGTTTCTCTCGGCTGCATGAAGATATTAATTTGCTTTCTCATGTCACTAGCTTTAAATATGCAACTTAGCTGGCTAACAAATGCATAAACATGACCAGCTGGATATAAACAAATGCAAATAGATGGAAACAATCAAGACATTTAAACATTTGGGTAGGACTAGCGTGTATTTTTTGTCACATTGTCCTAACCGCTTGAGGTTAGCTTTAATGTTAGCATCCTTGTCGGAAAACATACTGCTGTTCCCTAGAAAAGCAACATCTAGTCAACAAATTAATTACTTTATAATGATGACAACGTGTACTGTATACATACCTTTTTGTTGTTGATGTTTTAAATCTGCATCTGAAGTGTTCCACTCTATGCAGAGTGTAGTCTCATGTGTCAAAACAAACACCACAAGGAATCAGTGATGTGATAGTTTTTATTTCGCCTCTAGAGGCCTCTCTCATACTGTATGACAGCAGACCCTTCCCAGCCACTCCAGAAATGGACATATTGGGGAAAAACTTTCAGTGTGACCATATATATGTGTGGGCTGTTGAATAACACAATTACCAATTCGACATTAGATTCTGACATTTTATTCTGCTCTGTGCGAGTTATACACACTGGTTGGAATAGGGTGAAACCTTTGTGACTTGGAGTAATTTCACTAAATAAAACAGTTCACTGACAAATTATTACAAAACAAACCCAGATGGGACCTGTGTAAATCACAGATGGTACAGTGCCAGCTCTAAAAGTAAAGCAAGACATTCTCTGCAGCGCTTTTCATGTGGAGTTCAAAGGAACACAAATCATGTAAATGCGTCTTCATGATTGCTGTTCCAAAGTGGATAGCCACAATTAATATTGTGGTGGACGAGGCTTTAAGAGATTAAATGCTCACTGCAAATGAATACTCAACCTCAGGAGATTAGTTCTTTAAATTAGTCAACCTCTCACTTTGGCAAATATTTAATGTTGCTTGAAATGGTGTTATTTTACTGCATTTCCATCTTTATACGGTGGAATCCTTTATTTGGAAAATGCTGATAAAATATTATTGTACATTTTGTTTTGTTTTCCTTCCTAAAAAGGAAAATGCAGGAAATGCATTTTGATACAAAATTTATAGAAATATTTTTAGAGTCAGATTTTTGTACTTTCAAAATCTACGATTAAATCGCAACAAAAATTATTGTTAGCTCAAAAATCATGTGATTACTTGGGATTAAATATTAACCGAATCACATACTGAAATCATCATTTTCATACTGAACATTGTCATAATTCATAAGTCAAAATATTTATCTTTAAAACAAGAAAAAAAACTTCAGAAGCAAAACCCTTACAAATAACTTAAACATAAAATAATTCAAGGCTCATAAATGTGTCAGGTTTCCGCTACAATTTGGATAATTACACAACTGGATCAGTCTGCTGTTTTTGTTACCCCCCCTCCTTAAAACAGACATTGATGTGATCACTGATAAATCCAACACCTTAGTAATGCTCTGAAACTAAAACCTGAACAGCTGTTCTGCCAGGATGTATCCCAGCCCCCACTGTACAATGTAGAATCAACCCTATCCGAGCCCTTTACCTTCTCTTAGAATCTCTTAGTCTGAGACTAACACAGGCCCCATGTCAACAGAATGGCAGGCTGTAGTTCTCAGGGGTTTGATTACATGAGAACCAAAGCCCTTCCAGCATCCACAGAATAAAGGACCTCCCTGTGGGAGTCTGACCTCCCTCTCCACACTTACTCCATGCCTTCATGGTAGAAAGTGGGAAAAGTAGTGTGAACAATAGCCACTACTGCTGGTACACTCTCTCTTTCTATTGAGCCTTCCAGTAAACCAGTGGGGATTAAAGGAATGTCCATTGTTTTTGGGTGGCGACCCTTTGTGGGAATTCCAGAATTCCACACTGGTGCCACCTCGATAGAGATTTGTTATTGTTAAGGCAATAATTAGAAGAAAAAAGAAAAAAAAATCCTTTGTGTGCAAAACCTCTCATTAGACCCAAAACAAAACGAAGAAAGTAAACAGAGCACTGTAAATCAGATCAGAGGTGTGGTACAGAATGTCTAAATTGGTGTGGTTTTACATACACAAGAATACTTTTATATTAATCATAATTTGGTAATATTTCAATTATGTACAATGTGTCATGTAAATGCATCAACCACATTACCCATATTTCAGTCTCTAGTGATCCAAAAAAAGACAGCTGACATCCTCTACGCCTGTATTCATCTGAATTTCTTGTCTTGTACCATATTTGTATGACAAAATTTGTGTGCTTGTCCATACAATAGTAAATCTGGATTTTATGTTTTGCAATGGCATGCATTTGAGGAAATACAAGAGGTGACAAACTTTAAAAGAAATGAACATTAAATAATATATAGACAGTTAAAAGTACCATGCAAGTCTCATAACCTACATTTTGCTGTTTATTGTACTCTTGGGTGCGGTTGTCAAGATTTTCCCCCATTCTGATTGTTGATGTGAACATTAACTGAAGCTCCTGACCCATATCTGTTAGAATATATAAATTACACAGCAAATCGCATGAATAAGATGTACCTAATAAAGTGGTTGGAGGTATAGCATTATTCAGTTAAATATATTGCATTATTGCGGCAGAAGAGTAAAGCATTAATTACAAAATACCAAAAACTTTACATGTCAATATACTATGTTTTATTTCCATATCACTGAACATAAGCATACAGTTGACAGCAATCCATTTAGCATCTGGTATCTTATTTTACTGATCTCGTGCGAATTCTACTCATAGCATGAGGTGTGAAGTCATTGATAACACTTTTTAAATGTCATATTAGTTGATGTTTAACATGTAGTCTTGAGCATTTTCTTTTAATTTAAAATATTTTTTGGTATCACCTTTTCTCCCCAAATTGGAATGCCCAATTCCCACTACTTAGTAGGTCCTCATGGTGGAGTGGTTACTCACCTCAATCCGGGTGATGGAGGACAAGTATCAGTTGCCTCCACTTCAGAGGCAGTCAATCCACGCACCTTATCAGGTAGCTCTGCGCAGAGACTCTGCAAGTGGAAGCTCATGCTATTCTCAATGATCCACGCACTTACCACACCATTGAGAGCAAGAACCACTCATAACGACCACAAGGAAGTTACCCCATGTGACTCTACACTCCCTAGCAACCAGGCCAAATTGGTTGCTCACGAGACCTGGCTGGAGTCACTCAGCACACCCTGGATTCCAACTTGCAACTCCAGGTGTGGTAGTCAGCATCCATACTCGCTGAGCTACCCAGGTCCCAGAACATAATCAAATTTGGATGTACATCTAAACGCCTTTTTGATTGCAATATAGCAGCTCATTTAACAATTGATATTTCTAACAGGGTTGTGAATCGATAACATTTTTCGCCCTGTTTTCTGTGATTAATCACAAATAATTTATGGTACATGATACATTACAACAAACACAAAATCAAAAAAAAAAAAAAATCATCATAGGGCCTGGGTAGCTCACCACCCCTGGAGTCACGAGTTTGAATCCAGGTCATGCTGAGTGACTCCAGCCAGGTCTTCCAAGCAACAAAATTGGCCCGGTTGCTAGAGTGGGTAGAATCAGATGGGGTAACCTCCTCGTGGACGCGACTAGAGGTTCTCGCTCTCAATGGGGCACATGGCAAGTTGCGTGTGGATCGCGGAGAGCAGCATGAGCATCCACATGCTGTGAATCTCCTAGGTGTCATGCACATTGAGTCACGTGATAAGATGTGTGGATTGACGGTCTCAGAAGCGGAGGCAATTGAGACTTGTCCTCTGCCACCTGGATTGAGGGTGAGTAACAGCGCCACCACAAGGACCTACTAATGGCACTTTTCCGCTGCACGTTAAGGTTCGACTCTGCTCGCTTTACTTTTCAAACATTACTGACCATAAACAATAACACAACTGCTAACTTTTAGCTACTAGCTCATTGTGCTGCATAAAGCAGTTGTTGCATGGTAATTATATAAAAATGTAACAGTTAAATTGGCCTGGTTGTTTTAGAAGCAAGCTTTCCAGTAGCTGGTCAACTAAAAGTGAAGCTTTCAAGCAGAATAAAGTGTTAACGTAACAAAACATTCCATCCTCCATTGTGGACTCCAACAACACCAAGTCCAGGGCACTCTCCCTCCATTGCTAGCCAGTCTATTGCTATAAATGGCGTCCATTTGGTCAAATCACTTCTGTTTAAACCACTCCGTCTGTTGTGGTCCTGTAGTCACTTATTTTTTTTGAACTTTTCCCTACACTGTTTGTAGGTCTGGTGGTAGCCATGTGCTGCCAAAAGCGGAGACACTTCCTGAAAGAATTTGTTTCACGTCGTTTCGTTCTTCGCTAATGAGAAGAGCATCTGCACCTCATTTGACCACGGCACACAGCCATTTCTTTTTACAATTCGAAAGTCGCGTGAACAAATAATACTGCCATCACTGTAGCCAACTTTAAAACTAGCTGGTTGATATTGACATATGGTATATTGCAAATATACCAAAATTGCACTCTTTTTAAATATATTTAAAGTATATTAGCATCATGCTTTTACCAATTTCACAATACAAATTTTAACACACTTTAAAATAATTGTACTTTAGCATACTATCTAAAAATATATTTTAGAAAAATATACTTGAAGTGAAATTCTGTTTATTTTTTTAAAAGTGTATTTATTTACACTTAAAAATATATTTTAGGCGAGAGGCCATCAGGCGCAAGTGTAACAATGAGCATTTCAGCAAGAACAAATAATAATGCATAGTTTGTGTGTGGCCGCTGTTCCAAAATGTATTATTTTATTAATTTTTTGTTACTTTCAGCGTTCTTTTAATTTAAAAGCATGGTTGGTGTAAATGCCTCCCATTGGCAGTTTAAATTATAGCCGTTTATCCTGCTGTTTTTTGGTATCTATAGTAATAGTAGTTTGGAGGCGGAACTATTCATTGCGGCGCTAGTGTTCAGCCCGTAACTAATTAAGAAAACACCTGTTGAGCGAAGCGCCAAAAAAAGACGTCAGAAAATAAATCAGCGACAGAATCAGCTTTATTGCCAGGATTGTACATTGCTCACGATGTGCTTACTCTTACAAAAATACTATAACACAATAATAAAATAAAATCAGACACAGGCTACAGTGTAGACAACACAAATATACACACTATGAACAAAAACAATATAGACATTGACAAATAGTGCAGTGATCAGAGTGCAAAGGATGCAGGAGTAAAATTATTATCATTTTTATGTACATGTTGGAGTTGGATGTGATATACAGGTACACATACATGCATACATATGATGAAACATAGTGCAAAGGATGCTGGAATAAATAGTACAAGTAATTTTGTGCAGGAGTTGTGACTTGTGGTAGGTGGATGGTGTACAGTTATATACTTGAAGTGAAATTCTGTTTATTTTTTTAAAAGTGTATTTATTTGCACATTATATTTTTAAGATACACAAAGTAATAAAGATGTAACCAGACAAGCCTAGAAGACAGAAGATGAAGAAAAAAACAAAAGGAAGATTTAGCCCCTCATAAGAAACAGGCAGCCTACAAAGTCTTTTAACCATGACCTCGTGCCTCATGTCTGTCATTGGAGGGAGCTACAGTTGGTACATTTTGGTATGTTTTACAATTATAAAACCATGTGAGATTTAAATAAACACTGTCTGTTATTGAAGTTATGTTATTTATTGTAATGACCTTGAAAACAAGTGCATTCGGCATCGGGTAAAAAAGTCCCCCAAGAAATTCAGCCTTCAGTATACTGGTAACACATTTAAAACACGTCTTGTGGAAGACGATGTAATGTTTAAAATATATTGTAAAAAGTACAGCTAAGTAATAACAGTTTGCTATTGAAGACAAAGTGTGCAATTTGTAGTATTTGGAATAAGCCAAAAGGTGTTACGAGCATATACTTTTAACTGTCTGTTTCGAAGACACTCGCAATTAATTTGTAACAAATAAAGTACACTTTAATATCACTAATCGAGCACTTAATTACCCTACACAGGCATATACTTAAAGTATACTTGAAGTTGATCCAATTTAGCACACAAAAGTACACTAAATACACTTAAAGTTAATCTTTACTACAGTTTAATTACAAATAAAATATATTTAGTACAAAATAAGTTGTTCCAAAATAGCACACTTCAAATTAACTAATCATTAACACACTAAGTATACTGATAATTAGTCTAGCTTAAAGTATACTTAGCATATTTGTTTTTCATTATATATTGCAGTGTTTTTTTTTTACACATTAAACTAAATATATTAAAATCACAGAAAATAACGTATGAAATTTCCCAGCCCCAATTTTTTATCCCACTTGAAAATGTGTTTGCAGTTCCACACAAGAAATTCTAAAAGAAAAGAAAGGCAGTCGGATTAAGATTCTCTCCCCACCTTTAAATTTCAAATGACAGACAAGGGAGACAAAGGGTTTTTGTGGGCCCATTAAGAATGATAGATAACCAGGTTGAGGAGATGCTCTGGGCCAGGATATGAGGCATCATGAGATTGATGTCTTTTGCCATAATGTTCGTGGTTTTAGCTGACAGAGGCAGAAACAGCAGAAAAAGACAGACCAGATAGAAGAAAAACTTAACTGACAAGTTTGCTTAGGGTCACACACACCCTTTACATCAGGATTAACTGAAAGGAAGGAGGACTAGTTCTGGGTCAATGAGTTAAAGCATTGCCAACCTCCTTATGTTTAGAAGATAATGTCCTTTTCTAGGCTAATTCATCATATTTGTGCTAGTGTCTGTGGAATATGAGTGTGGAAGCTCGGTTCTGTTGTGAGGGTGTGGAAACAGCCGGGTCAGTTTGAAACCAAGCTGGGATGCAGCAAAAATCCAACTTCAATTTTGTCAAACAAACTCAATTTTAAAAGTTGATGAACTATCTAATGTGGAAAACATTGTATTACTTAAAATAATCAATAAAGTCAACTTTTATGCCATTTAAGTCACAGCAACCTACATTTTTATCAGTAAGCACATACAAAGTCAAATTTGGTGGTGAAATTAGAATTTATGGGCTTTTGAGCATGTGCAGTTTGATCACTGATGCCCAGTCCTGAGGGGACCATTTGTGGGAGAATAATCACCCCCATTTAATATAATGTATTTATGATATGTAAATATTGATAAGTGACATTCATCAGGATGGTGGATTGTTTATTATTTAGGGCTATCAATTAATACAAAAATGTAATCGATTTAATTACCTGACATGCTGATAAATTAATCAAATGAAATCAAATACAATCATTATTTGCTGAGAAAAGGCCCCCAAATAAAGATAATACATATAAAAAATGCATAGTTATTCACATTTTAAGAAATATAATATGTAGGGCCTATAATAAATACAGAATGAAATTCAGTTTGAAATAAAATCGTATTATTTTGGCAGATAAATAACTGATTTAAAAATACAAAAAGTGGCTTAAGAACACATTATATTGTTTGTTTTATTCTCATATCATTAAACAAATTTACAGTTGACAGTAATCTATTTTGCACGGAGTCCATCAACGTATCCAGTTCGGTTTCATCCGTGCATTTTACATTTTTGTTTTATGTACGTGTGCGTGCCTCAGACAGATGCGTTTGGAGCACCTCACTGGCATTCAGCATAAAATACACCATTTTATTTAGGACACTGCGCTGCTTTTAAGGTTTCTTGAGGTGCGCTGCCACATATTGATGTGGCTCGTTTAAACAGATTTACTTCAAGCTTGAATTGTTCATATAATAGGAAAATTCTAACTTTTAATACGGAATTTACATACACGTCAGGGGCATTATGATTTGCATAATTTTTTTAGCACGTTATTTGTAATACATTTTGAATTTTTATTTATGTATTTTTATATCTCTTAAGCCAGGCATCCCTGATTTCCTCTCGTATCTTTAAGGATGTTATCCAGTATTCACAAACATCTGTTACGGTCATGGAAAGGTCTTAAGAATTCACGGGACAACATCTGTTGGAACCTTATGAGGCGAAGCCTTAATATGAACTTCATATTGTTGCATCTGCTACGGAGCATGCCCACTGGAGAAGCATTGAGGCTGAAGGGAATGCCCACAATTCCTTACACTTGAATTTTTGCTCAAAAGATAATGTTTGGTCAGAGCATGCCGACTTGTAAACAATTTGTAAATAATCTGTTTTGAATCAATAGATGTTTTAGCTTTGTGTGATTTTTATGTTTTGCTGAAAAAGTTGTTTTGTTTCAAGTCACCATCAGAGTGATTAGTTTTCAATTTGATGAAGATTCTTCAATTATTAAGTACTTGTTACCTACAGTACACCATTTAAGTTAGACCAACTATTTGGCACCTTGGTGGGACTGGCACATGATCTTATTTTGAAATGTAGATCTGTATAATAAAGAATATACAGCATTTTTCCATTGTTTTCAAGAATTTTGAAAATTCTGGACAGCTCCATTTAAGTTTATTGAACATATAGTAATCATGAATATTTTTGAGTCTGCTGAACTTACTGTATCGAGTTCATAGAACATACAATCCAACCCGAATTGTTGCGTTGGTAAAACATTTGTCTGAAGTTGAGTAAACTCAAAAATGCTTTGCCGCTGGTTGTTTTAAGTTCAACTTTTTTTTTTATCAGTGCAACTTCTCTGACATTCTTAATTGTCAACATATGTCTACATCAGAAATGTCCACTTTTGATGCAGCATAAAATCTATTGTTTATAGGTGGCAATGTTTGATCCAAAACCTGGTGAGCTGCCTTTTATGTCTACATAGGCAGCTACCTTCCTAAGACAGCATCCTCATTGAAATGGAAGCTCACTGGAAAGTGAATGATTTGGAACCCTCTTCATGCACAGCAGGTGCTCCTCTCATGAATGATTCCAGTAGTTTGATGTAAGCATGGTGCGAAGTTACCAACAGATATTTGAAACAGCATAATGAAATACATAAACACACATATTGGGTAAAATAATTTAAATAGATTTACCTCATTTCCACACACACACACACACACACACTTAAATCTGAAAATTTACCAGCCAGTGGCAGCATTTGCAATTCATGTAAAAACATTTTAGAGAGTTGTGCATAAATTAAAAGGTCCATTTTGAGATTTTAATAACCTAATTGTTCAAGTGAAGATTGGGACAAATCAGAATTTTTACCCAGCCCTAGCCAAAATCACTTCCTACTGATGGACAAACAATGACAAAAAGGCCATTAATGCGAAGAAATGGCTTGGGATTCCAACAAAATCCCTTTGCGGCAAATTAGTTCAATCGGCCATTTTGGTAACACCCCCAGGCAAATTTTTCTAGTTTCCTAGTACATTCCCCCAATCAAATCAAATCAAATCACTTTATTGTCACACTACTGTGTACACGAGTGCAACAGTAGGTGAAAGTCTTGTGTGCAGTTCCGAGCAACATTGCAGTCATGACAGTGACGAGACATAAACCACTTTACAATAACTACATATTTACACAAAACAATTTACATAACAATTGTACACATACTTACACAACAATTTACATAACAAATGTACACAATACACACAATGTAGAATACACATACACTAGATAAGGGTATAAATATATATATATACACACTAACTGAATTGGGAGAATATATTGACAGAGTGATGATTAATAAAGTGCAGTGCTGATTGTTGATCGTGAGAGATCATGTGTTCAAAAGTCTTATTGCTTGTGGGAAGAAGCTGTCATGTAGTCGGGTGGTGCGGGTCCTGATGCTGTGATACCGCCTGCCTGATGGAAGCAGTGAGAGCAGCCCATGACTCGGGTGGCTGGAGTCTCTGATGATCCTCCGAGCTTTATTCACACACCGTCTGTTATATATATCCTGGAGGGAGGGAAGCTCACCTCCGATGATGTTTCTGGCAGTTCGCACCACCCTTTGCAGGTCTTTGCGGTTGTGGGCGGTGCTATTGCCGTACCAGGCAGTGATGCAGCCAGTCAGGATGCTCTCTACGGTGCTGGTGTAGAACCGTGTGAGGATGTGGTGGTTCATTCCATTTCATAGCGACTTCAATGTCGAAAATCGAAAATCAACAAAACTGTTGGCCAAGCCTAGGTTTCAATAACATAGTATAATCACCAATAAAATCTGACAACAATAGAATAAATAAACTTGCTCAAATAGGGGAAAAACCTACGGAACATTGTGATTCTCTCTCACGTTCATTTTCCAACAAGTGGCCAGACTCCTCCTCAAAGGTTATCTTATTCATCGTTGACTATTATGAATTTACATAATAGCACAATGCTGGTGGTTTTACACGTTCTACTTGTTTACACACAAACCGTTTCTGCCCTGAAGTCATTAATTAACAGACCAGTAAGAGCAGCCCAGTGATCTCACACTTCCCAAAATCTTTTCATTACACATTACATAGCAATTGTTGTGACTGAAGAGAGGATGAAAGTCAGTGTGAGAGACCTGTAATCAGAAGTGACTTGGAGAACAGAAAGGCATCTGTGGCTGAATCTACCCTCCCCATTCTCTGCTAAATCACCCTCAGCCAAACCAAAATTACAGAGGCAAACCTCATATGTTACCCCCATATCTCAACAACTACCTTTATTTTAGTAAAAATATACACAGAACCAACACAAAAAGTGCTTAATTATGGAGGTCCTGCATCATTCTTCAACTTGTTGGTTGCATACAGACCCATTATGGAGTCAGAAATGTAATGAGAGCCAGAAGATGATATAAACTTCTCAGGAGAAAGGAATGTGTAGCCCCCTCTTTGGGTGGTAGTGGAGCAACCACAAATCTATGCGATCTTCCTACTGAAAGGACTTTAAACGCAGCTATGACATTTTTTTTTTTAGCTAATGTCTATGTACCACATGTGTTCCATTCTGTCGATTGCCAAATCATTTTATCTCACCTATAAACTAACAGGAAACATGTTACAGTAAATACACTTAAAATGGAAACAGACAAGTAGGAATTACTATAAAAAACAACAAAAAAAATATGTTATATATTCTGGAAAATATTATGCCCATGAAGATGGCAGTATTTTGTACTTCCAGGATTGCATGCACCAGTCAAGCAACTGCCATTGAGATGAATGGGAATGTGAACACCTAGATAAAGCTATGTATTTAGGCTCGAGTTTACTTAAAGACATTTTAATCACATGCTTGATCGTACTGTCTGAGCACTCGACTAGGCGAATTTGTACTGAAAAATTTATATATGGGATTTATTAAAATACACACTTCACATTTCGGTTTTTAAGTGGTCTGGCCCACTTGCTGCGAAGATTCAATTACAAGTGTATTTACAGTAAATAATAAAGATTTTTATATTCTATTCCTTGCAAACCTTTGAAACACCGCAAATATTCAAATGAAACTACACATTTGATTTGAATTTAGATGGGTCATGAATTTACAGTTATCTCACTCTACCGTTTTGCCAGTAGCATTTTTTAAATTTCCATTTGAATGCAGAAAAACCATTGTACTGTTTATCAAACTTTGAAAGCGACACAATTTTTCAATGCAATTTTTATGCAAAATCTACCAAACTTCAAACTTGTTTTTTTTTTCTCATACTTTTTCTGAAGAAATATTAACATCAATGATGATAAAAGCAAAAATATTAAATTCCATGGATCAATATTTACTGAGTAATCCATTATTTTGTAGAAGGTGGTCATAACAATTGTTGCCTATGATTTTGAAGCAAAACTACAGATAAAAAAACAATACACCTTAGAAAAGTGGCAGTGTCATTTTAAGAATACACTGGCGGCCAAAAGTTTGGAATAATGTTCAGATTTTGATGTTTTAGTAGGAAATTGGTACTTTAATTCACCAAAGTAGCATTCAACTGATCAAAGTATAGTTAGGACATTACTGATGTAAAAAAACAGCACCATCACTATTTGAAATAAACACTTTTTTTGTTTAGTTGATGTGCCTATAACTCCAGGAGGGACCCACTTTACAGTAGGTGTGCTTAACTACTATGCACTTTAGATTTTTGATATATGTACAAGTGTTGTCGCATTGTACCTGCATTTAATTACATTTGTTATTATACTGTTAAACCCCTAATCTAAACCTAACCCCTAAAGGCCCAGGTATACTTTGTATTTGTGTATTCTGGATTGGATCACGTCATAATGATATTGCCGTGAACAAGTACAAATGTGGCTGAACATGCGCACAAATAGCACTTTTCCACTTTGACTCGCTTTACTTTTCTGAGCTTGCTTTATCACTGCAGTTTAGTGCCACCTCAACATGGGTGGGTTTAAAGGCTGATGTCATAGTTGTGCTGCCTCTACTGCCGTGACATCATCTTAAACGACACAAATATTACCGACCATAAACAATAACATGACTGCTACTAGCTCATTGTACTTCATAAAGCAGTCGTTGCATGGTGAATTTACACAAGCGTAACAGTTAAATTTGCCTGGCTGTTTTAGAAGCAAAGTTATCCAGTAGCTGGTCAAATAAATAAAGTGAAGCTTATATAGAGCAGAATATAGAGTTAATGTTACAAAACGTACCATCCTCCATCGTGGACTCAAACAACACCATGGCTGAGTCCAGGGTACTCTCCCTCCTATTGCTCCATTTGGTCGAACCACTTCCACCATTTTCTGCTTGAACCACTCTGGCTGTTGTGGTCCTTGATGGTTCTTTAGTCACTTATTTTATTTATTTTTTTACTTTTCCTTACACTGTTGGTAGGTCCGGTGGTAGCCGTGCGTGGCCAACAGCTGATCTTCCTGAGAGACTTTATCGTTTCGCTCATTGCTTACGAGTGGACCGTCTGTACCTCGTTTATTGCGCAGCCATTTATTTTTACAATTCGAAAGTCGCATGAACAAATGATACTGCGATCGCTGTATCTAACTAGCGGGATGATGTCCCTTGTCGCAAATCTAGTGACGCTGGTAGTGACGATTCTCTCCATTCAGTTATCAGCAGGGTTTTGGCGTCACATTTAGTATCGGCTCGGCTCGCTTGAAACCCCCAAAAAGCGAGCAGAGTCGAGCTGTATGGTGCAGTGGAAAAGCCCCAAATGACTGCTTTGCAATGCTATTTTATTACAGTCAACGGCAGGCGCTGACAATGCGCTCCGATGAGGACGGTTCACGCGTTGAGAAAATCTGGGTCGCGCAGACTATGACGATGATGAAATCTGCATCACGCATACTGTGCGCAGAGTTATCACAACCACGGACAAACACAGTATATTTTGGCCTTAACCCATACCCTTTTAAACCTACCTGTACCTCAACCTCAGAAGCCTCAAATGTGAATCTTGTGAGAATGTTGAATAAAAACATGTAGTTAAACAATACATTGTATTGTATGCATTTTTATGCTGGTATATAGTAGTAAAGAACACTTGATATTAGAGGTCGACCGATAGTGGATTTTGCTGATCCCAAAGGATGATTAATTGGCCGATAGTTTTTAAAATGCATTTATACAAATGTCAAAACAATTTCTTATTCATTCCTTACTATGAAGGGCACAAACAAAAGAATTCTAAATGAATAAAATCCCAGATGCAGTTTATTGTTCAACCAAAAGATTTTGTGCATAATGCAGGACTTTAAGTATAAACAAGCCTGAAACACACCAGGGACTCTTTGAAATGACGGAATAATGAAAAAAAAAATTAAACAACTATCACCATAGATTTTTACCAATAACAATAGTTCCACTGATTAATTGGTAAAACCGATATATCAGTCTACCTCTCGTTAATATATAGTCGGACCTACTATATATTAAGTATATCTTAAAAACCTTTTAGATTCTGGTTCAGAACAAACTTTCCTTTTTGTAATTTCATTCTTAAGGCCCTATATGGATACATTCCAGAGATATAGGGCTCTCAGTGTGGATACATGCATTTTTTTCATGCAAAACCAAATGTGGGGTCACATGATATGATTCTAGGTTTTCTTGAAAAACAACACAGATATGAAGTACAAATAATGTCCAAAATACACCATTACTAAGTAATAATGGACACTTGTGCCCTTCAGTGCAATACCTTTATCTAGTTTATTTTGGATTCCAGAAATGTACATCTGCAAAAAAAAGTTGGTGGGATGGTCCTAAAGTCTGTAATTACAGCCATCTCCCAAGGAAAATGAACTTGGTTTTAGACACAACAATGTAACAAAGGAAAAGTGTTATCATTTACTACTCGATTGAAAAGCATGAATGCTGCACTTTAGGGACATATTACATTTCACTTCAGTTATGCAAGTTAACTCCTTACACGTAAAAATGAAATACACTGTAAATCAATAGAGTATTTGTTTGATGTCATTTGATACATGAATTCTGAATAGATCCTGACTGAATACTGTGAGAATGGATATAAAGACATTATGGCTTGTGTCTTTCAACGCGTGTGAAAATTTCTGATGCAGATGAGTCACAACTACCAGGCAGTTATAAGTGAATGACAGCATGACTGACTCACTCCTGTGATGCTGTTACTCTCTGATCTCTCTCTCTCACACACACACAACGCTCTGACAGAAGCACAGAAGACTAAGGTCAAGTATGTGCATGCACTTAGATGCAAATATGACATGCTGTACTGGAATTTAAAGGCTGCCTTTCGTACACCTGATGATCCCATGAAATGGCTTGATAAGTGCAGTTTTCTTTCTTGTGTTGACATAAGACGTATGGGCAGTATATATATTGAAAGGGAATAAGTCATTGTTGTAGCTTCTTGAGTGTTAATTTCACCAGGAAACTGCTGCAATACGTACAGCAAGCCATGTAAAATTATAGGTATATTAACGTATTTTTAAAAACAAATATATAACCACATTGAATTCATTATACAAAAGAATTTAATGAACAAATATGCCATAAATTAAGATTTGTTTTTTAACGCAGTGGCCAAATGAAGGCGAGGGCAGGATTTCTCATGATGCCCTGATGTGGCCAAGACCTTTTGTCTGTGCATGCACAGTAACACCCTTCCTCTGTTTGCCCAAATGCAGGTGCTGCATGAGAAGTATTAGAATGTGACCTTTACACAGTTCAGAGGGAGACCCAATTCTTTTCTGTTTTCCCAAGCTGTGGAAAACACATCAAAGTAATTTAACTAGTGCAGTTCTGTAAATCTCTAGTGCAGTCAAGTGAAAGCTTTTCTCAATAAATCTCTGGTTTGAGATCCATAAAATGTAGGTTTGTTACAATACACAAAATGTAAAAAACACAAAAATGTGTACACATAAATATAGCTTATAAATCACACACATAGTGTATCCATGTTTTATGGGGACTTTCCATAGACATAATGGTTTTTATACTATACTATATATTCTATCCACTAACCCTACCCCTAAACCTAACCCTCACAGAAAACTTTCTGCATTTTTACATTTTCAAAAAACATCATTTAGTATGATTTATAAGCTGTTTTCCGCATGGGGACCGACAAAATGTCCCCACAAGGTCAAACATTTCAGGTTTTACGTTCTCTATGGGGGCATTTGGTCCCCACAAAGTGAGAAACACACACACACACACACACACACACACACACACACACGTGTTGCATGTACATATACAATCATGGACGGTGTTTTGTTTTTTGTCTTTTTATTAAAATTACCATGCAATCTCAACTTAAAAACTTCATGTAGAGGGAACTTTATTGAACCGAGTATACCCAACTAAAATTAACTCAAATGAATCTCTTTCTGTTACAAACTGGCGTGTACAGTGAATACTAGTAAGCTATAAGATTGTTAATGGGAAACACTATGCTATGATTAGCATAGCAATTGCTCAATGAGTGAAGCAATATATACCATTAAAAAGATGCAAATAATAAAGGAATTACAACGCTACTGACACTGAAGCATTTACAGTATCATTATCTGATCCTTTAAATATTTTCTCAAAGAACATCAAATGTTTACCTGAAGTGACTTATCCAGACGTGTTGTTGCTACCGAGTGTCCACGTGCATGAGGTGATGAAACTGAATCGTAGTTTTGGTGCTCACAATTAAATTATTTCCGTGGACAGATCGGGAATATTGGATCACTCCTATGAAGCCATTCAACAAAGCTGTCTGCGTGACCTGTAGACAAGTATTTTTTTTTTTATTATAAAAATACTTTTCTAGTCTCCGTCTTCCACGCTAGATTCCATACTACTACAGTTACTCTGAGAACTTAGAAGTTCCATACTGCAGATATTGTTGACTTGTGTGACAAATTGCTTGTGTTCCTCATTTGGAAGTAGTTTTGAATAAAAGTATCAAATAACTAATAGTAAATGACTTGTGCAGCTTTATTCATTATAATGGGAGTGATCTATAGTCACTTTTAGAGCGCTACCTCTCAAACTTACAATTAGTTGACATAAATTTAATTCACCTACGTACCTACGTGTGCTACAGTTGTTAGTACTGCACGCATCCAGCTCTCGCTTCATTACAGTGGTTCATGTGTCCCTTTGTGATTGCTTTTTCTGCAATCTAAACACTTTAATTTATGTTAGTTCCAGGCATCCAGGGATGGGGCTGAATATCGAGTTCAATAAATTTTAGGCACCGACCGAATTGCTGGTGATTGGCTGTATTTAGGCATCAAGGAAAAAAAACACTAGTTTACGCCCAGAGACGCAGCCACACGTGATGATGAGTGTGTATGCTTCTCAACCCCCATAGATGTAAAAAAAGTGGAAAAGATCAAAAGTGTGGCTACATTTCACCAGGCTCGATGCCAACAGTGTGCAATGCAAGATAACTGATGCCAAGACCGGCAACATGACAAATCTGATGAAGTACTTGAAGAGTAATAAACTTAAGAGCAGAAAGTTGCCGAGCCGGAGCGGTCATCCTCTCAGCGTCCTGCCACAGAGCCTCGTTCAACATGCCCACCTCACGAGTCCTCCTCCAAAACTACTGATGAATGCAGTGGCGCTATGGCTGGGACACCGGTATGTAAGTTTAAAGCAAGGTTTAGGAAACAAAATCGGCTAACTTGTAGAGGTACATGTTAAATGAACGTTTCTATGCATGGTGAAATAGTCCTCTAAACTGGGACCTACATAACGTTAGATATTTTTTGGATGTATGACTATAGACAGCTAGCTAAATCGATGCTAAAATGCTTTAAGGTTGACAATAACTGATCAAGTTTAACGTACATTAAACTAGTTATCTTGTTAAACAGTACTTATCCTTAGGGTTGGCTGAATTAACAGTTTAGCATTCTTGTTTTGTTTTTTCCTCTTCACATTAATGTTATAGCCTCTGCCGACCCTGGCATGAGGAGACCAGAAGGCACAGGAGAGGAGTCTTTGAGTCTGTAAAGTTTTTTTGAGGTAATGTGTAATGTTTGTAATCTTGTTAAAACAGATTTCATAAAATTGGTATTGGAAAAAGTATAGTTTAGGAACTGTTATCAAAGGTATAGGTATCAAAGTCAAGGTATCGGTATCTACATTTTTAGAATGATACCCAGGGAGCATCCAGCCACCGAACAACATGGTCCACATTATAATAATGACATTTTATGACAATCATTTTAACATTAGTAACGTTAATCAAGTTAAAGTTACTATGAATGTAATGCCTCCCGCTGTTGTTTTGAATGAGTATGACAACATGCAGGAAATGATCGAGGGACAAAGTCGTCACTTCCTAAAACCGACGAGCAGTCATTAACATGGTCTACAGAACATGCTCAACATCCTGTCCTTAAAATGAGCTCAAGTTCTACTATTCACCATAATAGTAAATCACAAAACTCTACAGAAACTCTAAATCTTAACTCAACAAAACATTAACACTTACAAGTCTCCCCCTTTAAATTCATCTTGCACAAATACCAAATTGAACATTTACTCTATCGAGTGGTTGTGTCTAGAAGGGATCCCTCTCTTTAATGCTATGGTGGCTTTTCCCGCTCGCCTCAGCGCAATAATGATAAATTCAAAACTTCAATAATATCACATTAATTGCTATAATTATGGAGTGACCATTTATACTAGTTGTACATACCTGCCACACAGAGAAGCTACTTGCGCTCGCACCTCGTTACTATGAGTATTGCAGCTTGCGCTCTTTTCCAGTCAAAATGCAGAGAAAAATGCAAACAAATGTGCCCCAACTTAAGATATACTTACACTGAAGTGCAGATGCAATCTTTGTTTTATTAAATGTAAAGTTCCATATGGGTGTACTAGAACCCGAAGCCTCTAGTGCAAGGGGCGAATTAGTTACCACTAGACCATGCAGTCAGATGCTTATTAAAAGAACTGATTAATGTCTCCACTGACCAACAATATCTCATGACTGACAGAAGTAGATGTAAAGCTGAATGTTTTCATATTTGTTAAATATTATTTTATATCTTGAATTGATCATCTAGAATGACTATTCATCACAACAGACACATTAAAATAATAATTTACGAAAGCTCCATGTTACTGTGCGACCTTAAATTAACACAGTTTAAGAATCTCTTGAGGTTGAAGAGTGAGGAATCCCTTCTAGACATGAGCCTATCGAGTGCCAGGCAAAGCATGCTGGGACTCCCCTCCCCAGATTCAGTTAACCAAAAAATTATAATAATAAAAAAAAAAAAAAAAAAAAAAAGGCATTCATGTTGTCTCAACAAAAACAGATTAAGTAAAGCTTGAAACCGTTCAACAACTCCATTTAAATTCACTTGGTAACATGTATTTTGTGAGTAATATGAACAAGGGAGGATTGGTAAAACTGACAAAATTGAAAATTCATTTTTTGTGTGCATATTTGAATGTGCTACACGAGGTTGAGATTTTGAAAGTACAGCGAAGAAGGAACTTTCCAGTGAATGACAATCATTGGTCTGTTCCTCACACAAAGCCATCATATGGCTTGCTTCAGAAGGCTTTAAATATATAGCACACAGTCTTATGAACTACTTTGATGGTGCATTACTTTAAAGTTTGCATGTGCCTTTTATTAGTCCAATTGTGTATTTATTAGGCATTCCATTTATTCCTAAGGATTAGCCTTCTGCCGCAACCATGGCCGCCATGTCCCGTCCACCTTTCTGCCTGGTTAGGCACCCATGGAGGGCCAGTGAACCATGTATGCTGCACTGAGGTTGCATTTTCCCCATTGCGTTAAGCTGTGTGTTTATAGAGATCACTGCTCTTATGCTGGCACTACTAAGCTTCTGTAATCTGACTTTTGTATTTGGTAGTTCAGCTTTGAATGCAAAAGTCAGTATTCCCACCCCTTGTCACCTCAAAGCTGTTATAAACGGAGCATGGCTTCATGCAAATATTAACGGATCATCAAATAGAATCAAGATCTTTTGAGATAAGTTGAAGCGCATTGGAAAGGAAAGCACTGAAAACGATGTGTTGGCTCATCAACAATAATGTATGAAAAATAAATTGCTTCTATTCAGAAGTTGACATATTTGTAAAATGTTTAGCTTTTCTTAATTTGCATTAATGCTGATAAATCAAGTAAATGAATAATTGTGAGTTTCTTGAACTTATTTGTCTTAATCCATAAAATTAAGATTTTAAGTACTAAGATTTTTTACTAACTCAAATAATCAAGTACAGAATTTAGGTTGTTGGAAATATCCATAATCCCTTGCACTTGAATAATTCAAGCATGTTTTAGTGAAAAGGAATTTATTGGGGCATTTAATTAGTTTTTATTAAGAAATCAGAGATTTTAGCTCTTTTTAGTAATATTGATCTTGTTTTATTGTAATTAGTAGTTTTGTGTAAAGTCACTATTAGAGCGATTAGTGTTTCCCCTTTGGATCCTGTTCAATGTAATTTTTCCTAGTGAATGTACATTGTTGACGTGCTTTATCTGCAATTCTTTAGGGAATCAAGTTTACTGACTGAACTCAGTCTATTTTCTTTTGAGCCAATTAAATTAAGAAGAAACAATAAAATGAATGTTCATTTTAAAAAGCGTGCTATTAGGTGTTAAATCTTATTCATGTGAAATACCTTTTCAAATAGTTGAAAGAACTGATACATTTGTGTATATCTAATATTTGTATATACACATTTTTGTAGTTATGCTGACATAATATGCCCATAACATGAATTTTCTTAAAAATTGTGATGCAAAAATGCTACATAAATATTCAAATAAATCCCACACATTTTTATTTTCTGTGTGGTGAGATATTGTAATAATCAGGAACTAGCAAAGCTTGTTAGGCTGTAAGTGGATGCCAAAATGTGTTTCACTGTATTTGAGCCATTAGTTTAAATTAAAGCTTTCTGTGGTGCACTATACTGCACCTTGCAAAAAATACAATCCCGTAAAATGAAAGAACAGGAAATGCCAGGCATCTCTTCCTTAAAACTTTCAACAGCAAGTCTCCACTTAATATTTACGAGAATCCCAATAAGATGCCATATGGAGATGTCATGGATCTAAGGGCTGACATATGGTGTTGTGATGGAGACAACAGCTAGATTAAACCATAAGTACAACAGAACCTATGGAAAAATGTAAGTCCTTTGGTTTAATGGTAAGGCACCATGAGTAGCACTGTAGCGGAATCAACTTGGCATATTGGTAGCATTTTACAAGTTTACAGATCTGACAATTCTCATGAAACAGATTTTTATAGATGCATTATGGAAAGACTACAATGAATTCTGTAGTTTTGAGAAACTGTATATGCTACTTTTATAGACTCCTCAAATACCATAATAGTATCTAATGAAAATCATAGACTGTGGCAGCATTTTGGCAAAATGTTATTATGTGTTTCATTACATGTATCATGGCAGATCCAACGTGAAATGTCGTGGTTACATTTTCTCCCAAACAAATTAGGTTTTTAATGCTTGATCGATTTCTAAATCCTCAAAACGTACTATACATCCCTACTCTTAAACCTAAACAATAATGTCATAAAAAGCAAATGTGAGAACACCACAATTACTGAAGCAACCACATCATTTTGTGGTGCTTCAATGCCACTTTTGGCTCTTCAGGACTCATACCCCAATCCTTTGCATCGCAAGTGCAACACTATCAGCTGAGCAACCATTCAATTGAGCACGCTTGAATTTGTAGTTGGTCATGTAAGTGAAACGTTAAAATGTATTGCCTTACAAGACATGCACTAAAGAGTTTTGCTGTCATTAGATAGCATTTTGTGAGGAACAGCACAAAAAGTATGTGTAAATGAACTGATAATCTGCAGTGTTACTTAAATGTGTGAAAGTGAATACGTCATTGTTGTTAGATATCTTTACCTGCTGCCACAATGAGCCAGTAACATTTCCCATTACCTGATACCGTTTCATTAGCTATGTTTCAATCCATGTTGAGAATTTAATTTGTGAAAAATCATAATCTCAAAAACAATTTACAGATCAAGCCACGTTTCCATCCCATGTGTTCAAAAGAACTAAATCTTTACATCTATAATTTTATAATGCACATCTTGTATTCCTAGTAAATTCTGTAAATGTGTTTCCATTATAGTTTATGCATTTTTTCTCATTTAATAAAAAAATTAATCCACCTCAAGATAGTGTATAGGTTTTTGATACGCATTTTGGAGATTTTCTTCGCATTTTAGCGTTTCCATCCAGCGTTTTTTTATGCGATATTCAAAAATGTGCATTGACATGCATGGAAACCCAGCCACTAAAGAGCTCATGTGAGCGGAAACATATGAACAGAGACAGCACTGACAAAGCTTTTGTCTAGATGTAGGGCAGACTTTAAGGTGCAGTGTAATTTCTGCACCCCTAACAGCACTTTACACAGAATTGCATTTTTCCTTTATTGGCCTGACATAATATTTAGGATGAAAAAGTTTGACATGATAGTTTCTTCAATTTTGGGCACTGTGGATTTCTAGAAAGTAAAATCTTTTCACACACTCAACTTTATTATTATTATTATTATTATTATTATTATTATATGGCTAATATCCATATCCAACTGTGTGCGCTTCACAGGAGATTAATGCCATTTATTTTCTTAAAGTCATGAAAAATCCCACCTCAGTGTCATTTTGAACATTTCAAAATCTATACTGCGTTTAATAGAATTCTGTGGTGGAAATGACCACATGTATTTGGCATAAAATGGCTGACTTCATTGTCTTGCTAAGGATAATTTCATAGCTAAAATTTCATGAATCCTAAATACACAATTAAATATTTGACATTTTTTGCACTACTGGCAAAAGTACAGTTTCATTGGATTTGAATTTTCTTGGACCTTGAATTTTCTGTGTTTTCTTCAAACTTTACTACTTGCCATATTCCATCTCAATCTTGCTCTTCACTGACACATTTGTCATCTTGTTTAACAAGTACACTAACTTTAAAAAAAATTATATATATATATATATATATATATATATATATATATATATATATATATATATATATATATATATATATATATATATGAGAGAGAGAGCGCAAAAGTTTTGTGGTGGTGGAAATAACACCACAAATGTGTAGCAAAAATACATCTAAAACCTGGTAAAACATTTCCAATTCAGTTTTAATACGATATTCATATATAAAGAAAAGTTGAATTCTGTTAGTTAAAAAAAATGAAAAGTTGGCTCAACCAATGGCATGACTTTGGACTGGACCACCAAACAAATGTAAGATGGAAAGATCAGGAAACCCGTTTAAAAACAATTATTTTAGCAATTCCATTTGATGCCACTAGTGGCAAAGAAATTACACAATGCGCCTATAATGAATTTAGAGACTAAACTACAAATAACCATGGGTCAAAGAAAGCAATATAGAAAAGAAAGACAACTCTAGTTCTATATAATAGGAGATTTAGAAGTTTGGTAATGCATAATACACTCACTCATCTAAAGTTTTTGTACATTGTATATTGCAGCTGCTTCTAAAGATTTTAAAAATAATGTAAGGCACTCAACTGTCCCTCATCGAGTGAGGGAGCAGAAGGGGTGGGACGAAAACCAAATTTGTATGTGTGAAATTATTCCCTCCAGTATCAGAAGAACATTCCATGAATATACTCCAAACCAGAAGCAAAGTTTTAAAGACTGTATTTGGAAAGTGAATTATGTGACTTTAAATGCAACTGTGCGCTCTTGTGTTTGTTAGAGAATGAGAAAACCAGAACTAAACTAAACACATTGTCAGCAGCTGAAGCGGTAAAAGTGATAAAGATCTTAAGCTAACAATCGCATAATATGGAGCAGACTACATAACGCCTCCAGCAAAAAAAAAAAAAGCCACTTGAGTTACACCTGGCAGGTAAAAAAAAGAGAAAAAAAAAAAAAAAGCATTTATTGCAACTGTCTCTTATGAACAGGGAAATCAAATAACAATAACTAAATGAAACCGTGACGAGAGACAGGAGCCCCCCCCCCCCCATGAACCATTGTGCACCCTTAAAGCCTTAGGGTATTTCATTCAACACTGAACTGATCCAGCTCTTGTTCTTTTCTTCTCTTAACTATAGACAGCGGGGTACTTCATTTCTTTGTAAACATGCTTTCCCGCTGTCTGGGGTTTCAATATAGTGGTACAGTAGATGTTTGCGAAGCACTGTTTGTGCTCAAAGGCTATTCCCATTCAATTCAGGGTGGTGAAGCATAGTGGTTAAACATCAAGGCTTGTAACTGAAAGGCTGTTGGTTCAAGCCCTGCAAGGGTAGATGCATTAACATCACCATTGTTCGCTTGAAGTTCTAACCACCTGGTTACACCAATAAGATTGAACCCATAATATCTGTATAATTAAGAGGATTCAAAAACAAATCATTGAATCATTGAGCCTGCAATTCGGTCTCCATCACATAATTTTATGGTGTTCAAAAAGGACATATTTATTGTTTTACACACTAATTTTCAATATTTATTGGGGTTTTACTGTTCAAATGTTTTATCCGTCCTATTTATTGGTTATGTTTAACTCTCATTTTAACTCATTCTTATGTATTTATTAAAAGATTTTGTATTGAAGAATGGGAAGATGAAGCTTAATTTGATTTAAAATAATGGTTTGTTCCAATTATCGGGAAAAATGTGTATTTAAACCAGCCATTACTAAGGGAGAGGAAAAAAGATGGATAACAAAAGTTGAGCACATGGACAAGGTTATGCTTGAGTGCAAATATACTCCAGCCTCAATCGTTTAGGGAGGGGAGTAGGTACTGCTGTTAGTACCAAAAACAGTGCTATTTTTGTTTTAGATATTTAGTTATTTTTTTTTATATATATATATATATATATATATATATATATATATATATATATATATATATATATATATATATATATATATATATATATATATATATCTCTTTTAAACACTTTATTTGCACATTTTACACCTCTAATGGATTAAAAACCTTTTTGGAATTTGGGTTGGGGTGTTGTCTGTTACTATAGACTGCACAGGTACTTTACCGTTACTGTAGACGGTACTGCGCTGCGGAACTGCAACTCTGTACATGTCGTAAATCTGTCGAAAATGGTGACATTCCAGCTTTGAAACTTTTGAAAAATAAAACATACTTTTACAAGTTTCTTCATGTTTCATCATTACAAGGACATATTATAGATTGTACTACTCATACTGGTCAAGCTAAATTACAAAAAAATTCAGATGTCCATCCAGTTAAATGGGCAGCATCAGGGTGGACATTCAGTGGATAAATGAGCCACTACATGGTCTGATTAATATCTAGGAAACATTTGTTAACTAATATTTATGATTTTACAATAAATTTTACAAGAACAAATACTTTATATTAAAAATTGTAAAAATCAATTAATTTCCCACATATCTTCCCATAATAGGGTGGACATGTTATGCCTGACCACATATGACTAACACCACAAAATAAAGGAAAACATAAATAAACAGATTTCTAAACTTTAAAATAACTCACAAATAACAGAATGGCTGATGTCCATTTTGTGTGATGTCATTTTCTAACATATATCTTCAATGAAAGGTCATAGTATCATGACATAACAGGGTGGGCAATGAATCAAGGGACACACAGAAATCCTCCATTATCAGTGTTAAGATTACACATGCTTAATGCAGCTAGATTATAACGTGATTGCTTGCAATTTATTGAATCATTATATATGCATCACTGTGCATTTTTTATCATGAAGAAAATTGGCAATATGCAGCTTTATTAATAAAAGTTTAGTTTTTTGTGAGTTAAAGATGGGTTGAGAGAGGGTAGTCTAAGCCCCATTAACAAAATTGTTACAAAAAACAAGTTTTTGATTTGTTTTGGCTTGCTTTTCTCTTTTAAAACAATGTAAGTTTTGTTTTGCAGCTATACCGCAGAAGAAAAATATTTTTATCTGAGAATGTTGAATATGATATTTTAAAATATTTAGAATATTTTATAATCATCTAAAAATCCTTAATTAAAAAAAAAAATGCATTCAGAGAAGCAGCATATGATATTTATACTTGCTTTAGAGAATAGATCTTTAATACAAGTATATTCTGTCTTTACTGCACTCGCAGATGTATAACCAAGGGAAAAAAATACATTTACAGTTGAAGTCAGAAGTTTGCACATAGGATGAAGACATTAAAACTCATTTTTTAACCACAGATTTCAAATTAGCAAACTATAGTTTTAGCAAGTTGTTTAGGACATCTACTTTGTGCATGACAAGAGTGTTTTTTCCAACAATTCTTTACAGACAGATCGTTTAACTGACTATATTGTAGTTCCAGTGGGTCAAAACTATGCCTTTAAGTAGGGGTATGACGATATTCTATTGTAAACTATTAAATTGTCTCCACGAGCTGCCTTTACAGAGAGATCATTAGTATTAGGCTACAGTAGACATTCTATCAGCTGCAGTTCTATGGCTGGCGCACCCGTCCCAACATGCAAAGCGACGTACCTTCACATCCCCTATTTAGCAACGTAGCGGCATGGATGAAAACACATAAGAGTTGGTCCCTAAAAATAATTCAACATCGGTAATATGGAACTTGTTTTCCAAAAAAACGACACGGCGCAAAAAACAGTTATTTGTAAATGTTGCAAAGATAAGTTTCAGATGTCGGATGGCAACATGACAAAACTTTTTAACCACCTCAAAATAAAGCACCTGAAAGAGTATGCTGAAAGTCAAACAGTTAGGGGATCCCACGTGAGTGCATCAGCTACAGCCAAGCAGCCAGAGGATACAAGGCTAAAACAAACAACTCAAACGAAGCAGGCATTTGAGAAAGGCACTCCTAATGACAGGACAAGTAAGCGCTGGAAAGAGTTAACTGATGCAGTGACATTTTACCAGGCCAAGGATGTGATTCCCATAAAAACCATGGAAAATGAAGGCTTCAAAAGACTTCTCAAAATAGTTGATCCGCAGTACGAGATATACAGCCGCAAATTTTTATCCACCACGGCCATTCCACGGCTGTACTCCAAATGCTGCAGCAAGATTGAACACAATTTTAAACGTTACTTATTTTGCTACAACAGCTGATTTATGGTCTAGTTGCACTAGTCCACACCAAATTAAGACAGTGAGATGGATCCTCTGGAATGGTGGAAAGTAAATGAGGGAAACTTTCCAAGGGTTTGCCAACTAGCTAGAAAGTATTTGTGCATTCTAGCAACAAGTGCTCTGTCAGAGAGTGTCTTCAGCACTGGTGGCTATATTGTCACAAGCCAAAGGGAAACTCAATCAACTGGTTTTCCTGGCTAAAAAGCTGTGACTGTGATCTGACATACTCTGTCTTCTTTTAGAAGGGGATTTCAATTGTAAGATGTGAAAGGTATGTTCTAAAGCTGCTGGGTTTTCAGTAGTCAGGATTCAGACATATTTTTGCACCTTTGGTTGATTGTTTTGGTTCTGAATCAAAATTGCACTTTATGAAATTACAATAGTTAATTTTTAATTGACCTTATTTTTTAATAAATAAAATATTCATAGTTGTGTTTTTCCTTTTGAAACCAATGTTTATTTTGGGAGTTATGCTAAAGTCTCTGATTGTATATGAAGATCAAGTTCAAGACCAAGTTAAAATTGTTGTTGAATGTTAATACTTTCATAACTGCATTAGATTACATTTTTATTTAAAAAATTTTAAATAAGCCATTTATATTGTTTGAAACTGGCTTTGTCGCATTGATGTCTTGTTCTGTTTATGTTTATTCTACTTTTCATGCTAGATGCTACCTCAAAAAAAT
Organism: Moxostoma hubbsi; assembly: GCA_032164185.1. Lineage (NCBI taxonomy): Eukaryota > Metazoa > Chordata > Actinopteri > Cypriniformes > Catostomidae > Moxostoma > Moxostoma hubbsi. The sequence goes on along the minus strand of JAVLUX010000023.1, from coordinate 35,976,432 downwards.
AGAAAGTGAATAGACTGGTTTTGCTGAGGATCTGTGTCTGTGTCCTTGACGGTTACAATTGTTATCAATGTTAGATTTTTCGAAACCAATGTTCATTTTGGGATGGGATTTATGCAAAAGTCTCCGATTGTAGTATAAACCATATCGAAATTCCTGTTGAATGCTCTTACTTTGCAGAATTGCACACTTGAATAAAATCTGTTCGAAAAGGTACTTTGGCCTAAATGGTCTGTCATTATTTATTCCTTGATGTTTTGTTACCTTGTAGGGCTATATTTTTAAATAGGTAATTAAGTTTGGCTGTAATGCTCAGTAACAAGTTTTTCAGTCTAAAAGCCAACGTGAAAATGAATCGTGAGAAGATCTTGGATCGTGATCCTGCCTGAAAAAAATTGTGATGTGTTTTTCACCCACCCCTGCTTGTAAAATTCCAGAAAATTATGTCAAGCCTTTTAGACCAATAGCTTTTGATAGGCTAATTGGAGTCAATTGGAGGTGTAACTGTGGATGTATTTTAAGGCCTACCTTAACTCAGTGCCTCTTTGCATTACATGGGAAAATCAAAAGAAATCAGCCAAGACCTCAGAAAAAAAATGTGGGCCTCCACAAGTCTGGTTCATACTTGGGAGCTTTTTCCAAATGCTTGAAGGTACGAAGTTCATCTGTACAAACAATAGTACGCAAGTATTAACACAATGGGACAACGCAGCCATCATACCGCTCAGGAAGGAGACGCATTCTGTCTCCTACAGATTAACATAATTTGATGCGAAAAGTGCAAAGCAATCCCAGAACAACATCAAAGGACCATGTAAAGATGCTGGAGTAAACAGGTAGACAAGTATCTATATCTACAGTAAAACGACATCGACATAACCTGAAAGGCTGCTCAGCAAGGAAGCCACTGCTCCAAAACCACCATAAAAATGCCAGATCTGATAAAAAAAGCCAGAGTTAAAGATCTTCCTTTTTGTAGAAATGTCCTCTGGTCCGATGAAACAAAACTGACTTCAACTGTATATACAAAATACTCTTATATTTAAGATAAATTCTCTTAAAACAAGTCTAGATATCCTATATGTTGCTTCTCAAGTAAAAGTATCTTGTTTTAAAGGATTTTTAGAAACTTTTAAATGGAAAACAAGACAAAAACACAATAACAAAAAGGATTTTTTGCAGTGAATTTCTTTTCTGAATTAAACTCAAAAGGATTTTTTTCCTGTAAATCAGTGAGTCATTTAGAGGTATTTTTAAAAGATGATTTTGTCATCTTTATTGTTAGTAAGCTCTAGGGGTGTAAATTGGACATTTTATCACAATACAATCATCTTTCGATTCTCTTGGCCTACGGTCCGATGTTTGCGATACATCAAAGAATGCCGCGATACGATTTGATTCAGGGCCCTGCAAACGATATTCCGATATTATGGACATATTTTACACAATCAATTAAAAAATTGCCCTCAAATGCAACAAATATAATTTGATTATTTGATTAGAGCTCTCTGAAAAGTGCAAATTTAGAATCCACATTGGGACATCCACAACAAAATAAGGTACTTCAGATGTTGAAAAGAATTACACAGATAATAATACAAAAAAATATAACATCACACACAAGTGATCAATTGTTTGATTACAGCTTATTTTTCAGTTTCATCAAATTCAAAGAACTTACATACCCATGAATTGTTGGCTACAACTTCCACAGTTGTAATGAAAAATTATGCTACATTTAACTGAGATAAATGTTATTAAAGGTGTTAATGTGTAGATGTGCAAAGTCTTATAACTGATGCTGGAGCTGAGCAGGTGTTTCTCTTTCACCCTTTAGTGCTGTTCAGATTGTTGCCGTTAACAAGATTTTTCACATGGTTAAACTTCTCCATGGTACTTTAAAATAGCGAATTCTCATGGAAATTTCAAATGGGTTGCATGCGCAACGATGGGAGCCTGCATTAATTGTGCATGTATATACACTCACCTAAAGGATTATTAGGAACACCTGTTCAATTTCTCATTAATGCAATTATCTAATCAACCAATCACATGGCAGTTGCTTCAATGCATTTAAGGGTGTGGTCCTGGTCAAGACAATCTCCTGAACTCCAAACTGAATGTCAGAATGGGAAAGAAAGATTTAAGCAATTTTGAGCGTTGCATGGTTGTTGGTGCCAGACGGGCCGGTCTGAATATTTCACAATCTGCTCAGTTACTGGGATTTTCACGCACAACCATTTCTAGGGTTTACAAAGAATGGTGTGAAAAGGGAAAAACATCCAGTATGCGACAGTCCTGTGGGCGAAAATGCCTTGTTGATGCTAGAGGTCAGAGGAGAATGGGCCGACTGATTCAAGCTGATAGAAGAGCAACTTTGACTGAAATAACCACTCGTTACAACTGAGGTATGCAGCAAAGCATTTGTGAAGCCACAACACGCACAACCTTGAGGCGGATGGGCTACAACAGCAGAAGACCCCACCGGGTACCACTCATCTCCACTACAAATAGGATAAAGAGGCTACAATTTGCAAGAGCTCACCAAAATTGGACAGTTGAAGACTGGAAAAATGTTGCCTGGTCTGATGAGTCTCGATTTCTGTTGAGACATTCAGATGGTAGAGTCAGAATTTGGCGTAAACAGAATGAGAACATGGATCCATCATGCCTTGTTACCACTGTGCAGGCTGGTGGTGGTGCTGTAATTGTGTGGGGGATGTTTTCTTGGCACACTTTAGGCCCCTTAGTGCCAATTGGGCATCGTTTAAATGCCACGGCCTACCTGAGCATTGTTTCTGACCATGTCCATCCCTTTATGGCCACCATGTACCCATCCTCTGATGGCTACTTCCAGCAGGATAATGCACCATGTCACAAAGCTCGAATCATTTCAAATTGGTTTCTTGAACATGACAATGAGTTCACTGTACTAAAATGGCCCCCACAGTCACCAGATCTCAACCCAATAGAGCATCTTTGGGATGTGGTGGAACGGGAGCTTCGTGCCCTGGATGTGCATCCCACAAATCTCCATCAACTGCAAGATGCTATCCTATCAATATGGGCCAAGTGTTAGGTGAGTGTATATGTGTATGTATATATATATATATATATATATATATATATATATATATATATATATATATATATGTGTATGTGTATGTGTATGTGTGTATATATATATATATATATATATATATATATATATATATATATATATATATATATATGTGTATATATATATATATATATATATATATATGTGTATATATATATATATATATATATATATATATATATATATATATATATATATATATAGCATCAATAACATTGGATCATTGGTAGGGATGCACCAATACCACTTTTTCTCTTCTGATCCGATACCGGAAATCTCAGTATCGGCAGATCCCAAATCCGATCCCAATAGCAGTGTTCAGTTCACTTTTCATTCAGTTATTTTTTTGGAACCCATTAATCTTAAATATTATTATTATCATTTGTAAACAAATGATAATAATAATAATAATAATAATAATAATAATAATATATTATAGTAGTAATATATCTCAATCGTCCACCTTTAATTTAAAACCCTCTGGCTTTTAAACTGTGTGCTCAATTTTTAGGCAAGTGAGTATTCTGATCACATCATTATTTCCATGCAAATTTTCCAACTCCAAACCATATAAATTTGAATGCTTATTGGATTCAATAATTTTCAGGTGGTATGTACTTTTGTAATGAGGGAAGGTGTGGCGAATGTGACTAACACCATATATCAAGGTGTGCATAATTATAAGGCAGCTTCATTACCTCAGGTAAAATGGGCCAAAAAGAGATTTAACTGACACTCAAAAGTCAGAAATTGTAAAATGCCTTTCAGACAGATGCAACACTCTTGAAATAACTAAACTATTGAGGTGTTATCACAGGACAATCAAACGTTTTGTTGCAAATAGTCAACTGGGTCGCAAAAAACACATGGAAAAGTAAAGACGCAAATTAACTGCAAAAGATTAAGAATTAAATGTGAAGCTACCAGGAACCCATTATCCTCCAATGCTACCATATTCCAGAACTGAAACCTACCTGGAGTGTCCAGAAGTACAAGGTTTCAAGTGCTCAGAGACATAGCCAAGGTCAAGAAGGCTGAAACACGACCACCACATGAAGACAGATTCTTCAAAGGACAGATGAAATGAGTGACTCTTGATAGACGGTCCCGTGGCTGGATCACTAATGGACGTGAGGAGGGATGCTGTTATGCGCTGCTATTTAGGATGAGGTAGTTGGACATTTTCGAGTTGAAGATGGACTGACACTCAACTCCTAAACTTACTGCCAGTTTCTGGAAAGTACTTTCTTCAAGCAGTTGTACAGGAAGAAGTCCTCAGCATTCAAGAAGGCCATGATCTTTATGCAGGACAATGCTCCATCGCATACATGCAAGTACTCCACTGCTTGACTAGCCAGTAAGGGCCTCAAAGATGCCCAAATTATGACTTGGCCCCCTTCTTCACCTGACATAAATCCTACTGAGAACTTGTGGGGCCGTCTAAAACGTGAGATTTACAGTGAGGAAAGACAATACACCTCTTTGAACAGCATTTGGAAGGATGTGGTTGCTGCATCAGCAAAAGTTGATCATGAACAGATCAAGAAACTGACGGACTCCATGATTGGAAGGCTCATGGCAGTTATTGAAAAGAAGGTTGGCTATATTGGTCACTGAATATTTTTGAAAGGCCAAAAGTTTTAATTGTAATTTGTGTTACTTATTTGTTGCGCCTACTCTAAAAATTGAGAATAAACAATTGTGTTTGGAGAATTTTTTATTTTTTAATTTAGTTGCCTAATAATAGTGACAGTAACAAGCATGACTAACGCACAATATCAGATTTGGATCTGGCTCGTCGAACCGATACCAGATCGATTTCAAAATGTCAGTATCAGAGTCGATACCGATCCAGGTATCGGAGCATCCCTAATTATTGGTATGATGCATCGATCCAGATTGATGAATCGTTACACCCCTAGTAAGTATGTTTAAAACAACCTTTTAAGTTGAGGCACAAGCTGAATAATCCATTAAGAGCTAATGATTAATCGTTGCAATAACCGCAGAATAGTTGAATAATTGTTCTAAAAATCTTTAGATTACTCGATTATCAAAATAATCATTAGGTGACAGAAGCTTCCAGTGCAAAAAGAATGCACCCATACCGAGGCAGCCATCCATGGTGCCATCTTAGGCCATAAGTATGTAACATTATAAAAAGTCTTTATTCTTTTATCAAGCCCATCATAATTGTAATTGGGTGAAATACAACACACATTAGTAATGATGATTTAAATATCAAAGAATTGTAAGGAATGACCCAGAGTGTTCCAGCGCGAGATGCTGCTTAACATTGAAAACAGTGTGGAAGGACACAAAAATGCATTGTGTGAATGTCCCCTACTAAACTTAAAATGAATGTAAATTCACATTGACAGTAAATTATGGACTTCTGAAGCAGCAAAACAAGTGGGTATAAGCAAGTATTAAACCTTAGAAGTAGTTAAACGCAAACAGCCCTAGGGGAAAAAGTAAGCATACGCAGTATACGTGCATATGGCCCTGATTACAACGCTGGTTATATCCTTATAATGCAAGTAAACGGGTGCCAGCTCTTTGACGGTCCAAGTCGCATTTAGGCAGCATAAAAGTAACCCATGCGGCTCCAGTCGATCAATTAATGTCGTCTAAAGCAAATCTTTAGGAAAGGTATTTGTAAGAAACAAGTCTATAATGAAAACGTTTCTCAATTTAAATCGGCGCTTCCGTCCAGTGAGGCACTGATGTTTGAAATGTCCAATCTCTTGTGCGACGTTCGTTCTTCTGTTGTAAATAAGTGCTGCTTTTGAATTCTCGCGTGAACTCGCCGACGCACTTACGTCACAAGACAGCTACGTGATGTCAACTGCTTGTAGGAAACGCTTTTAAAAAGTTAATACGTCTTAATTTTAACCCATTATCCCGATTTCGCTGTATGTAAACAGCTGAACCGGCGTTATTACAGGCATAATCCAATGTATGCAAGTGTTGTGCGCATGCCTTTTCACGGGCTGACGTCAAAAGCACAGAAAAACTTAATTTAAATTCCCAAATCTCGCGATTTTCTTACGAAGTCGTTTTATTTTTTATTTTTATAAACTAGTGAACAGGTGCTGGTTTTGTGTTTGGTTTGTATGTAAACGCGCTCTGACAAATACGATGATTTGAAGTTGATTTATATCCACATGGTTAAAAGTGCTCCGATTCCAATTTTAATATAATTCAATTCTGCAAACGAACAAGTAATACTACAAAGCTGAATAATAATGTGTTATGCGGCAATCATTTGCACGGATGACAGGGTATAATTATCTAGAAGTGTTGAAGTGATGACCTGTTTGATAAATCTGTCTACAACAATCCACAGAACTGTGGGAGTAAAAGTATATTTATGCGTGCATAACAACGAATCCGTATTGGAAAACGCGCACAAAAGTTATCCCCCTAACAAAATGTAACTGTTTCATTCACTTCCACAAGGCAGAAGCAGTTTTTTTGTAAACATAAAAGTTTGTTTTGTTAGTCTTCGAACATTGTTGACACGCTCTGACTTTAGTTCCATCGAAACTACAGGTAGCCTTAACAAAGCCCTGATAAAATTCCTGTGCTCGCTTTCCATTCAGTTTATATTTGATATCATAAAACGTTTAATCTGCAGCAAATTACAATATGACAATACACCGGTAAACTCACCTCTCATCCAGTCAACAACCTGCCTCGGTGTCCACTTTGTTACTGGATCCATTGCTCTACAACTTCTGTCCAGTCGCTGGAGTTCTCCTCAAGTGCTGAAGATGGTCAAAAAAGTGCATAAAGCAGCAGTGTGAAATCGTCGATGTTGTTTGCGATCATTCTTTCATTCTTTCCTCTCAAAATCCAGAAGTAAGCACGCTTGTCGAAATGCTGAATCTCCGTTTGAACCTGCCGACTCTCACACACGGACTGGGGCTAATAATCATGTGGAGGAAGAGTTCATCGGCAGCCAAATGGATCAGATTTCAATGTGTTCCTCCCCTCTGCCAAACGGAGGAGGAGCATCAACGACTCAACCAAACGGTGAAGTAGCTACTAGTGTCTCCTGAGTTTGCTTTTATGTATAATCTTTCAGTTGATCATTATTCAAATGCACGTGTCACATACGGCATCATTATACTACTTTAGAGCAAAGGGATTTTTTGGACAGTCCTTGGGGAAAGTTTTCAAGAATTTTGAAAACAGTTTGAATACTTTGGAATATTTGAATACATTATTTAATGCAGTGCACGTTGTAGTTAAATTTGATGGCCCTTTATATACATAGTATATTACTTTATATGTACTATAGCCTATATATTACTACTGAATATTTCTCAGGGTTCATTTCGTCCCCACCACCACTACTACAAAACTAAATCTATCTATCTATCTATCTATCTATCTATCTATCTATCTATCTATCTATCTATCTATCTATATGGTTGGGAAGGTTACTTTTGAAATGTATTCCACTACAGATTACATGTTAAAAATATATTCTCTGAAAAACTTAAATATCTTATGCAGTGTTGTTTGTAAAACAAGATTAATCAAATTTGATTTTTAGATATTTTTAAAGGAAAACACTACAAAAATGATTATCAAGAATATGATTTTTGCCCTAATATCAACGATCTTACTAGAAAAATATAAATTATGATCCAACGTGAATTTTCTTGATAAAAAATATGCCTGGTGACATCTGCATGTAAAATGGCTAGAAATAGTATTTTAGCTTAGCGTAAAGCTGACAATTTAAACAAGGGTTATTTCTTGTGCTCCAAACTTACTTATCTGTCTTAACTAACCTATCTGTCTGCTCGTATGAATGAAACATGTCTTTCACCACTGTTCAAATGCACGTTGGATTGCATCTTTTATATGTATACATATTTCCATCTGAAAGTACTAAATATTAAAATTAATGAAATGACAATAAAATGCTAAATAATCTCTTCAGTAATCAAAAATCAAAAATACTTTTTAAATGTAACTGTATTCTAATTACCAATTATTTAAATTGTAACTGTAGTGGAATACAGTTACTTATATTTTGTATTTTAAATACGTAATCCTGTTACATGTATTCCGTTACTCCCCAACCCTGAATATATATAATGTTTTGATTATTAGGGGGGTTACCACCTCCCCCCCCCCATTTCCAACCTGGATGAGTGGTTGGATACCCCTTAATCCACGGATGTGCGGTTGTTACACAGAGCAATATCTGACCACTGGAGGGTGCCACTGACCAATCAGAATCGAGTATTCCAGAGAGCCATGTAATCTCTCTCTCTCTCTCTCTCTCTCTCTCTCTCAATTTCAATTTTCAATTTAACGAGCTTTATTGGCATGACAAAGACATTTTGTATTGCCAAAGCAATTACATAGAAAAAAACAAAACAGGAACTAAACTAGGACATGACAACAATAATAAATATAAATAAATAGCATTAATGCAACATATGGGGTCAGTAACGGGGGGGGGGGGGGGGGGGTATTGGGGTCAGGGGTCATCGATACATCATGTGTTGTTATTGGTTGAGTTCTGGTTGTCCCGCAGGTTTCTACAGGATAGTACAAATCTTGCAGCTATATTTGCACATTCCTCTTTTTCACCCAGAATAAAACACATTTTTTGTGTCGGGGTGCAGTCATTGAAATCTGGGCATATGTTGTTAATTTTGGGGTAATATTTGTTTCTAATTGGTTGGTATTTTGGGCATTCTGTGAGGAAGTGCAGTTCTGTCTCAATCACTCCCAGGATGCATTGGGAGCACAGTCTGTCCTCGCGGGGCAGCCATGTCTGTCTGCGGCGGCCCGTCTCTACGGCCAGACTGTGTTCGCTGAGTCTGTACATCGTCAGTGCTTTTCTTAATTTTCTGTCAGTCACTGTGGTCAGATAGTTTGCCACCGTGTACTCTCGATTTAGTGCCGAATAACATTCCAGTTTGTGTTGAGTTTTAATGGTGTTTGTCCAATGCGTGAGGTATTTCTCCTTTTCTTTGTGTATAATTTGGTTCGGCCGAATGTTTGTGAGTGTGCCGTTATCCTGAGACTGGCCGATCTCCTCAGGTGTGACTTCAGTCAGTCTCAGGACAAGCTGGCATAGGGGACTCTTCACCCCGCTCAGCTCTTGGTGTTTTAGGGCTTTATAATGGTATGTGTTGGGGTCACTTGTCTTTAGGTGCTTCCAGAATTTGATGGCTCTTTTCTGAATGTTCAAAAGGAGAGGGTATTGGCCTAATTCTGCCCTGCATCCATTATTTGGGGCTTTTCTTTGGACATAAATGATTCTTTTACAGAATTCCAGATGCAGAGTTTCAGTGGGATGTTTTTCCCAATTTAAATAGTCAAATTTTACAGGTGGACCCCACACTTCACTGCCATATAATGCGATTGGTTCGATGACTGATTTGAATATTTTGAGCCAGATCCTGATCGGAATATCAATTTTAATGGATTTTTTAATGGCATAAAACGCCCTTTGTGCTTTCTCTTTGAGTTCATTCACAGCCAAAGCAAAATTACCTGTAGAACTGATTTTTAGGCCGAGGTAATTGTATGTCTTTGTGATTTCAATGCTTCTGTTTGATAATGTAAAAATGTTTGTTAGTCCCTGAGATCTGGATCGCTTTTGGAAGATCATGACTTTGGTTTTTTGGTGGTTGACTGTCAGGGCCCAGGTCTGACAGTAACTCTCTAGTAATGCCAGGCTCTGCTGTAGCCCCTCTTTAGTGGGCGACAGGAGCACCAGGTCATCTGCATAGAGGAGACACTTTATTTCTGTGTCATGTAAAGTGAGACCTCGAACGGGAGATTGTTCAATAGTTTGTGCCAACTGATTGATATACATGTTGAAGAGGGTGGGGCTTAAACTGCAGCCCTGTCTCACTCCTCGCCGTTGATGGAAAAATTTGGTTCTTTTGTTGCCAGTTTTAACAGCACATTGACTGGCTGTGTACATTGATTTGATCACATCATAAGATTTTCCCCCTACACCGCTGTCAATAAGTTTAAAGAATAATCCTTCATGCCAGATTGAATCAAACGCTTTCTTAAAATCTACAAAACAGGCAAAAATTTGGCTTTTATTTTGATGTACATATTTATCAATGAGTGTCTGTAGGGTGAAAATGTGGTCAGATGTGCGACATTTTGGCATGAATCCAATTTGACATTTACTCAAGGCATTGTGCTTCATAAGGAAGTCTAAAAGTCTGCTGTTTAAAATACTGCAGAAGACCTTCCCCAGATTACTGTTCACACAGATGCCTCGGTAGTTATTTGGGTCTAATTTATCCCCACTCTTATAGATGGGGCTGATGAGTCCCTCATTCCAGATCTCAGGGAAATAACCGGCACACAGAACATCATTGAACAGTTTTACAGTCGCCAGTTTAAAGTTGTGATCCATGTGTTTCAGCATCTCATTGAGGATGCCGTCTACACCACATGCTTTTTTGGACTCTAGGACACTGATCTTGTCCTCCAGTTCTTTCATTGTGATGGGGAAGTCTAATGGGTTTTGGTTTTCTTTGATGGATTTTTCAAACTCTTCTAATTTTTTAATAATGTCACTTTGATCATGATTTTGGGTTGTGCGATAAAGATCTTGGAAATGATTTTTCCACAGATCTCCATCTTGTATTGCCAATTCTTCATTTGATTTATATAGTGATTTCCATTTATCCCAGAATTTATTTGAGTTGACTAATTCTTCAATTTCTTGAAGCTGGCTCTGTAAGAACTGTTCTTTTTTCCTTCTGAGTGTGTGTTTGTATTGTTTTAGTGCCTCACAGTAACGGAGGCGTAGGTCCTGATTATCTGGTTGTCTGTGTTTTTGGTTGGATAATTTTCGGAGGTTCGTCCTCAGAGTCTTACAGTCTGAATCAAACCATTTGTCTGTGTCTAATTTCTTTTTCTTAGGTTTGATTTTTGCCAAATTGCTCCTTTGTGCAGTTTTGTAGAAAATGGTGTTTAGATCTTTTACTGCCTGATTTACACCATCATTATTTTTAGTGTAGAGATTGTATCTCTGTAAGTGTAATTGCATTTGTGTAGTCATTGATGCTGTTATCCGTCCATTTAAATGATTGTATTCTGCTCATTGTGTGTGCTGTTGTGGTTGTTGTTTTGGTGGTTGATTCAGACTGTTTGACATACAGGGTAATTTGGCTGTGATCTGAGAAAGCTGTTAATGGTTTGACTGTGAATGCTCTCAAAGAAGAAAGGTCCAGATCTGTGATTGCGTAGCTACCAAGAGCTGAGCTGTAGGTGTACCGACCGAAAGAGTCTCCCCTTAGTCTTCCATTGACGATGTACAGACCCAGACTCCGACAGAGCTGCAGCAGCTGCCTTCCATGGGCGTTTGTTGCCTTGTCATTGTTCTGTCTGGGGGTATGAGAGGGAAAATAACATTATTTCCAGTAATGAATCGGTCACCGTATGTGTCTGTGAAATCTAGTTCTACACCAGTTCTACAGTTCAGATCCCCCAGAATCAGCACATTCCCCTGGGCCTGGAAATGACTGATTTCTCTCTCTATGGTAGGAAAGGTTTCTTCCTGGAAATAGGGTGACTCAAGAGGGGGAATATAGATCGCACATAGAAAGACAGATTTTGAGGTGGACATTATACCTTTTTTTATTTTTAGCCATAGATGGTATTGTTCAATTTTGATTAATTCTATGGCACAGGATAATTCAGATTTAATCCAGATTAACATCCCTCCTGAGTCTCTGCCCTGTTTAACTGATGTGAGTTTTACTGATGGTAGCACTATCTCCTTGAACCCTGCGGGACAACCAGTGTGCTCATCACCTCGACTCCACCTCGACTCCACTCTCTCTCTCTCTCTCTCTATATATATATATATATAGCAGGAGTCTTTTACTGATTCCCTGATCAAGTTAACGGTAATGCATACTTGTTACATGACATTTATTTAAACACATCAAATGTCACTTGAGTCACAATGGTCTATTCTATAATCTGCTGACTATATATATATATATATATGCACACACACTGGCAGCCAAAAGTTTGGAATAATGTACAGATTTTGCTGTTTCGGAAGGAAATTGGTACTTTCATTCACCAAAGTGGCATTCAGCTGATCACAAAGTATAGTCAGGACATTACTGATGTAAACAACAGCACTATTTGAAAAAAAGTCATTTTTGATCAAATCTAGACAGGCCCCATTTCCAGCAGCCATCACTCCAACACCTTATTCTTGAGTAATCATGCTAAATTGCTAAATTGGTACTAGAAAATCACTTGCCATTATATCAAACACAGTTGAAAGCTATTTGGTTTATTATATAATGCTTAACATTGTCTTCGTGTTTGTTTGTGAATTGCCAAAGTGTATATTAACTGGCATGTCTTAAGGTCAATATTAGGTCATAAATGGCAAAAAAGAAACTGCTTTCTCTAGAAACTCATCAGTCAATCATTGTTTTGAGGAATGAAGGCTATAAAATGCTTGAAATTGCCAAAAAACTGAAAATTTCATTCAAAGGGGTACACTAAAGTCTTTAAAGACAAAGGACAACTGGCTCTAACAAGGACAGAAAGAGACGTGGATGGCCAGATGTACAAATAAACAAGAGGATAAGTACATCAGAGTCTCTAGATTGAAAACTAGACAGCTTCATGGACAACAGTAAAGAGAAGACTCAGGGGTGCAGGCCTTATGGGAAGAATTGCAAAGAAAAAGACACTTTTGAAACAGAAATACAAAAAGAAATGGTTAGAGTGGGACATTGGACAACAGATAATTGGAAAAGAGTGTTATGGATCTTAACCCCATTGTAAGGTGCGCAAGAAGTGCCCGCCAAGACAGCCACACCTATGGCAAGTGCTACAGGAAGTGTGGGCTGACATGTCACCTGAGTATCTGGACAAACCGACAGTTAAAATGCCAAGGATCTGCAAAGCTGTCATTGCTGCACGTAGACGATTTTTTTGATGAGAACTCTTTGAAGTAGCTTAAGACGTTCTGAACAATGAACATTGACTTTAAAATATATCCAAGTAAATCTGTCTCATCTGTGTTTATTGTGCTACTCCCTAGTGACTGACTACAGATAATATTTTAAGAGTGAATACCACCAACTTCACCCAACTTATGGAAAACCCATATTACTTTGTACAGTGGAATAAATCTGGGGACTTTTGACACTGGAATTCATGGCAGTATCATGATCATGTGGTGTAGAAATGCTTGTGTCTGGAAACACCCAGTTCCAAGGCTAGAATCCAATCTGAGCTTCAGCCACTGTTTCCAGAATGTCTTGCTTGTAAAAGCCTTCAGATGGGGCATCTAAACACAATTTAAAAGAATTCCTCCTAATTCAATCTCTGCTAAAATATGGTTGAGAATCTGGAAAAGTACTCGGTACACACATAAAATCTTTATTCCTTTGATCCAAATATCTCAAGTCCTCAAATATCTTTAACGAGATTGGACAGTAAACATTTGAACGAGACGTACAGTTCTGTGTAGTATTCGACACTTTAGACAAATACTATATTTGTATAGTTAACAAAATATGGACATTATTTTTTTTACATTTAGCTTTTAGGTTTAAATGTGCATTGCACCATATTTTTAGGCATTTGGGGTTACAATTGTCACCACTGTTTTTTGAGGACTATTATATTGATGATATATTTGGTGATAATGGTGAAAATAATAAACAAAAACATCTATGTATAATGCAGTATATCTAATATACCATGAATACCAAACAAAACAAGTATTTTTTAATGATGGAACAGCACAGAAAACAACTGAAAGTCTCAAATCAAGTCTCAAATACAAGAAAGTTGATTTTTCCCAACAAACAATTGGAATTGAGAACAAAAAGCAAGTCAAACACTTGGAAAATTGCTGAATTGTTCCAAAATGTTTGCAACTGTGTCATCTAGCCATGACATTTTCAATTCAGTGTCAGCTAATGTTGTATGTAGCTTTTACCCATATTTAATGAAAATATATTTTATAGCTTTAAACAAATGTTCTGCTATGCTTGATCCCTGAGGGTTAAATAGTCTTGTGTTGCGATAAATGATTTTTTTAAAGTACAAAAAGTACTGTATATTGCATGTATCCTCTCAATGAACTCAAAACTAAACATACTGTATGATAAATATAAAGAATTAGAAAATGTTGCATTTTAGGACACTACTTCAAGGTCAAAGCTATATTATTAATAATGTATGAAGTTAAGATTTACATGAGTTGGACCCCAGCTGTTGATTAAGGAATGAATGAATGATTGATAAAAGTACAGATTTTTAAAGTGTTTATTTGACTTTTTGCTATGAACAGCTATCTAAAATTGATACGTGTTTAATGTGACAATAAAAGCTTTCAAAACCCAACTGTCAGTGAGAAATATGTTGATACCTGCAGCACATAACAATAGCAGCAGTATGAAGAATCACGCCAGCACTGTTTCTCGATTACTGTACATTTTAAAGTGATAAAGGATACAAACTATAAACTACATAATTTGTCTACCCCACTAGAATTAAGATAAATTGTCTGCAAAATATTGTTTTTAATATTCAGTTCTACCTTTTGACACTGGCCCTCTATGGCAAAGTGACATGCTGAGCACAAACTGAGCTTCCAGAAAGCAAGAGGACATTGAGAAAACACCGTAGCTGAACACACATTGAACCAAGTAAACCTGCTCCTTAACTGCTCAAATGTCTTCTGAATTATATCAGTCCCATTAACAGCACACCTAAGTGCATCTGGCTGCACATTCAAAATATTTACACAAGAACTAGCAGAAGATTTACAGGATCATGTAAATGTGTGATGGAAATCGATAATGCAAGACACAAATACAGTGAAAACCCTGGAATTGGTGAACCTGGATAATTTGGAACACCAAATGATTCAGAATTTACTGTGCTTTTCAGTAAGAGGACTGTCATGGTTGATTAATGTTTTGGCAAAAAAGTAACTGAACATTAGGTGTTTTCAGGGGCAGGGTTCTGGATTTTCTTGTTGAGGTACTCGAGAACAAAGACCTGCAGGATCTTGTTGAGATTGCTGATAGAGGTACGATCCAGGTTCTCCTCATTGTCATCAAAGGTGTGCCACACCGCAGGAAAAGGAGTGGAAATCAGATGGAGGATCTGAACCCCTGTGAGTGCAGAGGGATATAACGTGAAATATACCTTCTTGACATAAGGATCACCTCAATTTCATATGCATTTTTTTATATTAACATCCACAAATCCCAGTAAGGAAACACTTTTAGAACACTTTCCACAAATAGGGTAAAAAATAAGGATGATGTTTTTATATTTTTAAATCAAGTTAACAATTCTTTTCCAAAAAATAATTTCAATGCATAAAAAAAAAAAGTTAAAAAAAAAAGTATTCATAAAACCTCCAACCTCAGGAGGTCAAAGTCAAAATGATACAATACGAGTCATTTTATTTTCTATTAATTTCATATAAACCTTTTTAACCATATTTGGGACACTGAATCTACATAGTTTAAACCTCTGATTTGTGTGATTTTGTTGATTTATAGCAACAAACATTAAATAAACAAAATTAATAAAAAATAAAGACAAAATCTATTACTTACTATGGGGCTAACTAGTATAGGACCAAATGTTGGTTAATTATTACTGATAAACTTATGTTTCCCATAAATGTAACATTTTCAATCATTTTTTCATACAATACTTTTGTTAACATAGCTGAATGATTAAGGTTGAACAATATGGCTCTCCATAGAAGGACAGGGAGGGCATTTGTTTTGGGTTCATTCACAAAAAAATTAACTATTGTATTAGTAAAACCATAGTAAACAATAATGACCAAGATTTTACTATTGTATCCATATTTTAAACATGAAATTGGCAGTGAAACCATTGTATGCTTATTAAGGCTAAAACAACAAAATTAAAACTAGTTATAAAATCAAATAAAAATGGTATCAAAGTCATAATTTTGTGCTTACTATAGTTTTACTACAAATACCAAAGTTCAGCCATGATCACTGTAATGAAACCATGGCTAATCCTTATAAAAATGAATCATGGTTTTACTACAGTAACTATAGTTTACCCAAGATATCTGTAGTAAAACCATTGTAACCACAAGATTACCCATGGTTACAACAGTCATGTTTACTAAAATATTACTATAGTAAAAACAATGGTTACTATATGGGTACTACATAATTACTGTCGTAAAATCATGGTTAATTTAATTAATTTATTATGAAACCAAAATAATTGCAAGTTACCTCAAAAAGTATTGCGGAGGAACACAAAATACTATTTCAGAAATATATTCCATTCATGTCACTGAAGGGGCTCCGTAGAATGCGTAATTCCGTAAATTTGGGATTCATTCTTTACTTTCTTGCTAAAGGATACAAATGATGCTGAAGTTACAGTTTTAAGGAATGTTATATTTATAATGGGGAAAATCATGCGGTAACGGGGTTGCACACAAAATGTGGGACAGACATTAGAGGTGTTTAAAACATCTACATTTCAGGCTAAGTTAATTTTGTGTAGTAACAGTTTTTCTAACACACTGCATATAATAGTTCTCACAAAAAACTGTGCCTTTTTTTCTTTAAGTACCCTATTATTGGAAAATGCTGTTACATTGTTCATTTATTCATTTACCTTGGTTGAGGAATGGTATGTGGTCATCCAGAATTAGACCCACATGCAGGCCAGGCCAGAAATACTGAACCTCATTAGGGTGATTCTCTAGATGGCCGAGTGCATGCAGCCGACGCTCTAGACAAAGTAAAAAGTAAAGAGGGTGACATACTATATACTTCCACGACTTCAACATCACTTTAGTACATTAATTTATTTTCCTGAAATCACCTGAAACATGATCATGTCCTCAAGTCGAGATATTTTTAAAGGCATGCAGGGATAACGGACTGACCCCACATCCTATAAATTATTCAGCATTTTGGTTTGAAGGAAGACCTCTTTTCAGATGTAATATACAGTATGAGGGGAACACTTGAAACTATAAATGTCATGGCCTGAACTGTAGTTAGTTTTAGGGTCGACATTTGATTGTCAAACGAGATTCTGACTATTCAGACTTATCCATTAAAATAAAAAAAATATAAAAAAAACCCAACTAAATTACTCTAAAGGAAAAGGATGTAACACTCAAGTGAAAACAGAGCATTATAATGCCAACCGATATTCTGTAGTCTGGAAAGCCATCGGGTCGTCCTGGATAGCTGATTACCGAAGCGAGGATTAGGACCTCCAATCAAGTCCAACAGAACAAGTAGATCCTGATGAGAAATTAAATGAATAAAGTGAGAAGAAAAATCTTATGAAAAAGGTGAATATATTGTTCATGCTTTAGTTTCAAGACTTTAACCATTAGCCCAACATTCTCAATATCTATGATGAACCATCTGCATGCATAATGTAATTTAGGAGGTTTTCAAATTTTCCTGTCAATTTGAAAATTGTTTGAGTCACTAAGGAAACAGTGTCATTTGTGAGCCCCCATGCCTTAGTACATACATTATACACACACACACACACAGTGTATTTGCAGTACCCAAAAAGTACTTAATATGGGTTAAGGTTAGGTTTAGGGTTAGTACCTGGTAATTACTGTTTTAACAATGGAATAAATGTAAGGGCTTTTATCAAATTATATGTGTCACATTTCTGCCTTTAAACCCTTAAAGAATTGGCCCCCCATTCACTTCCATGTTAAGTGCCACAATGTAACTAAATTTTTGCATTTCTTTTTAAACAAAAGGAGGGATGATTCTAAATGTATTTTTGTGGCAATCAACAATATAACACAAATGCTGTCGATTGAGCTTAAATTGTACTGAACCTTGGAATTCCAACAGTAATTAAGATGCAGCAAGTGGATTTCTAGAAAAGTCTGCTGGTCTGTCTGTATGTCAACTATAATGTATTTGTGAATCACTCAAAGAAAACAGTACAATGCTGTCGATCTGGCTGGTGTTGGTGGCTCCAGGCGGGTGTGCTGTTGTAGCCATCCTGTGGGCGAGATGCCGGGAGCCGTACAGAGAGTCTTCAGATGTCCACTGGTAGAGTGCCTCCTCTCCATCGAAGAACAACAGCTGCAGAGATAGATCTGAGCCAGAGTCCTGCCAGAAAAAAAAAAAAAAAAAACACACAAACACTGCCATCTACTGGTAACAGTACAGCATTTAGCACAATTTGTCTGCACAAGAGTAACTGAAATGAATACATAAACACATGACCAGTACTTTTGGCATGAAATTATGCTAATCGAAACTAGTAGTGAATAATGCAGTGCTTCTAAACTAGTGGGTCGTAGGTCTGTTCTGATAAGGTTGCAGACAGCAGGGAAAAACAATGCAACCCTTACAAAAAAAAACTAAACTAGCAGCAAACGTGCTGCAAATTTGCTGCTTGTTTTTCTTACATGCAAATGAGCTTGTGATTCACCGCAAATGTTTCCCAGAAGTTTGCAGCTGATCACCGGTAGTGGTAAACCTCCGGCAACAAGACAATTTTTCACAAGTTTGCCCAAAAGCTCAAATGCATGTGAAAATGATCGGTGGCAAATTTGCGGAAAGTTTATGGCTAATTTGCAGTGAACTCTCAATTTGTGTAAGGGAAAATAATCAAATGCATCTCACCATATAATCATGCATAGTTTTAGAACAGCAATTTCAATAGGCTTATTAACTTTTAAAAGGGAGGAGAACATGCTTACCATATCTTTTGTTGTCGACTATGTGTCAAAGTCATGCATTCAAGCAAGCTTTACAATATGTTGGCACAAATTCATCTGTCACTTGGAAGAAGCTAGCCAAATAATAATTCCTTAAATTTTTATATAGCACTTTTCTAGGCACTCAAAGCACTTTACATAGTATAGGGTGAATCTCCTCAACCACCACCAGTGTGCAGAATCCACCTGTGTGATAAGACAGCAGCCATAGTGCGCCAGAATGCCAATTGTGATAGCCAATTAAGGGAAGGATATAATTAGGAGATCATGATAGATAAGGGCCAATGGGTGTAATTTTGACCAGGATACCAGGGTTATATCCTTGGGTTATATCCTTGAACTGCCCAGGAATTTGTAATGACCACAGAGAGTCAGGACCTCGGTTTAACATCTCATGTGAAAGGCAGTGTTTTTTTTACAGTATAGTGTTCCCGTCACTATACTGAGGCATTAGGACCCACACAGACCACAGGGTGAGCACCCCCTGCTGGCCTCCCTAATAACACTTCCAGCAGGTACTGGCCAGGCTCAATGCTTTTTAGCTTTAGTGGACAACCAGGCGAGAGCTGCAGGGTGATATGTCTGTTGACATGTAATTTGAAGGATACATGCTTCATGTATCCTTAAATTAGACAGATGCCAACATGGAAAGGTTGTGCAATATGTCCCCATTTTGAAAACCATGGACAAAACTATGCAAGGTAAAATAAAAATAAGTAATATTTTACACCAATTAATACTTATCTGTGTAAGGTCATAAACAGCCAAAGAATAAACCAATCGTAACGGGTAGATTTTTGCCCATTACTCGGTCAAATGTAGAGAATAACTCCATTTCAAATCTCATGTAAAATTGGATTTCTTGCTTCATCTGATTTTTAAAATAAGCAGATTTATGGGAGTTATCAGCGTGTTGGTGTGCATGCAAACAAGCTCATTGTGTGTAAACACAATAAACAGCACTTTACAGTCATTTGTGTGCCCCTTGCTTCATGCATCCTTAAATCGATTTATCCTTTGCATTATAATTTAATCTTTAAGTTGCCGAACCTTTAGTGTATTCAGCTCATCATCTTGGGCTCTTGCCAGTTCCAGAATCATTGAGCAGGGCACAGCAGAATCTGTAGCACCGAGAAACTCGAGGCCATCCCACTGCGGAGGGTAGTATTTGGAGTCAAAGTGGCAGGCCAGCACTAACTGACGCTTTGCAGCAGGGTTGAGTGTGGCAATGATGTTGGTGAAGGGAAGTTGGCCGTAAGGAGTTTGAGAATAGAAGGTATCTTCGGTAACTTCCCACCCTGCTTTCAGCGAGCCAAGGGTCGATTTGATATGCTAAAGAGAGAAAGAGACTCAGATCCGCTGTAGAGTTTAAAAATCCACACACACACACACACACACACACACACACACACACACACACACACACACCTATCCTTATGAGGACTTTCCATAGACAATGATTTTTACAGTGTACAAACTACAGATTTTATCCCCTAAGCCTCACAAAAAAAAAAACTTTCTGGATTTTAACATTTTCAAAAAAATTGTTTAGTATGTTTTTTTTTTTTTTAACTATTTGAATTATGGGGACACTAGAAATGAACACATACCACATTTATAGCATAATACCCTTGTAATTACCAGTTGTATAACCTAAAAAATGTCCACGTAAACCACCCAAACCCACCTGCACACACACATACTGACCTGTTGAACATCTTGGCTTCCAGTGGAGCCTGGGTACCGCACGACAAGCATGGGCTTCAGGTCTTTCTGCCACATCTGGTCCAGATCAGTACGAGCTAAAACACTACTCAGGTCACTAGAGCTCAGTGTGGTTGCTTCATGTTTCAGCTGAAGAGAACAGAAAAAGTTCACACTCTCATGTACTACCTCCACTTTCACAATCTCTGTTTTACAATTTTTTTTTTTTTTTTAAAAAGCATATAGTGACCAGGAGCTGTCCAGCTCCAAAAAGTACAAAAATATGGCAAGCCGTTTCTGTAACGACCAGGCAACGGGAGAGGATCTATGTGCAGCTTTTATTAATTCAAAAACAAGCAAACTAGGGATAACAAAAACCACGGAGAACTAGGTGCAAAACAAGAAAAACATGAAATAACAGACAAATGGACAGGAGGGAAACAAGGGCTTAAATACACAAGGGAAAACTAGAAACACCTGGGGAAACAATCAGGGCATGGGAGACAATCAGGGGAAAACCAATCAAAAAACAGAACTACAAAAGGACTACAAAAACCAAACAGGAAACTTCAACATAAAAGCACAAAAACAAAAGACAACAGAGAACATGACAACTACAGGAAACTTCAACATAAAAGCACAAAAACAAAAGACAGAGAACATGACAGAGCCCCCCCTTTAAGGAGCGGATTCCAGACGCTCCAAAAAAAAAAAAAAAAAAAAAAAAAAAAAAAAACCACACACACACACACACACACACACACACACACACACACACACACACACACAACACACATTGTCCATAGAGCACAAGGTAAACAGATAGTCCAGGGGGGCACCAGGGGCAAATAGGCAGTTCAAGGGGACACGAGGGGCACAGAGGGACAAGACTATGACAGAACAGGTGGGTGGCCAGGAGACAGATAGGGCAGGGACTAGGTCAGGAGGCCAGGGAGATGGCCATAGGGCTAGGTCAGGAGGTCTAGGGGATGGCCACTGGGCTAGGTCAGGAGGTCTAGGGGATGGCCACTGGGCTAGGGCAGGGTCAGGAGGCCAAGGAGAGGGCCACAGGACTGGGACAGGGTCAGGAGGCCAAGGAGAGGGCCACAGGGCTAGGTCAGGAGGTCTAGGGGATGGCCACTGGGCTAGGTCAGGAGGTCTAGGGGATGGCCACTGGGCTAGGGCAGGGTCAGGAGGCCAAGGAGAGGGCCACAGGACTGGGACAGGGTCAGGAGGCCAAGGAGAGGACCACAAGACAGGGTCAGAAGGCCAGGGAGGAGGCCACGGGACAGGGTCAGAAGGCCAGGGAGGAGGCCACGGGACAGGGTCAGAAGGCCAGGGAGGAGGCCACGGGACAGGGTCAGAAGGCCAGGGAGGAGGCCACAAGACAGGGTCAGAAGGCCAGGGAGGAGTCGAGGAGGACTCCAGGGGTGGTGCCAGGGTAGGCGGAGCCATAGGATGCGGAGCCATGGAAGGTTCAGGAGGCGGAGCCGCAGAGGGCACTGGAGGCGAGGAAGGCTCCAGAGTAGAGGAAGGCCCTGGAGGCGGAGACCTGGGAAGCTCAAGAGGCTGAGGCCTGGTAGGCCCGAGAGGCGGAGTCTGGGTGGCTCGGGAGGCGGAGCACTGGGAGGCGGAGCACTGGGAGGCTCGGGAGGCGGAGCACTGGGAGGCGGAGCACTGGGAAGCTCGGGAGGCGGAGCACTGGGAAGCTCGGGAGGCGGAGCTCAGGGAAGCAGAGCACTGGGAGGCGGAGCTCAGGGAAGCAGAGCACTGGGAGGCGGAGCTCAGGGAAGCAGAGCACTGGGAGGCTTGGGAGGCGGAGCTCTGGGAAGCTCAGGGACGGTCGAGGCTACAGGCACTGGCTCTGGCTCTTGGACGGTCGAGGCTACAGGCGCTGGCTCTGGCTCTTGGACGGTCGAGACTACAGGCGCTGGCTCTGGCTCTTGGACGGTCGAGACTACAGGCGCTGGCTCTGGGACGGTCGAGACTACAGGCACTGGCTCTGGGACGGTCGAGACTACAGGCACTGGCTCTGGGACGGTCGAGACTACAGGCACTGGCTCTGGGTTTGGCTCTGAGGACGGGGCCGTGGAGGGCGGAGACTGGTGAGCGGAAGCCCTTCCTCTTCTCCTCCTCTTCCTGGCAGACGAGGCTGGCAACGCTGGCGCTGGGACGGACGAGGCTGGCAACGCGTTGGCCGTGGCGGGCGTGGGCTCGTTGGCCGTGGCGGGCGTGGGCTCGTTGGCCGTGGCGGGCGTGAGCTCGTTGGCCGTGGCGGGCGTGAGCTCGTTGGCCGTGGCAGGCGAGGGCTCGTTGGAGGAACCCACAGGGGCAAACGTCTCCAAAACCAAGTTCACATACCTCTCCCACGTGTAGTCACCAGTCTCTGGCAACTCAATCCATCCATGGGCCAGGAGGCCGAGCTGGAAAATGGACTTGAGATGCCCATCAGAAAAACTGGTGCATCAGGCAACGGTGCAAAACAGACGTGAGTATTCTGTTAAAGGGAGGTTCGCTCGGCTCAGCTGAAGAAAAATAGCTGCTAGATCCATGTTTGGCGGTCTGTTATTCTGTAACGACCAGGCAACGGGAGAGGATCTATGTGCAGCTTTTATTAATTCAAAAACAAGCAAACTAGGGATAACAAAAACCACGAGCAAACTAGGGATAACAAAAACCACGAGCAAACTAGGGATAACAAAAACCACGGAGAACTAGGTGCAAAACAAGAAAAACATGAAATAACAGACAAATGGACAGGAGGGAAACAAGGGCTTAAATACACAAGGGAAAACTAGAAACACCTGGGGAAACAATCAGGGCATGGGAGACAATCAGGGGAAAACCAATCAAAAACAGAACTACAAAGGACTACAAAAACCAAACAGGAAACTTCAACATAAAAGCACAAAAACAAAAGACAACAGAAAACATGACAACTACAGGAAACAGGAAACTTCAACATAAAAGCACAAAAACAAAAGACAACAGAGAACATGACAACTACAGGAAACAGGAACTAAACAGGAAACTTCAACATAAAAGCACAAAAACAAAAGGCAACAGAGAACATGACAGTTTCAACATTTAAAAACATACAGGATATTCATTTTAGATCTCAACAATTACATATTCATCTAGTTAAATTGCTATTTGTTCATATCAAGCGTGCCGCACAAGCCCTCAAAAGTGAAGCCAAAACGTCTCGATCGCCCCCCAGAGGCCGGTCCTAGTATAGGTCATAAACCCCGCCTCCCCATGTTATTCAACGGGACGTGAGACCAAATAAACAATTAAATTACACTTCACATATCTTTTTTCCAAAGACAGTTTCTGTCATTTACTGTAGTTTTTATCACGCTGATGTAATTTCAAGTGTTTGTTTTTAAAATAAGTTTGTTTTTAGTTAGTTATTTGATGCTATAAAAACGGTGCTGTTATGTCATGATTGACAGCTGTGATTGACAGGTTCTCTGAGCGAAGTAGTCACTGAAGCACCAACGGACTTTTTTTCGGGATATTCGGAGGATTGAGGAGATTGGAGCTTTAAATTACATATCTAAATTTCTATAATTAATTATTTCACACCGACATAATGGGTTGTTCTGCAGTAGAATGTGCTAACCGATCTGGCAGGGGCGTGTGCTTGCGATTGATTCTGCGAGAGTGAGGGCGGGGCCTTGTTTTCGCGGCTTTACTTCCTGCTCACTACTGCGCATGACTGGTCCCGAAAACGCAAGTGCGCAGACTCAAGTTCCAAGATGTCAGCGCCATATTGGGACACTGGCGGCTTCAGTTCTCTCCGATGGAAAAGAGCGAAGGGGCGTCGTCCATCTTTTTTTACAGTCTATGGTTCATATCAGTAATGGAATTACTAGTGAAAATGAAAACTATTTAAAAAGATAATTATTGATATCTGTAATTGCATTTTCACTAGTATAATTTCACAATGATCTGTCATTCACTCCTGTTCAAAACACAATTACAGATACCTATACTTAATATTTTACTAGTAATTATAACCAGTAATTACGTTTTTACCAGTATAAAAAGGATTTCAAATATCACTAAATTTAAGAGTAAATAACAATATCAAAAAAGGCTTTCTTACTAGTTATAATCACATTACATATTTCTGAAATTTACATTGTTACTACTGAAAATCAAATTACACATACAATTTTTTATTTATATCACATTACTAATATAAAAAAATATTATTTTTACTAGTAAGTACTATATTAATGATATGTGCATTTGGAATTTCAACTGGTAAGAAATTATCTATAGATATCTGTAATTGTGTTTTGAACAGGAACAACGATCATTGTGAAAATCCATTAGTGAATATGCAATAACAGATTTCATTAATTATAGTTTTTACTTTTTACTAGTTGAAATACAATTTTTTTAAATTAAGAATGGGTATTTCTGAGTGACGTGACGCCATGTGAGGATCGGGCGTGTGAACAGCGAGCTCTGCGCACTTTGCTAGTTTTAACACTTTTCATGACATAAACCGGTGAAATTCGATACACTGTTTTATAACTGTTGTAGGAGAACAATATGTCAAAGAATTTAAAATCCTTGGGCTCTGGAGACATTAAAAGACACTTATGTGGGGACCTGGGTAGCTCAGCGAGTATTGACGCTGACTACCACCCCTGGAGTCGCAAATTCAAATCCAGGGCGTGCTGAATGACTCCAGCCAGGTCTCCTAAGCAACCAAAATGGCCTGTTTGGTGGGGAGGGTAGAGTCACAAGGGGTAACCTCCTCGTGGTCAATATAATGTGTGGTTCTCGCTCTCGGTGGGGCGTGTGGTGAGTTGTGTGTGGATGCCGTAGAGAATAGTGTGGGCCTCCACATGCGCTACCTCTCCGCTGTAACGCGCTCAACAAGCCACATGATAAAATGCACGGATTGACAGTCTCATATGCGGAGGCAACTGAGATTCGTCCTCCGCCACCTGGACTGATTCACTACGCCACCACGAGGACTTAGAGCGCATTGGGAATAGGGCATTCCAAAATTAAAGACACTTACTTGCTCAAGCTGATGCATCCGAGCATGCTGCCAGCCTGGGAGTCTATAGGATTTAGTCTGGGAAGTGCAGGAAATGCGGCGAGAGATGCTGAACATGTCAGCAATGCTAACGAAGGTCTTTGCTGACTTGGGGGATCTTGCTGTGATCGATCACTGCCATGGAGGCAAAGTTCACTGAGGTGGTTACATGAGCGGGGAATGTCGAGAAACGGATCGATTGCCTGGAGTCATTATCTGCTATAATTATCTGCTAATCTGCAAGCAACCATGGTGGATTTGGAGCATGTCTGGGAGAAGTTGGAGAACAAGGAGAACCATAGCTAGGAGAATAATGTCTATATCGCCGGAATTCTAGAGGGCAAAGAGGGACAGGATATGTTGAAATTCCTGGATGGGCTCCTTCTGAATCTGCTCGACATAGCAGGTCATAAGCTGGAAATCGAGTGAGCTCACAGGGTTCTTGCTTGGCGATCCGCAGAGGAAGACAGGCCCTGATCAATTCTGGTCACATTTCTGAGATCATCCGATAAAAGATCTTTGAAAAACCACAGCATTTTCTTGTTTCCAGACTATGCGAACTCGACAAGAGAGAAACATAAACTTTTAAACATAAACTTTTACATCAACGGAAGGCTAGTTTTATGGATGAATCTACACACTCTTTGTGTTTATTCCACCTATTGTTTGGAGTTTGTTTTATAGATTATCTTTTGCCGTGCAATTCTGTCTCACAAAATATGTATAGAAACACCGGACTTGAGTAATCCAACGGCAAAGTTGTTGCGGGGTTCTCTTAGGTCTGTATGGAGTGTTTGAGTTCGGAGGGACAGATGGCAATTGCAGCTGTCGTGTGTGTGGTTAATGCGAACGTTTTTCTGTTTGTTTGGTTCAGGGCGATGTTCGGGTTCTAATGGTTGCACTAATGTTGGAATGTGGCCTTTATAATCTTGTTTTTGACTCACAATCTATTTTTTCTTATATGTCAAAATATCAAGAGTTAATATGAGTGGATTGTCTCTCTCCACGTGGAATGGGAATGGTTGGAACACCATATAAAAAGAAGGAAGGTTATTTCTCTTCTTAAGCGTAAGAAATATGATATAGTGGTTCTTGAAAAAGCTGAAAAATTTGAAAAGATATGGGGTGGGCATTTTTTTATAGTGCTGGCTCGAGTAAGAGCAGAGGAGTCATTACACTGATAAGTAAACATCTACAATTCAAATATCTCAAACAGAGTAAAGATAAATTAGGAAGAGTCATTATTGTTTTAGCTGAAATTCAGAGACAAAGTCTTATTTTGGCTAATATTTATGCACCTAATGTTGAAGATCAGGGCTTTTTCATAGATCTTGAAGGGATCTTGCAAGCTGCTGGCACCCCTCATGATATAATGTTGGGAGGTTATTTAATCTTGGGAGGACTTTAATCTTTTCATGGACTCTTAAAGATCATAGTGAAGCAAAATTGTTCAAGCCCCCTAGAGCAACATTGACGCTTCACAGCATGTGTAAAAATCTTGGTCTTACAAATATTTGGAGACCATTGAACCTATTTGATAGGGACAATACATTTTTTCATCAGTCCATAAGATTTAATCTAGAACAGATTTTTTTATATATATATCCAAGTCCCTCATTGCATCTGTTGTTGATTGCTCAACTGGAAACTAGTCTCAGATCACACCCTGGTGTGTTTAGAGGTGTTGCCACATATGGAAAAAATAAATCATATAGTTGCCACTTTAATGTATCCATTTGCAAAATCTTGATGTAACGAGAAGGAGGGCTGGGCCGTTACTATGCACGCCCGGCCCCAAATCGGGCTGATAAGCCGAGGAAAGGGAAAAGTGCAGCGGGATGTGGCAGTTCGAGAGAGAGAGCCACACGCAGCTGCTGTGTGTGTGTTTGTGTTGTGTTGTGTTTCATTCAATATTATTTTGTATATATTATAACCAACTTATTTTCAGTTGGATCCCGCCTCCTCCTTTCCCATTTTAACCTTGTTACACCTGAATTCCAACAAATACTAAAGGCTGAAATCAATGTCTTTATGGAGACCAACTGGTCCTCAGTATCCTCTGTGGGTGTGGATCTGGAGGCACTTATGGTGGTTCTTGGCGCCGGATAATACATTATGCCTCATTCACCAAAAAATCCAAAGCGAATATTAAATAGTGCAGAGACCGAGCTGAAGCACCGAATGTCGTCTAATGGCCTCAGGGAATTGACCTGATTGAAATAATACTATTTTGTCATAGAAGGTGGAGTTATTCATTTAGTTATTGCTATTCAGGGCAAGACAGTCATACTTTGAGTCGGGGGAAAAGGCAGGGAAACATCTGGCTAGAGATATAAAACAGAGAGAGTCTTTCTCTAGCATTCTCTCAGTGAAATCTGCTAGTGGTGAAATATTTACCTCAGCCATAGATATTAATAATGCTTTGAAAGAATTATATATGATCTCTATAGTTCCACGTCTTTGTCTACTGATGAGGATATTAGAATCTTTGTAGAACCATTAGAACTTCCTAAACTGACAACTGAGCAAAGAATTATCTTGATTCTGAGATAACCTTGAAGGAGCATGGTAAGGTACAGTAATTAAGGCCTTGCCTACAGGTAAGGCTCCAGGGCCAGATGGCTTTGCCACTGAATTTTGTAGATCTTATGCTACAGAACTGGCTCCACTTTTGCTAGAAGTTGATACGGAATCATTAAAGAATGGAAAGCTTGTCAGCATTTGGGACTGCTGTTTCCTTAACTCTGCCATTAGATGTCATGTCACTCACCTGTGGTTTCTCGTTTGTGCAATCATCTTCACCTGCACCTCATTTACCCCTGTGTATTTTAGCTCTGTCCTTGTTCTCCCCTGTTACTTGGTCTTTGTAAGAGATGTCTGCCTGGCTCCCTGAGTTTTTGAGACCCTGTGACATAGTAAGGCACTTGTTTAAGATATTTGCATCTGTGTATTTTTCTCCCCTCGTGGAGTTTTTCTTTATATACCGCCATCTGAGAAGAACCTTTGTTGTAATTCTTGACATCATCTTTTGTTTATTAAACTATCTTACCTGAGACCTCGTATCCTGTTTCGATTGGATCCTACACCAGCTTTCTGGTGGCTCAGTGGTATTACCGCTTAGCTCTTACACCAGAGACCTGGGTTCTGACAGAAAGACCAAGTCACACATGGATCCAGAAACACTCACCTATAAGGACCATGAAGCAGTTCTCACCCGTCAGGAGGAACTGATGGCCAAGCACTCTGATCTTCTCGCTGATGTGATGGGATCCATTGGCCAGCTTTTTCAACGGATTCCAGAGAGTTCACCTCCTCCAGCACCTCGTCTGCCTCACATTGAGAGACCCCAAGTAGTCGCTGAGCCTCGGCTTCCACCTCCTAATCCCTTTTCGGGGAATGCCAATTCATGTGGAGGATTTCTGACTCAATGTTCCCTGACATTTGAACTCCAGCCCTCAAGCTTCCCTACTGACCGCTCTAAGATTGCCTACATCATCACTCTCCTTGCAGATCAGGCACTTTACTGGGCCTCCGCGGTATGGGAATCTCAGGATGTCTGTTGTAGCACATATGCTCTCTTTGTGGAGGAGTTCAAGCGGGTGTTCGACCATCCAGTGAGTGGTCGGGAGTCTTCCAGGCAACTACTCACCCTTAAGCAGGGATCACGTAGCGCTGCAGACTTTGCTATAGAGTTCCGGACCATTGCATCCGGTAGTGGATGGAACAACGAAGCTCTAATGGCCTGCTTTCAGGGAGGGTTGTCCGGACCCATTCTGGACGAGCTAGTTACTCGCGAACCCGCGACTGATCTCGAGTCTTTGATCACCATGGCTATCCGACTGGACAATCGGCTAAGAGAGAGAGAGTCAACCCGTCGCAAGACGTCTCCGCCCCGATTGTCTGGAAACAGGCAACCCTATCCTGCACGCATCTCCTCGCCCAGTTCTGAGAAACTCGAGCCCCCGGAGGACATGCAGTTGGGGCGTTCCAGACTCTCCCCTGCTGAGAGGGATCGCCGCATGAGGGAGAATCGCTGCCTTTACTGTGGTGCATCTGGGCATTTCCGTCTCCACTGTCCCGAGCTTCCGGGAAACGACCGTCCCCGCCCAGTTACAGGAGGGCTGTGATGGGGAAGATTAGTGCTCCTCCTCCCAATGCTGTGCTTTCCGTTCCTGTAACTCTCTCCTGGGAGGGCCATCAACATCAGGTCCGAGCCATGATTGACTCCGGGGCCGCTGGCGACTTCCTGGACCATACTCTGGTCAGGAGGCTTGGAATACCTACCCAATTACTTCCTCGACCCCAAACCGTTACTGCTCTAAATGGCAGACCTTTGGAACCAGGCTGCATTACGGAGATCACTTATCCTCTTCGTCTCACTGTTCTCCAGCACCAACATATGGAGGAGTTTTATCTGATTGACTCTCCTGAGTTCCCTGTGATCTTGGGTTATCCTTGGCTGCACCAACACAACCCTTGCATCGACTGGCTAGCTGGAACCATCCTTAGTTGGGGCACTGCATGCCAGGTTACCTGTCCCCTCTCGAGTCCCCCAGCCCTGAGTCCCGAGTCTCAAGAACCCATCAACCTGTCTCGAGTCCCTAGTGTCTACCACTGCTTCCAGGCTGTCTTTAGTAAGTCCCGAGCCACTTCCCTTCCACCACACCGCTCCTATGATTGCGCCATCAACCTTCTCCCTGGCACTTGTCCCACTAGAGGTCGGATCTTTTCCCTGTCTCCTCCCGAGCGTGTCGCTATGGACACATACATCAAGGAGTCCTTGCGGCTGGCATCATCCGTGCTTCCACTTCCCCAGCAGGTGCAGGCTTCTTCTTTGTGGGGAAGAAGGATGGAGGACTCAGGCCGTGCATCGATTACCGGGCACTTAATAAAATCACTGTTCGTAATCGCTACCCCCTTCCTCTGACGGCCTCCGCCTTTGAGCTACTTCAAGGGGCTTCCATTTTCTCCAAACTAGATCTACGCAACGCCTACCATCTTGTTCGGATTAAGCAAGGGGATGAATGGAAGACGGCCTTCAACACTCCCACGGGTCACTATGAGTACCTGGTGATGCCGTTCGGGCTCACCAATGCCCCAGCAGTCTTCCAGGCCCTAATAAATGATGTACTCCGGGACATGCTAAATAAGTTTGTTTTTGTCTACTTGGACGACATTTTAATCTTTTCAAGGTCTCTCGAGGAGCATGAAGGGCATGTCAGTGCTGTTCTCCAATGCCTCCTGAATAACCATCTCTATGTGAAACCTGAGAAATGTGAGTTCCACGTCACCCATGCTCAGTTTCTCGGTTTTATCATCACCCCAGGTCATGTTGAGATGGACCCCAAGAAGGTCGAGGCAGTCCTGAAATGGCCTACCCCTACTACAGTCAAGGAGGTTCAACGCTTCATCGGCTTTGCTAACTTCTATAGGAGGTTTATCAAGAACTTCAGCTCTGTAGCTGCGCCCTTAACAGCACTGACTAAGGGAGGTGTCACCAAGATCTGCTGGTCCTCAGAGGCAGAAGGAGCCTTCCGTGACCTCAAGCGTCGCTTCACATCGGCACCTATACTCTCAGTTCCCGATCCTGAGAGACCTTTTGTGGTGGAGGTGGATGCATCGGATGTGGGAGTAGGGGCCATCCTTTCTCAGAGAGGGGAGGATGATAGGATGCACCCTTGTGCCTTCATGTCTCGTCGCCTGTCGGAGGCGGAACGCAACTACCACGTCGGGGATAGGGAACTTCTTGTGGTGAAGCTCGCCTTGGAGGAGTGGCGCCACTGGCTTGAGGGGGCTCAACACCCTTTCCAGGTTCTCACAGACCACAAGAACCTTGAGTACCTGCAGCAGGCTAAGCGACTCAATCCTCGCCAAGCTCGATGGTCTTTATTCTTTAATCGTTTTCAGTTCCTTCTGTCCTACAGGCCCGGCACCAAGAACGGCAAGCCAGATGCCTTGTCCCGAGCTTACTCTCCTGAGTCACAAGAAATGTCACTTGAATTGATCATCCCCAAGGCTAGGATCGTCGCGCCTCTGCGCTGGGAACTTGAAAGGGAGATACGTGAGGCCCAAGCCCAAGAACCAGACCCAGGAGGTGGTTCCCCAGGTCGCCTGTTCATTCCTCGATCCGTCCGAGCCCGGGTCCTACAGTGGGGTCATGACTCTCCCCTGACATGCCACCCTGGTATTGCACGTACCCTGGACTTCCTCCAGCGGCGGTTCTGGTGGCCTTCCATCAAGGAGGATGTAAGGAGCTTTGTGGAGGCCTGTCCAGTGTGCTGCCAAGGGAAGTCGAGGCGCCAGCGGCCTTTAGGACTCCTGCACCCCTTGCCTGTTCCCCATAGACCATGGTCGCACATATCTCTGGATTTCATCACAGGTCTCCCCCCATCCCAGGGCAACTCTGTCATCCTGGTTATTGTGGACCGATTCTTGAAGGCCGCCCGATTCATTCCCTTACCCAAACTACCTTCAGCCAAAGAGACTGCTGCACTCCTGATGAATCACGTCTTCAGAATCTTTGGTATCCCTCAAGATGTTGTCTCCGATCGAGGTCCCCAGTTTTCATCTCGATTCTGGGGGGCCTTTTGTAAATTGATCGGGTCATCTGCCAGCTTGTCATCTGGGTTCCATCCTGAATCTAATGGCCAGACAGAACGGGTCAACCAAGACCTCGAGACCACCCTACGCTGCATGGTGGCCAACAACCCCACCTCATGGTCCACCTTCATTGTGTGGGCAGAATATGCCCACAACACCCTCCGATCATCTGCCACGGGACTGTCCCCCTTCGAGTGTCAGTTTGGCTATCTCCCTCCACTGTTTCCCGAGGATGAGGCACAGGTCGGTGTCCCATCCGCCCAACACTTTGTGCGACGCTGCCAGTCGACCTGGAAGAAGGCTAGACGTGCACTTCTCCAGACCTCCATGAGGTACCAGCACCAGGCTAACCGTCATCGACAAGGGGCTCCCAACTTCCGGGCCGGCCAACGGGTCTGGCTGGCTACCAAGAACTTACCTCTTCGGGTTGAATCTAGGAAACTTGCCCAGAAGTTCATTGGCCCTTTCCGTATTGCCAGGAAAGTAAACCCTGTATCTTACCGTTTGTACCTTCCTCGTTCTCTTAGAATTAACCCTACCTTTCATGTGTCTTTATTAAAACCTGTTTTGTCTTCTCCTTTTGCCCCCCCACGCAGACCCCCTCCGCCCCCCAGGATCATTGATGGCCAGCCAGCCTTCACAGTCCGCCGGATATTGGACTCTCGATGGATCCAGAACTCCTTGCAGTATCTGGTGGACTGGGAGGGTTATGGGCCAGAGGAACGCTCCTGGGTTCCGTCCAAGGACATTCTGGACCGCAGCTTGATTCGAGAATTTCGTGCCCGCAGACCGGGGTGTTCTGGAGGGAACGTCAGGAGCCGTCCCTAGGGGAGGGGGTCCTGTCAGCATTTGGGACTGCTGTTTCCTTAACTCTGCCATTAGATGTCATGTCACTCACCTGTGGTTTCTCGTTTGTGCAATCATCTTCACCTACACCTCATTTACCCCTGTGTATTTTAGCTCTGTCCTTGTTCTCCCCTGTTACTTGGTCTTTGTAAGAGATGTAAGAGTTTTTGAGACCCTGTGACATAGTAAGGCACTTGTTTAAGATATTTGCATCTGTGTATTTTTCTCCCCTCGTGGAGTTTTTCTTTATATACCTCCATCTGAGAAGAACCTTTGTTGTAATTCTTGACATCATCTTTTGTTTATTAAACTATCTTACCTGAGACCTCGTATCCTGTATCGATTGGATCCTACCCCAGCTTTCTGGTGGCTCAGTGGTATTACCGCTTAGCTCTTACACCAGAGACCCGGGTTCTAGGCCAGGTTCTGACAAAGCTTCTGCCAACCATGAGACAAGCCTGGATCAGTCTGATTCTTAAAAAGGACAATGATCCAAGTGAGTGTAAGAGTTACTGTCCAGCTAGACGTTAAAATAATGTCAAAAATGCTGGCTAACCGATTAAATTATGATGTTATACATATAGATCAGGTGCCCTGGAACCATTAGCAGCTGTGATAAGTAAGAAGGATGATTTTCCAGGGGTGATGGTGGGAAGTGTGTTGCATAAGCTTTTGCTTTATGCAGATGATATTTTATATTATATCTATGCCTTTCCTCCACAGAATTATTAATTCATTTTCTAAGTTCTCAGGATATAGAGTTAATTTGGTCTAAATCCGAAGCTTTGACTCTGACAGTATATTGCCCAGTAATGGCTGTTCAGCCTGGCGCCTTCCAATGGCCCAAACAGGGCATTAAGTATGTTTGGAAAGGTTAATGTTATTAAAATTAATTATTTTCCAAAATTCAACTACCTGCTACAATTGCTCCCAATAAATGTCCTCCTTTCTTATTTCAAGCAATTTGTTAGCATGGAGAAGTCCTTCATTTGGAATGGTAACA
Source organism: Moxostoma hubbsi (assembly GCA_032164185.1). Taxonomy (NCBI): domain Eukaryota; kingdom Metazoa; phylum Chordata; class Actinopteri; order Cypriniformes; family Catostomidae; genus Moxostoma; species Moxostoma hubbsi. The sequence goes on along the minus strand of JAVLUX010000023.1, from coordinate 35,942,324 downwards.
TCCCATATTACACTTCAATGTGTAAATGTGTATTTACCAGCTATGTATTATTTTTGGGAGTAGCATACACCCCCTTAGAGTGGTGGATACTCTGGGAGTGGTGATTACTGCTTCTGGAAAAGGCCACAAGGCATCAGTGTATTACTCTCTGCTAATTCAATGTCTGGGGCACGGAGCTTCAACTTCTCTCAAGAGATTATGAGAGAAAGATTTAAACTTGGTATTGGAGGAGGGAGTATGGGCTAAGATTCTAAAAACATAAAGTCTACATCTAGAGATATAAGGGTGCACCTTATGCAATTTAAGATTTTACATGGATTCTATTGGACCCACTCTAGATTGTCTAGGCTTGGTCTTAAAATCACACCCAGGTGCTGGAAATGCCAATCAGAAGATGGGAACACAACCCATGTTTTTTGGTAGTGTGTTAAAATACAAAATTTTTGGTTGAGGGTTCAGAGTTTTATGAGTGACATATTGGACAATTAAATTTCATTTTGCCCCAGACTCTGTATTTTAGTTGTTTTTTGCTTTGTGTATTCTCATGTTTGACCACAGGGATATTTGTTGAGGGTCAGGGTGGGGTTGGGGATTGTGAGGGGGAAAGGGAATAATGGGGGTTAAAAGTTGATTGGTGTATATATATATGTCTGCTTTTCTGTTTCATTTGTCTGAATCGGAAAAAGAATAGCGAGTGACAACATCATTTTTAAAATCATTAATTAACGTTTGACAAGTGCAAATATAATAACCAAATAACCATTTTAACCAGTGAAAATTTTACTGTTTATATCTATTAAATTCATATCCTGACAATATTAAAAGTCAGTTTGGCTTTCCGTAATTATCTGTCATTCACTCCTATTCAACGTGCTATTACACATATAATACACAGTAATGTGCTTCTTACTAGTAAAAAAACAACATAATTTTTTTATATCAGTAATTAAATTGTTATGATTACAAATATTATTTCCTGATATTAAAACCTTAAAGTTCTTTAAAAAAAATCTGTACATTTCACATGTTAGATCTGGTATTTCAGACATCTGGAAATGGATTTCAGATATCAATAAATTGAAGAGTAATTAAAGATAACTAAAAAGGCTCTTACTAGTTGCAATCACATTCCAGATATCTGAAATTAACACTGCCACTAGTGAAAGTTAAACCATATTACAGATATAAAATTTTTTTATTTTTACACATTGAAACATTGTGGCAAGTTTGACATCAATGATGCCAAACATCATTGGTCCTCACGAGTGTTGTTACCGATTTGGAAGCGTGACATTTGAGAACTATGGTGGAGGGCAGGTTTTTCATTTTATGAGCAGACAGAACGTTTTGCTAAATATCTCCTTTTGTGTTCAAAGTAAAAAATTATGCAGATTTCAAATGACATGAGGGTGATGAAATAATTTATTTTAATTTTAATAAACTTTCTATAGTTTTCAATTGTGGGTAAACTATTCCTTTAAGCTAGGGAAGATAACTTTTTCTCTTATTTAATCAACATTAATTAATATCCTTAACCAAAACCAGACTAGCAATTTTAAACAATTATTTACTTGGATTCTTAATCCAGGAAAAGTGCTTTGTTACACTGTGATATTCAAAACTAAAAATATATATATTTGTTTTGTTTTATTTTTATATGAAGCAACAATTGAGCTGACTATAACATGAACAACTTGAAACTTCAAGGAAACAACTCTGTTGTGTTCTTTGTTCTAAATTAATAATGTGCCAATGTCTACTCTTACTCGAGTTACAGATTGAAGGAAAAACCCAACTACATGGAATGCTGAATGACTCTTATTACAGTCAGATAAACATCTGGTAATTATACTTTTGCTTTAACTGCAGTGTTGCAGCCAAACTAGTGCAGTCTTGTTTAAAGGAGAAATTATACACTGCATGTCTAGAGCATAATTATGTGTTCAAACTAAACCATACATGCCAACAGAAGGTTTAAGAAATAAAGAAACACAGCTGCAGGACATGCATACATTATATATAATGCACCACTTGAACAGCTTTTGATTCTATTATGTTTCCAAAATAAGTTTTAAGCTGGGTAATGAAATGTAGAAATAATTCTGCTCTAACCAGAAATTCAACCATCCACATTTGAGCACAAATCCCTCATTCTATTGATTTTCTACAGACATGCATGTTTTTTGTTTAGTCTCAAAGTCCAAGTGTTCTTGTGTAGACATTATTGATCCTTTGTGTTTTCGACAAGCATAAAAAAGAATGACTAGAAAAAAAATTGTTATGAAGATAAGATTTTGTAAAAAAAAATCTGCCATGTAATTTGCCATTTTCAACTACATTATCACATGCTGAAAATATTAGTGCAATAGTAGCTTCATACACATATAAATGCACTTCTAATTCTAGGGCCAAATGAGGCAGAGTACTGAATGGGAGAGGTTTATTGAGACTCATTCGTTTCTTGGGAAGTGCATGAGTAATTGATTAATTGACTACTTGTTCAGCTTTAAATGTTTGACTAGTAAAAACACATCTTGAATATTGCAGTTTGTTTTATATTGTGTTTTATATTGTTTTACATTTGCCTGCCAAGGGGAACAATGAAACTGCTTCTCTCATCTAAATCTTGCCATTACAACTCAATGCACTGGTTGGTGATGTTAATGCATTACATTGTTAAAGGTATTCCCCAAAAATAACATTAAAATTATTAAAACTTTTTCTATGTGTGAGTGCAACTGTTTTGTTTTTTTTGTTTGTTGTTGTCATTTTTGAATCTAGATGTAATGTATGCATACACAGTGCCAAATATTTCATTAAAAAAGTGGATTCAGATGTCTTTAAACTTATATTCTAATTTAAGTAATCGATTACTTGTTTCTGTACTCGACTACAAAATTATACAAAATACCTTTCCCTAATTTCTATAGGAAGAGAGGTCAATCCCACACCAACAAACTAAACAGAGTGAAATGATTCTAGAGAGAAATAGAATCTATAAATAAAGAGATCTCCTACTGGTGGATCGATGATGAGGATCCTGTTGCCATAGCAATTGAAAAATAGGAGACTGGCTGAGCAGCATGAACTGAAGTCTAAAAGTCTCAAGATGCAAGTGATCAAACAATATCCTTGAAAGCATGCCATGGAGCAAATTAATTTAGTTAATTCATTATTACAAATTAATTATTAATTCAGTAAGCTTATATAAGAAAACACAGTTACACTTCTGTAATACATTTGAGTCCTTTATAAAATAAATAAACAAACTAATGACAAATCAATAATAAATGAATAAATAAAATCAAAAACTACATAGTATGGGTTATGAAGTATGCAGAGAAGATATGTAAGGAATGCACAAGGAGATAAACAGCTCTTTAATGATACTGAGAATGATCCTGATTTTTTTTTTTTTTCATTGCTTGCATTACAATGAAAATCAAATAATTAAAACACTGTATGGCTAAGAGGCAGATTTTCTTTTGCAATTCATGATAGCTACCTTTTCCTCCTGCCACGGAACACTGTCGCATCTAGTAAGTGTCGCTAAGATGGCAATCAACGACAGCAGACGCGTCCACAAGCGTCGTTTGAACACGGCCATCTCTTCCATTATTAACTGTGCTGTACAATCCTCCGCACGACCTACTACACTCCACTCAGATCATGTGAGAGAACGATTCACTAATCTTACTATGGTGAAGGCTTAGCTCATGAATATTAAAGTAGTCCCGAAACGTTCGGTGGCTGATTCGCTGAAGGGCAGACGTAAGCAAGTGGGCACCTACTATGACGAGGCTTGGCTTATGGATATTTATGGATATTATTGTAAACGCAAGCTCACCAACGTCAGCTCGGAATCATTCATATTTATGAGATAATCGACTCCGATTCAACACAAAGATCCAGCTGTTAGCTTGGACGAGAGTTCTGCTACTTAAAGAGTAACATTTTCCAACACCCAAATAAAAATTATTTACACCGATATTTCTAAAAACAAAAACAAACATTATAAGCATGAGAAGTAAAGAATGTAAGGTATTGGTAAATGTTTAGATATGGAGCTGCACCGCTAAACAAGAGTTAAAACAAAACAAAACAAAACCACAGTCTGAAGTGCAATAAAATACCATACCATTAATATGAATACTATTACCCATTAAACACGGGTAGTGATCCTGTCACATGGTTGTCCATTTGGCAGACGTTTTTCAACATCAAATTCTACTCAGTCCTGTCAAAATAAATGTAATTAGATTTAGTGGGTTATAAAACCAAACTAAAATAGTGCGAAATACAAAGGGGCAATGTAGTAATCACGTGGTAATTGGGCCACACGTGGTGGTACGCGCGCGCGTGAAAACCCGGAAGTGTTTTGCAGCATGATTTCATCTAGTTTTTTTTTTTATAGTAATTTGTTTATTATTGCTTGTTATAACAACGACTTAATAAGGTTGTTATCGAGGTGACTTCGTGATGGATGACACAATTTTACATTTGAAGACAAAGCTCTTGGAAAAAGAGAGGGAGGTTGCAGATTTGAAGAGGAAACTTAAACATATGGAAAAGGTCTGAAGTTTCAAGTGCAAATATTGAGTAATAATTTATAGATCGTCACTCTAGCGCACAACCGGTGCCTTTGAGGCATGTATGAACATATTTGCGTAAATAATGACTTTAATAAAGAGTAGTTGATGGCAACGTTTTAATTATACATTTTAAATGGTTTTAAACAGATAAATATCTCCCTTTTTTTTCTTACCAATGTATTTACGTTTGAGTTTTAATGAGAGGACAATCTTAAAATGTCAACCTTGATTTTGTATATTTATAAAAAAAAAAAAAACTTTTAACAGTTCTTACCTGCAATTAAAATGCAGAAAAAATAATATTTGTAGAAATCACATCACATCACTATATCGAAGCATGGGTAGTTTAATACCCGTACGAATATTAAGCTTTTATTTAAATGTATTGCATATGCATGTACGCCTACAGATTATACATGCTATTTGTTACTATATTGTTACTCAGGGTAGCACTGTCATTTTAGTGATTAGCTTGATTTACATTTGACATTACTATTTGATAAAGAAACAACGTAGAAGTAAACTATAGCAAGTTCAACAGATGAACAGTATGATATGGCTTTTGTATTTTGGGTTTACTTCTGAAATTATATAAAATGTGAGTCTATTTAGCCTCAATAAGTGCCTGAGAAAAAGCATATGTGTTTTGTGTAGCTCAATATGTGTTTGACAGCCAGTTGCTTCTCATGACATTTCAGTCTGAAAGTAATGAATCCTGAGCTAAATTTATTCAGATTTGTTGCATCATCTCTTTGTTTTATAAAAAATAAAACATCAAAAACAATCAGAATACATTCTATTATAGTCTTAAAAATGCTTTGAACATTTTACACTATCAGGGCATTTTTTTTAACCATTTTTGATAGATATATGTACCGGGTATCCAAGACCCTATATATATATATATATATATATATATATATATATTTATTTACATTTACATTTTATGCATTTGGCAGACGCTTTTATCCAAAGCAACTTACTCCAGGTTGCTCCGGGGGGATTGTCCCTGTAATAAGGGATAATCCCCCCGGAGCAACCTGGAGTTAAGTGCCTTGCTCAAGGGCACAATGGTGGTGGCCGAGGGGTTTGAACCAGTGACCTTCTGATTAGCAGCCCTGTGCTTCTAGCCACTACGCCACCACCACTCCATATATATATATAAAAGCAGAGCTCTGTCTTGACTGGAACATACCCTGCGTGTCATTTCTCTTAGGGAAACTCAATGCTGATGGAGTTACAGGAGGAAGTCACTGATCTTTCACCACTGAAATCAAATACGACATTGAGCAATGATGACGTCATGAGATACAGTAGACAGCTGCTCCTACCGGAACTGGCCGTTAAAGGTTATAAAATAATTCTGCTTTAACAAACACATTTATCTTTTCTCTTTGAAAGAATTATGTTGTGAACATAATTTTGTTTTCTCCACAGGCCAAGTTGCCCTGTCTAATACATCTGTTCTGGTTGTTGGATGTGGAGGTTTAGGTTGTCCTCTTGCACAGTATCTTGCTGCAGCTGGAATAGGTAAAATTTTGGGTGAACTAGTCCTTTAAGGAATTGAAAACCGATTAAGCAGGAAAGTGTAAATTTTTGCCAGAAACTGCGGTAAAACCGTTTTTCAGTTGGTCTCTACTGTATAATGTAAGGTAGCTCACAACTAAAGTTTTTACTGTAGCATTTTTGCTTTATTTTTCATTCTTTACTTTATTAACAGTTTTAAACTGTAGAAGAGCAGCAGTTTCAGTTATTACACATTCATAATGGGTTCATCAATAACCTTCTTACCTCATTCTCTCAATATTATGATTTGTGCCTCAGAGCCTATACCTGCACCATCCAGACACATCCTACAGTTGTTATTGTGGTAACTGCGGCATTAGCTGTCAGTTTGGTTAATATAGTTTGTGTTTTCAGGGCGTTTGGGTCTGTTGGACTATGATTTGGTAGAACTGAGTAACCTTCACAGACAGGTGCTTCACACAGAACTGACTCGAGGTCAATCGAAAGCTCTGTCTGCCTCCAAGGCCATCAACAGGTAATATCCTGCAGCTCCCACTCCCTCAAAACCTTATTTTTATACCATTAAAGGAACAGTTCAAACAATTACAATTACCTTATTATTTACTGTTCCTCATGTCATTCCAAACCCTCATGTTGTTGTTTCTGCTGTTTAACACAATAGGATAATTTGCAGAATCTTCACAAATCTGTTTTACTGACTATTTGGACTTAGTATGTTTTTTCTTTTCTAACTGTTCAGACTCACACAGCAGATAATGCAATATCCCTTAGGGGGTATTTACACTTGGTCACTTCATGCATTTTTGCTGATCGGATTGCTATTGGATCATGAAATGACCAAGTGTAACCACCTCCGGAGGTGGTTTGAGACACATTCCATTTGAAAACACATATGTAAACTTTACTCTGCCCAAACAGCGCTATGTCAGAGCAAATTAATACATATTACATAAAAACAAATTAAGACATGGATGCATGTTGCTGGAGAGACAAAACGTTTTTCTTAATTTATTTGATGCATATCGCTGGCAATACTGAATCCAAACACTGAAAATTAATGTAGGTGACATGCATGATGCATATTATTTGATAGAAGCCCAGAGATGAAAAATACACAGCACTCACACATACACAGATAACAGAAGTGATGAAAGTCACTAAATTGCATTTGCATAATCATGGGTGTGAACTGTTTTATTGACATATAGCACAGGAATTGAAGATCGGATTTATATCCGATTGACGGAGACACATTGATGTGGCCAAGTGTAAATGAAATGTGCTCATTCAATCGTATAGTAGTCCGTTCAGTAAAAACGCATGAAGTGACCAAGTGTAAATACCCACAGTGGCAGAACAACCTGCTTCTCCCTCTCATCATTGTTGCCCTGCCTCCTGAAGGCTGTCCTTCAGCCAGGCTCATGAGCGGGCAGGAGAGAGAAGAAGTGCATAGTTAGTAAGCCTCGTTTGTGCAGTGGGGGAATGAGGGACACCTGATGTAAAATGGCTTTCTCTAGAATCTTGTCAGTCAATCATTGTTTTGAGGAATGAAGGCTATACAGTGCTTGAAATGGCCAAAAAAACTGAAGATTTCATACAAAGGTGCCACAACAGTCTTCAAAGACAAAGGACAGCTGTCTCTAACAAGGACCGAAAGAGATGTGGAAGGCCAAATGTAAAACTAAACAAGAGGATAAGTACATCAGAGTCTCTAGTTTGATAAATAGACGCCTTACGTGTACTCTGCTGACAGCTTAATTGAATTGTACCCACTCAACCCCAGTTTCATGTACAACAGTAAAGAGAAGATGCAGGGGTGCAGGCCTTATGGGAACAATTTCAAAATTGTTTCAAAATTGTTTCTTTTGAAACAGAAAATAAAAAACAAATGGTTAGAGTGGGCAAAGATACACAGACATTGGACAACAGATAATTGGAAAAGAGAGTTATGGATCTTAACCCCACTGAGCTTTTGTGGGATCAGCTAGACTGTAAGATGCATGAGAAGTGCTCGACAAGACAGCTATATCTATGGCAAATGCTACAGGAAGCGTGGGGTGAAATTTCACCTGAGTATCTGGACAAACTGACAGCTAGAATGTAAAGGATCTGCAAAGCTGTCATTGCTGCACTTGGAGGATTTTTTTGATGAGAGCTCTTTTTTAAAGTAGCCTCCCGTGCCCTCCCACCCATCTCTTCTGTGACTCTCGAGGATCACACGAGAGGGCGTGGCAGGGCCGCGAGGTTGAGCAGGATGAATTCGAGGATGACCTTGTGCCTGCACATGCTCTACAAGCCCCATAATCTCCACATACTGCATCTATGCTGATTCAATATGTGCGCAATGAGCTTCAGTCCTCTGCAAGAGTGCCCAACTTCATCACGTTTAGCTGTTCTGATGCTGGGGATGATGATGATGTTATGTCTCTCGCTGCATCTGGCGAGTGGTCAATGGAGGAAGGCATTCCCCAGCGAGGACGAGGAGCATGCAGACGCAGCAGACAAGGAGATCTTGCCATGATGAATGGTTCTTGCAGTCCGTACGCCGTCAAGCGACCGTGTTCTGCATATCTGCCCGTTCTTTCCAGAAGTTCATAACGAACGGACGATATCCTGGCGTGCGCCCTATTCAGCTCACTCGTACAGTGATTCCACTCTCCTCACTTAAGTGGACCATGGGGAAGATAAAGGTTATGCCCCTCTACCTCCTGTGGATGAAGCAGTAGCGGCACATCTCTGCCCGGCGAGTAGCAGGGTGTGGAAATCATGGCCCGTTCATCCTTCAAAGCCGTGTCGACTGACCACCGCACTGGCTGAAATAGCAAACTCCACAGCGGGCCAAGCTGGTTCAGCACTCCACGTGATGGTGGTGCTCCAAGTTTACCAAGCTAAGCTCCTCAAACAAATGAATGAGCAAGGCTACGATCCATAGATGTTCAAAGAGCTTTGCACCTCTACGGACGTAGTGCTGCGAGCCAGGAAAAAACTGCATGGGCCATTGGCAAGTCAATAAGAAACATGGTGGTTTTGGATTTTCATATCTGGCTGACCCTCACGTAAATGCGTGACCCGGAAAAAGCTGCTCTATTTGATGCTCAGGTGTCTCCAGTCGGCATTTTCTGTGGATCTGTGGCTAGATTTTCTGAGCACTATGTCACAACTCAGCAACACTCACAGGTTATGATACATTTTATGCCAAAATGGTCAGTACTTCATCACAACCAGCTCGCTCCTGCTCTATCTCGGGCCAGTGCCCGCTAAAAACCCCACGCCTGCTGCCTAAAAACCCCACGCCTGCTGCCTCAGTGACGCAAAATGTTGCCGCCGGTAAAGCCATGCAAGCCGTGGCCCAAATGAAGGCAGCCACCTCAGTGCAAGTGCCATGCAGATGGGAAAACCCCCTCCCCCCATGCGAGGCAAAAGTGCTACTGACGGGCACAGCCCTATGAAGCGGAATGCAGAGCTCACCGTTGCTGAAAAGGCTCGATTGGAGACACACAAAGCTGTTTCCCTCTTCTCCACTGCTCTTTGTCTGAAAAGAAATATTGTTGTTCAATATGTTGTTTCTGTGTCTCGCATTCAATCACATGCACAAGGTGTTCACAATTTTTGAATAAAGAGCTCTTTCCCACTTCAAAGCCCACACATTATGCACAACCGCTTCCCCATGGTAAGCAGCGCATTCTATCACACAATGAACTCTGTCCTGTTATGCGGATGCATGGTGAGCCATTATGGGCATTTCCGACTGGGTGATAAAAACGATCAAACATGGTTATACGATCCAATTTGTGTGTCAGCCGCACTGTTTCAATGGCAGTGTTATGAGTAGAAATACACAAACTTCTTGCAAAGAATGCAATAGAGATTGTTTCAGATTAGTTAATAAGCCTGCTGTCCCACTGCGAGAATGTGTGGCAAGCCCTCACCTGCGTGTCAGACTGGGTGTTTAAAATGATTGAGCACAGTCATACAATTGGAATCTGTGGTCCGACCACAGGATCTGCTGGTGTTGCGAAGAGATTCACAGTCTCCTTGCAAAAAACACGATAGAGACTGCCCCAGACTGCGAGACACACTGCGGGATGTACAGCCGTTATCTCCTCGTTCTGGAGAAGGATGGCAGGCTTTGGCCCATTCTTGTTCTGAGACGCTTGAATCACGCACTCACGATGCACCCATTCAAAATGTTAAATCAGAAACCGATCTTATTGCACATCCGTCCTCAGGACTGTTAAGGACATGTACATCATGTATTAATTGCACCGCGTTACAGGTGGCTTTTTAGATTTGTGTTCAAGGGAACTGTGTATCAATTTTAAGTCCGTAATTTCAGTCTGTTTCTGGCTCCCCACGCGTTCATGAAATGTATTGATGTGGTGCTTGCCCCTTTGAAAATGAGCAGTGTGCTTGTTTGAATTACCTCGGTGACTGGTTATTACTAGCTAATCAGGCACTACTGAGCAAACTCAGAGACTTGCTGCTTTGCCGTATGAAAAATCCGGTCTAATGTCTACTGGGCGAAAAGCACAGTTTTCCCCAGCCAGTAAATCTCCTTTTTTTTGGAGTTAGTCTTTTTTTCACCTCATGAATGAGCGCATCCAGACCATTCAGTTCAAACTGGAAAAATATTACCTCTAAAGTAATTTCAGACAATGCTGTGTTTTATGTCAGCAGCATCTGCCAACATACCGATAGGTCTGTTACACATGAGACCTCTCCAGTACTGGCTCAAGCGATGTTCCACATTGCGCCTGGAGCCTCGGGCGCATGAGCATCGTGATGACTTGCCGTTGTCTGGCTGCTTTAGCAACATATACAGTGCTGGCCTTCTATCAACAGGGTGTTATGCTGGGAAAGTGCTGACCACAGATGCATCCAACCCAGGTTGAGGTGTGGTGTGATGGACACCCAACTTTCGTCACCTGGACAGGTGTGAAACGGACATGGCATGTCAGCCGCCTAGAGCTACTTGCTGTCTTTCTAGATTTGAGAGCTTTTCATTCGGACACCGTGAATCACCACATTTACAACAGTAAAGGTGTATATAAGTTGGCCAGGATGTGCTGGCCCACGTATGGTTGGCGGAATGCAAGTATGCGTTTCCACCGGTGCGTTTCCTTCATTCTGTCATCAGAAAAGTCCATGTGGACATGAAAACCGGTCTAATAATTGTGACGAAAGGGCCCAATCAGTTCTGGTTTCTGGAGATGTTAGAAATACTGGATGGGCCTCAATGGGAATTACAGCTTGGAGAGACTTCTCTCAAACACAAGGTATGATTTGGCATCCCCAGCAAGAGCTTACATGTGTGGCCATTGAATGGAGCAAAGCGGATTAGCCAGAATTGGTGCAGTCAGTTATGAACACCATTTTACAGGCTAGAGCACCGCCCATGAGACGCTTTTACACACTGAAATGGAATGTGTTCACTAATTGGTAATTTTCACACAGCAAAGACCCAGTGATCTGCTCCATACCTGAAATTCAAATCTGGGATTAGGAGGAAGAAATGCGGCCATGGAGTCCTCACAACTGGCCGAAATAATCAATACCCTCGTCAGCATCGTGCGGATCACCCGTTGGGATCGAGCTCTCCAGCCTTTTAAGTTCGACGTGGTCCACAGGCCAGGGGCACAGATGGCTGTTGTGGATTTCATCTCCGGGGGGATTGTGTGTGTGTAAGTGACAGGCCTCCCTGGCCTGAGTCGGGCGATGGGGGGATGAGTGGTGAGAGGGGGTGTGGCCGAGCAACGTCTGTGGAGAGCGAGGCAGAGAGAGTGAATGTGATAAGAGTTGGCACCTGTGGGAAAAAATCTCTAACGGCAGTTTTGTGTTTGCAGTGAGAGCGGAGAGTGATTTAAAGCGCGATCCAGACCAGAGAGAGCTGAGCTTCTAGTGAGTATGGATGTGTTGGAGATCATTCTGCTATAAAGCAAAAGATTTTTGTGTACAAATAAAAGACTCTCTTTGGATTGTTATCCAGCTCCCACTTCCTCCTTGAGAGAAACAAAGAACCTTATCACACACACCCTTCAGAGCGCAGGTGGTTCACCTTCAAGCATTTTCCCCCCCATTTAATTTGGACGAGGAACAGTCCTTGCATTTGTTATGCCCTTTGCGAGTGCTGCACACATACAGTTCAGCTGATCAGCTCTTTGTGTGCTATGGAGGACGCACAAACAGAATGTCCATCTCCAAGCAAAGACTTTCTCATTGGATCGTTGATGTGATCGCCCTGGCTTACAAGCCACAGGGTGTGAATTGCCCAATTGCCGTTAAATTACACTCAACAAGAGCGTGGCCTCTTCATGGGCATGGATGAATGGTGTGTCCTTATAAGACATATATTTTTCAGCAGGATAGTCTTCTCAAAACACATTCACAAGATTTTACAACCTAGACAGTAACGTCTCTCTCATAGAATGTCCTCTCTGCTAGACATTTTACACAACCGCCTGCATTCAGAGGCTTGTATTTCCCAAAAGTCAAAGTTACTTTCAATACAAAAAACTTCCTTCCTGAATGGGTTTGTGAAGTAGTTAATACTTCATATCTGGCTGACCCTCACGTAAATGCGTGACCCGGAAATATATGACCATAGTTCATATATATTCATGACCATAGTTCATATATATTCTGAATGTTCACCTCCTGGCTCACCATGAGGGTCATTCACTTACAGTAAAGTAAAGTGAATGATACCCCTGCGGGGCATCATGTTTTCTCTCTGGGAAGGTTATGTCGTGTAGTGCGCCGTGATTGGTATCTGTTCCCCATAGCGTCAGCTCAGTGACGCAATGTTAAGTGTACTGAATTGTAAGGGAACTTCTCTGTTACATATGTAACCTTGGTTCCCTGAGATGAGGGGAACGAGACATTACATAAGCTGGCAGAACTACGTACTCTGGATTTTTTGAGGTGTGATCGATGTGCTCTGTGTCCCTCCGTCAGAAAATTTGGAGGAATGGCATTTGCATGCCCGCTTTTATACCGGACAGCTTCGCGCCTAAAAGGGCGGGGCTTAAGCACCATAGTCAATCCTGCCGTTATTGTAGAAGGGTTTCAACTAGGTTGTGTATAAGGACACTCCCATAGTGTCATCTTAGTGATGCAATGTCTCATTCCCTTCATCTCAGGGAATTAATGTTACATACGTAAAGGAGATGTTTCATTCATTGATAATATTTCATACTTGTTGAGCTTCAATATTAAGTTCCACCATATTATGATTTCATATGACTTTACTCTTGTTAAATGTCCCAAATGGATTGAATTATAAATTCATTAGCCCTTCTTTTACTCTGTAGGATTTAAAAATCACTCATAACAGAATAAAGGAGTTTTGTTATCAAATTAAATAAATAAATATTTCATCTATTTTAAATGTTATAACTCATCTTTGGCAGCTCTTTTATTTATGCACTTACACTGCAACATATATGTACTGTATATCGATATACCTAATAATAAAACCGTGACACAAAATAAAGATTAAAACATACATTTAATAAAAATAAGGTGATTCATGCATTCATAAGGTCTATCTGTCATTCTTAAGGCTCCCTCATGCATGGAGCATTGCTATATTGTAAGCGTGTAGTTATTTAATTCAAAGATCACTGGTGCTGACACCCTTTACTAGTTTCCTTCAACCTTCTGTCTTTTTGCAGTTTAAGCTGAATTATGGTTTAATGTCAGCTACAGACCTATGTTTGAGGAAAAACTATAAAATACGGTTTGAGTGTATACCAGCCATTACTTTCTCAGATCGGCTTGGGCTGAATTAAAGCTGTTAAATCTTTTCTTCCAATGAATGTTGAAGAAGCTGTATACTGTAATGTTCTGAATATTTCTTCCCCTTTCTCTAAAAATATGTCCGGAACTTAAAATCTTCTCCTGAACACTCACTTTAAGTGGCGTTTTGGCAACTAAGGCACATTGCAAACACATATAACCAGATGCTAGAGGGCCGCATTATTTCAAAGCAGAAGGATGTCACGAGGCTTAGTGCAAGTAGTCCATTCAAACTCCAATGATAAAAAAATTAAAATGTAAACAAACCCACAAAAGGCCTTTTATCTGCTTTAAGTTGCGCACTCTCTCTCTCTCTCTCTCTCTCTCTCTCTCTCTCTCTCTCTCTCTCTCTCTCTCTCTCTCCCTCCCTCCCTCTCCCTCTCTTTCTTTCTCTGACAATTTATCGACTGCATTTCAGCTGGATGTTTGTCTTACTGTAATGTATGTTTCAAATGTAAAGCTAGTTTACACTTTCAGACAAAGCTTTTTCAAGCCAACATCAAAGTTTGTTTTGAAAAACTTTATCTATCTAGTTTTATGTTGTCGTTTTATCCTTTTTGGAGCTGGACCGCTGGGATCACTACAAACTGTCACTGTACAGACAAAAGCTGCATAAAGATTGAAAAAAAATGTCCTCTTGTGTTCAACAAAATAACAGCATACAGGTTTATTATGACACAAGCTTAATCATTTAAATTTAAATTTAAATATATAGTATTATGCAAAGTACACTTGTTTGGGTTTTATGTCACTAGTGTTATAAACTTCAGCATGCTTTTTGTATAGATTTGTATCTGGGCCAATGTTATTTGGCCCAGTTAGTAGTTATTTTTTTGTTAGACAGCATAGATGAGTTAAATGGTCAATTCTGTGCTTATAGGTTGAACTCTACGGTTGAGTGTGTTCCATATCACCTCCAGCTGTCCAGAGAGAACGCCATACAACTCATTCGACAGTATCCACTCTTATTATTAGTCAATAAGAAGACTTCTATAAGTTATATAGCCTAGTTTAATGCAAATCTGAAACTGTTGGATCCTTCACACGATGTCCACATGTATGACATTGTAGCAGACTGTTCAGACAATGTTCCCACACGGTACCTTGTAAATGATGCCTGTGTTCTATCCGGCAAGCCTTTAGTGTCAGCGAGTGCTTTACGAATGGAAGGACAGGTGAGATCAGAAGCATGCCGGCAACCATTGAAGTTTCCACTTGTATTCGTATCTCTTCTGTAGAGGTCAATCGATAATGGATTTAGCAGATACCGATAACCAAAATGGCGGAAAAAGAAAATAACTGATTAATTGGCCAATAGCCGGACAATTTTTAAAGTAATTTTTTAAATGTGTTTTCTCTCTAAGAAAATGTTCATTACTGTGACGGGCACAGACATAGAAGCTACAAGAGTCATAATTGAAAGAAATACCAGATGCAGTATATTTTGCTAACCAAATCCTGATTTGAGATATATATATATATATATATATATATATATATATATATATATATATATATATATATATATATATATATATATATATATATATATATATATATATATATATATATACATGTATGTATATATATATATATATATATATATATATATATATATATATATATATATATATATATATACAGTATATACTGTAGGCACTACAGTATTAAAAAAGTTTTAGTGACTAACACAGAAAGCAGAGGTCTCTTATTTTGAAAGGTCTGTTCACAGCTGCTCACACAAATGAATAAGTGAAACCAAATATGCACTCTTAAAATCATCTACAAAATATTGTAAAAAAAATACTAAAAAGTAAACCTTGTCATATAACAGGTACAAGCAGTAATGCATCATCAGTAGATCATCAGCAATCGCTTGATATTAAAGACAATCTGCATTAATTTCTGCCGATAACCTATAGTTTCAAAACTAGTGAAAAGTATTAGCAAAATCAATATATCGGTCGACCTCTATCCTCATAAATGCTAAGTGTAAATTTTAATGAATGATTGCTGCCTTCATATGCTATTGGAGTTTCCTACTTCCCACTTTTGAAGTCGTAATTATGTGTACATCACCTTCAAGTGCTTTGTAAATGGAAAAAACAGGAAGCATGGTGGACACCAGGTTTATTGTTGCATAGTTCTTGGGGAACTCTTATTTTGACACATAATACAGGTAAGTCATCTTGTCTTGTTTACGATAATGGGATTTTTGGAAATGTACAACATACGTAAAATGATCACAGATATAAGCGAATGTATGTGACCTGAATTGGCAAGTAATACAAATTTATCTGCATTTAGAAAATGTAATAAAGCCATGCACTATCATTCACGGCAGAAACTGTATTAATTATGACTTGAGGGGGTGTTCATGAGCAACATCCAAGTTAATAATTTTGATATAATGTGAAGGCAGCATGTCTTAGAGAAGAAGGGGATTTGCTCATTTATCTGATCATTTAAAAAAATTACTAAAAGTAATGATTCTTTCTCTTTTTTTTTTTATTTGTAGCTCACAGTATACAACTATAGAGGTGGGCCATGTTACAGGTGTTTATACCCAAAGCCACCTTCTCCTGAGACTGTGACAAACTGCTCTGATGGTGGGGTTCTGGGAGTGGGTCAGTCTGCCTTTACAGTATACAACCCGGTGCATTAGACACAGTAGTGTTGCTTTTTGCTGTTTGGATGAACTTGCCTATATATTTAATATTTGTCTCAATTCTCTATTACTAATCACAGCATTTGCTGTCTTAAAGTCAACATGAAATTCTGTTCACAACATTTCATGAAAAAGATTACAAAGACAGACTTGTTTTATTTGGAATAGGTGCACCAATAAATAATTCATTGTACATTTCAAGTACACTCAATGATGGTTAATTTCCCACAATCCACCAGGGGGAAGATGTATGAGCTGGGAGTTTACTGCTTTATTCACTCCTGCAATATTTTATTTCATGCTGAATGTAGTAAATTGCGTTTTGGCAAATCATTACTGGATTAAAATAACATAATAACATAAAGAGAGACAAAACATACAGATACATTTTAAATGTACTCTTTATTTGATCAAATGTGTTTACTCTTTATATTAACACACAGTATATATTAAAAATGACAAACAGAATGAAGATTTATTGTATTAATATATTATTTAATAAGAAAAACTAATGAAGCCCAAGTATTTTAAAATTTCATATGTGACGTTTCTGCACAAGCCCCAGAGCTCCGACACTCACGTCCGAATTCACTCGTTTCATTCACTTACTGCTGAGATATAGTGCACTAACTGCCATTCACTATATAGCAAAGAGTGAATGAGTGAAAGATTGCCTTGTGAACATCACACTCGCATGCCCCACACACCTCGCTGTGCACGCTCAGAAATGCTGTCTGTTCGCGCTCCACTTGTCGATCAAATGAATGGCAGTGATTTACGCTCAATTTGGACGTTTGCATGGATTTATACTGTTAATCCTCTTAAAGTAGCTTCGATAGTTTCCAGTACCTCCGAGTGCGCGGAGTATATGCATAAATACTGCTTATGACATGCGGGACAAAGCACACTGATATATTGCTGCAATAATTAAACAATTTACACTTAAAAACTGATGTCATAAGAGCCCAGTTACAGAATCGCCCTGAAAATGACCATCTCATTGCACAGAAATGCCTGCGTTAGAGCCAAAATTTACCTCAGTTGCTGCCTGAAGTTGGAGCTGTGACTTTAAACTTGAAATATCAGCTTGTCTTGGTGTTAAAAGAAGGCAATGCATGATGTAACTATTCTTTTTTCACTGTGTGGAGCGAAGAAAGTGCTTCACTTTCAAGAGTTTGATGCTGCTGCAGTGATGACTTGAGTGACAGTCTCATTGAGCGCAGCTGTGAACTTCCGTCCCATTCAATAATCTCTCAATAAATTACACATTAATTCAAATTGAACCCAGTAATGTAACAATAGTAATACCACACATTGTAAAGAAGTAAAAGTAAAAAAAAAATCATTAGTAATTTACTTGAGTGAGAGTAAAAATTACCCACTTTTAGACCTACTCTAAAAGTAAAATTTTCCCCAAAACGGTACTCAAGTAAATGTAACGGAGTAAATGTAACACGTTACTACCCACCTCTGCCTCCCGCCTCTTCTGTGATACTTGAGGATTCACACGAGGAGACACGGCAGGGCCACAAGGTCGAGCAGGATGAATTTGAGGTGCATTTTGAGCCGGCACACGCCCCACAAGTTTCTAAATCTCCACAAAGCGCATGGTTCCCAATACACTTTGTGCGAGACGAGCTCTGGCCCTCTGAAGGAGCATGCATCCCCGTCTCGTTTGGTGGATCTGACTTTGGTTGAATGCTCCAGTGTCTCCAGCCGGGCTCTTTGGCGGTGCATTGAGTAAGTTTGCTGAGCGTTGCAGCAGTCGCAATCTATAAGACACTATATGCCCAAACAGAGCATAGCGCAGACGGATCGCCTCCGCTCTGTCTCAAACCAGCGCCCGGCTAAAAGACCCATGCCTGCTAACTCAGCACCAGCACCTGCCCCCGCTGAGCCACCGGTGAGGAAGCTGCTGTACCAACACCCACCTAGCGCCGACGGGAGGAACTCCCCCATGCAGCTGATGGGCGCATTGCTTTGAAGCGAAAATGGAGCCTGTGGTTCCCTCCGGCGCTCTGAAGAAGGCTCGATTAGAGACACAGAACACTGTTCCCCATCTCCCCACTGCTGTTCATCAGGAGAGGAATATTATTGCTCACAATTATTGCTCTCATCGTGAAAAACACGAAGGAGATTGTGCCAAATTATCAAGCACAAAAGGTGTTTTACAGACGTTATTTTCTTGTCCAAAAGAAAGACGGCGGACTTCGGCCAATCCTGGATCTGAGACATTTAAATTGCGCACTTTTAAAGTGCCCATTCAAAATGAATACTCAGAAACTGATCTTATCGCATGTATGCCCACATGATTGGTTTACGTCGATAGATCTGAATGATGCTTACTTTCATATCCAAATTGTACGGCACCACAGGATGTTTTTGAGATTTGCGTTCGAGGGAACAGTGTATCAATTGAAAGTCCTTTCCTTCGGACTGTCTCTGGCTCCTCGCACATTCATGAAGTGCATCGATGCGGTTCTCGTCCCTCTGAGACTAAGCGGCGTACACATCTTGAACTACCTTGACGATTGGCTGTTACTGGTGTAATCAGAGGCTCTGTTATGCCAGCACAGAGACTTACTGCTTCAGCATCTAAACAGCTTGGGCCTTAATGTAAACTGGGTGAAGACCACACTCTCTCCAAGTCAACAAATCTCCTTTTTTGTAGTCCGCCTCGAATACACGAGCGGCCTCTCACCCCACGTGCATGCGGGTTCAGGCCATTCTACAGTGTCTGTCTCAGTTCAAACTGGGTAGAACACTACGTCTGTAGCTGTTTCAGAAAGCATTGAGATTTATGGTGGCGGCATCACCCGTCATCCCATTAGGTCTCTTATACATGAGACCAATTCAGTTCTTGCTGAAGCGCCCCATGCCACAAAATGCTTGGCGCCAAGGGCGCATGTGCATCCCTATATCCTGCCGCTGTATAGCTTCTTTAGTGCTATGGACAGCTCCTACATTTTACCAGTGAGGTGTCATGCTGTGGAAAGTGGTGACTACGGATGCTTCCAACACTGGTTGTGGGGTGGTGTGTGATGGACACCCGACTTTCGCCACCTGGATAGGTACGAGGAGGGTGTGGCATATCAACCTCCTAGAGCTATCGGCTGTAATTCTAGCTTTTAAAGGCTTTTCAGTTGGAAATAGCAAACTGTCATGTCCTGGTTCGCTCAGACAACATGACAGTTGTGGCATATATAAACCGCCTATGTGGAATTCATTCAACGGCACTGTTGAGACTGATGCGTCACCTGCTTCTATGAAGTGACCGTCATCTCTCCCTGAGAGCGACATATGTAGGTCCAGGCTGCCTGAATTACGGTGCAGACCTACTGTCACGCCAAGGGGTGATACCAGGCGAATGGAGACTTCATCCTAAAATTGTATTGAGGATTTGGGAAATATTCGGCAAAGCAGAAATTGATCTATTTGCCTCAGTGGAGAATACCCACTGTCCCCTTTGGTATTTGAAGTCCCAAGCCCTGTTGGGAACCGATGCAATGGCACACAAATGGCCGGTGAAACTTAAATATAAAAAAAGAAATGTTTCCTACGGTATGCCTGATCCACTCTGTCATATGCAATGTATGAGAGGACAAGGAAACTGTTCTATTAGTTCTATTAAAACTAGCCATGGTTTCTGGAAATCATGGAGATGCTGTATAGCACACCATGGGAAATATCACTGAGGAGGCATCTCCTCTCTCAGACGCAAGGCACATTCTGGCATCTCCAGCTGTGGAACCTGCATGTGTAGCCCCTGAACGGGGTGCACTACACGCACCAGAACTGATGCGTTCAGCCATGAACACCATTTTACAAGCCAGAGCACTGTCCACAAGATGCCTCTGTGCACAAAAATGGAAGGTGTTTACTGATTGATGCCTCTCACCTAGCAAGGACCCAGTAAAATGCCCCATACATGAAATTTGAATATTTCTTCAAGAGCGATTAGAAGCAGGACTCACCCTATCAACGCTCAAAATATATTTGGCAACTATATCTGCATATCACGCGCATGACACCGGCACCTCTATAGGCAAGCATGATTTAATCATAAAGTTCCTTAAAGGACCAAGACGATTAAACCCACCTCGGCCGGCTACAGTCCTGACTTCGAGCCTTTGGACTGGTTGATTTGCACATCCTCTCCATTAAGACTGCACTGCTGCTGGCACAGTAAAATGGGTAGGTGACCTGCATGCACTATTATTCGACAAGTCATGTCTGGACCCCAGTCGTTCAAGAGACACTGTCAAACCCAGGAAAGACTATGTACCCATGGTCCTGACCACACCCTTCAAAGCGCAGGTGGTTCACCTTCAGGCCTTCTTACCACCTCCATTTAATTCAGATGAGGAAGAATCATTGCATTTGTTATGCCCTGTGCGGGTGCTACAAGCATACGTTGAGCATATTTGCCAGTTCAAACTGTCTGATCAGATCATTATATGCTATGGAGGATGCACAAAAGGAATGTCTGTCTCCAAGCAAAGACTTTCTCACTGGATTGTCAATGCAATTACCCTGGCTTATGAGTCGCAGGGTCAGACTTGCCCAATTGATGTTAAAGCACACTCAACTAGAGGCATGGTCTCCTCGTGGGCATGGATGAATGGTGTGTCCTTACAAGATATATGTTTTGCAGAAGGATGGTCCTCTCAAAACACATTCGCAAGGTTTTACAACCTAGACGTAACGTCTCTTTCTTCACATGTCCTCTCTGTTTAGAGCACTTGCTATTCATCGGCCATATATATATATACTTATGCCCTTCCTTTTAAGTACAGGCTCCCCATCATTTTCACAACCACCTACATTTAGGCTGTTATAATTACCATAAAGTCACAAGCACTTCATTATAAATAAACTCCCTTACCAACTGGGTTCATAGGAGTTAATTCGTACTATATGACTATAGTTTTTATATTCGTTATGAGTGCTCTCCTCCTGGCCATCACGAGGATCACTCACTGCGGCATGCTCATGTTGGTCTCCATCCCATAAGACAAAGGCGCCATGCTTCCTCTCTGGGAAGTTGTGTCGTGTAGTGCGGCGCGATGGCATTCTGTTCCCCATATGCATAACTACGCAATGTCAAGTGTACTGAGACATAAGGGAACGTCTCGGTTACATGCGTAACCTCGGTTCCCTGAGACGAAGGGAACGAGACATTACGAACGCTAGCCACACTACAAGACCCAGAGATAGGTTTTCAAAACACGTTTAATTGCACTCTCTTTGTTTTGATTATTGTAACGATAGCATTGCAGAGTTGTATCCATTTGTTTGCCATGAGTCTCTGATAATCAATGTACCCGTCAAACAGTTATTGAACATGCATTTCAGCCAGTGAGGATGCAACACCGTACTCTGAAACCTTATAGTTCAGCCAGTGTAGTCCGAAACCCGAACAAGAAGTTAAGTCTGTTCTTTAGACTCTACAGTGCAGAACAACATTGCGACAAATGTAGACAGATTCCTGAATGAATGACTCTTGTGAGTTGTTTTTTTAGAATCTACAACGCAAAACATACAGTGGACCAGTGTAATCTGAATCCCGAATGAATGACTCTTGTGAGTCAGTTCTTTAGAATCTTCAGTGCAAACAATTTGTGGACCAATGTAGACTGATACAGGCATACAGGGCTTCCATTCAACTGAATCGCAAGTCATTTCGTCATGTCCCACTCGAACTCACTAAAACAAAGAATTGTTACTTTGTTCTTTAATCAGGGTAAGTAAAGATACACATTATAATTCATGTTTCAATCTGTGGTATTTAAAAAAAAGAAAAGAAAAAGAAAATAAATCAATACAGTTGAAGTGAATGTAAACACACCTTTTGCAGGAATCTGTTCAGCTAAAATATGAAATGATCTCATCGTTTGACCTGGCTGCTGAGGGTAGTAAACTTAATATTAATTGCATTTCTTATTTCAAGATATTTCTTCCTCAAAATTACTAAAAGAATCGTTAATGGAATTGTTAAGAAACGTGAACCATTAAGAGGAATCAGAGCCGGAATTCTCAAATTCCTTACGATTCCTATCCATAGCCAGGAATGAAAAGGAGAAAATACAAATTGTATTAATTATGTTGATGTTAAAATCATAGTACTTGTTTCAAATTAATGAAAGAACTGAAAATGTTTGTCTTTTTACCCCTTTGAACTAAGTACTTTGTTTTTTTTTTTGAACTGGTAAAATATATATGTTTTGAGGTATTTTTATTTTATTATTTAAAAGTCAGTCTGATGTTTTTCACTCTATTTACTAATGTTAGCTATTCAATATATAGTTCAATTAATAGTTAATGTATTAAATACATGATTGTGAAGTGATTTTTGATGCATTGCAGTGCCTGGGATAATGGGCTGTCTTCAAGCATTAGAAGTTCTGAAAATTGCATCCGGTCAAGTCTGTATCCTTTATTCTTGCAATGACCTGCTAAACTAAAATGACTATAACTTCTTACACTCATTACCAAAATGCAGGCATTACATAATGTAATGACTCTTTAACTGGTTGGTTCAGCCTCATTTGAGAAGAAGCTGTTGATGTTTGATGGTCAGGAGGGGCAGTTCCGCTCCATACGGCTGCGGCCCAAACAGGCTGAGTGTGCTGTGTGTGGAGAGACACCCACCGTGACGGAGCTGCAGGACTATGAGGAGTTCTGTGGTTCTGCTGCTACTGATAAGGTCTGAGTCACACTTCACAAAGGAAATTACGCACTTCCCCTCCCTATATTGAGGCCTGCCTTTGTCACTTATGCAAAATTAATCAGATAAATATCTTAAGTATCCACAAGATGTCACTGCAACGCTACTAGATGACACACAATCTGTTGCACTTTCCACAAATTGTGTACAAAGTGGGGCCTATTACTCTCTTCTTATGTGCTATTTTAATGTTATGTTATCTAACATAGCTACTGTATAAGTTCTCTTGACAAAAAAACAGCAATTGTGAAACCTGGTCGCATTCTTGCAAAATGATTTTTACCGCTCCATCAAAATCAACAATTACTTTTTTTTCTGCAGATTATCAGTTCATAAACACTTACTATTTAGCAGTGTTCCTCAGATAATGCTATCTTATGACATCTGAACACTTTAGTATAGCGCAAGACCAATCCTACGGCGATACATTTACTTTACATAAGCAACTACATTTACAAGCATATTTAGCTCAATCAAGTTGCCTTGTATCTCAACTGATAAGAGTGTTGCACTTGCGATGTATATGTTGCTTATTAATTGAGCAACATAGCTGCATATGTAATGCAAATGTATGCTAAATGGTGTACGAGTCCCAAAGGACTTGCAAGTTGACACATCATAAGCACATCAGCCGAAAGTGTCACGGAAGCACCCCAAAATAACGTGATTGTTTTCATCTCACATTTGCTTTTATGACACTATCGGTTAGATTTTGGTTTAGGGTAGGGAAGAAGGTTTTGTTGATTGAAAACCCCATAGAGCATTAACCTCAACTTTTTAGAGCCACATAGTGGACTTTTCACGTTGGAACTGCTGAGAATCTCATCGTCAACAGATGCATATGTCAGAGTTTGTTGCAGCGAAAGATTAAGAAATCATATGACTCAACATTCTTGTTGAAATTGGAGCTTTTGCAGCATTCTCTGATGCAAAAAACTTGTGTGTAGAGGCCCTTAGACAGAACCTCTTTGGTCTGCATGTGATAAAAGGCTTAAGGGTATATTCTGAGACGGGCACCTGACCAGACATGGCCTTCTAAAGTGCTAAATCAGCATATATGTATGGTGGTTTTTGTTTAAGCTCCGAGTAATAAAAAAAGGCTTATTTATACTCATTTCTGTTTTGATCTCTTTTCCAGTGTCGGAGACTCAATCTTCTAACCAAAGAACAGAGAGTCTCTGTGCAGGTAGTACAGCTATTCATCATAATTCTTGGATCGAGGAATGTTTCTTATACACTCTATTATTCTTATTTACATTTACATTTGTTAGTTTAGATTGTATCTTTAGCAGATCTCCTCTATGTGAGCCAGGTGAAGAGTGAGCACTGGAAATGTGCAGCTGGTCATTAGTGAAGCAGATTTGATCTTTAGTTTCCCTCCTCAGATGTAACAAATGATTTTTCACTCATTGCAGGAGTATAAAGTGATTCTGGACAGTTCAACTCCTCATCTTCTCCTTGACGTTCGGCCCAAAGTCGAAGTGGACATTTGCCATCTGTCATCCTCAATCAGTATCCTTTCCCAGACTCTCTACTTAATGGTTTAAAGATTGACATTTGCTTTATTGAAATATTCATCTTTATACTGGCCCAGAAATGCTTAATTCTTTTGCTGACAATATGAACTCTACTTGTGGGTCAGCACTGTAGAGTTTTACATATTTTTAATTAGTGGTGTTAAATGCAAACATTGTTAGTATTATTATTATTTATCATACTTAGAGTAAGCAATGTGTCCTAACCCCCTAACATTAGGTATTAAAGGGATAGTTCACCCAAAAATGATTCTCGCACGATTTACTCACCCTCATGCCATCCCAGATGCTTATGACTTTCTTTAATTTTACTGAACACAAATGAAGATTTTTAAAAGAATATGTCAACTCTGTAGGTCTGTACAATGCAAGTGAATTGTGACCAGAAGTTTGACTATCCAAACAACACATAAAGCCAGCATAAAAGTAATCAATATGACTCCAGTAGTTTAATCAATGTCTTCAGAAGTGATATGATAGGTGTGGTTGAGAAACAGACAAATATTTAAGTCCCTTTTTTTTCTATAAATCTACACCTTTGAACAGCCCTGACCAGTAGGTGGTGATATGCACAAAGAGTGCAATCGCAAAAAAAAAAATATTTTTTTTGGGCGAACTATCCCTTTAAATTTTGGCATGTCATTTGTTCTGCATATATGAATGTTTCCTCAAGTCATGCTGCTTGATGAGGAGAGTGGTGCTATTACTTTTTAAAGCTAGTGCTGGGTAGTAAAGGAATTACATGTAATCTGGATAACATAATCAGATTCCACAAAGCAAGTGGTTGTAATTGGAAAACATTCACATTTTAAAATGTGCGTGATAAAAAATGACTTTGAATGGATTACTTGATTACATTACTAATCAGCAATTACTGCAATAACTAGTGTGGGATTCACTGATTATAAATGCTCATAAATTTCTGAAGATCAGTCTGGGCCAGAGTCTGCCCTGAAATATGTGCGATAGGCTCATTGAAGACAGTGTGATCCCGTTCCTCATTTGACCACATAATGAAATAACTTTACTTTCAAAGAGACAAGTAAGTAAAATGTATTTACATAGCACATTTCTCAGATAAAAATCACCAAGTGCTTCACAAGAAAAGGGAAATACACAACATTAATAAATACATGACACTATATGATCCAAATAAATAACTAAATCAAAAACAAAAACATAAACAAACAGAAATACACATCAGACAGGCCTAACCACCCTACAGTCTAGCTAAAAGCCTCTTTAAATAAAAGAGTTTTCAACTGTGTTTTAAAATGTTCCTCTGAATCCAAGGGGGAATTAACTGAGCAATGCAATCTTTACTTTTTAAAAATGTTCTTTTTCTTACCTGCATGACAGACATTCCACTTGCTAGTTTAGAGAACAAGAAAAATGTGGACATCACATTTTTAAAGGATAAAATTTGTGAACTCAAACAAAAGATGAACATCGCATCACAACTCCAAGGTAAGCACTGATGTAACATAATTGTGTTATATCCCATATACTAGGGTGACCATACGTCCTCCCCAGACATTAAAAATGTTTTTTTTGTATTGTATTTTTTGTATTTATATTTGAAATGATCAATTGCCTGAAAAAATACTTGTCCCCTTCATCTGGTACACCTCTTCTATGACAAGTTATTTATGTATTTATTTTGTACTTATTTTTAATAAAAGCATTAGTGCAAGGCCAAACAAGTGTAAAAAAAAACAAAACAAATCTATTATGAATAATTTAAATAGGAATGTTTGTCCCTTGATTTCATGGCATTGGTGTTATCAATTAAAAAAAAAAAAAAAATTAAGGTCAAAGTTCAGAGGCTGCTTAAATATGCATATAGTGATTTCCTCAGCATGATAAAAAGTTATTAATTGACATTTTAACAAATATTTTCACACAAAAATATTTGGTGTTGTACCCCATTAAACCCAGAAAATGTGGTGTTGTATTACATTTAACCCTCATTAGTATTAACTTGATTCATTATTGAAACAAAATTAAATAATTAAAAGAAAGAACAACAGCCAAGTTGTCCTTTATGAATAAAAAGAATGTCAACATATTATAAAATGTTTTCCCTCAGCGTTTATAGACAAAAACCGAACTGAACGGAAAATTTCAATATTTTGTAATAATGATACATTTGCATTTTCGGTCAGTTCCTCACATAAATCTGTTGTGTGACTTTAGAAAACATGGAACACAGCTCATGAGTCATATGGGCTACCGTTTATGGACCCAGTTATTCACTTTTGTTGAAAAAGGAAGTACATTTGAAGGGATCACACTACAATTGCACATCAGTTTCATCATGAATGAACAAAGAATTGTTACTGTGAGAATGAGTAGTTAAAGATACACATTGAGATATATTGTACTTGTAATAAGTGGTGTTTTATAAAAATAAATGAACTGAAATTAGTAAATTATTTTCATTTAAAATAAACAAATAAAGAATTTGTTTTAATGGCATCTCGAGCATAGTCCTTAAACAAATAGAAATGTGCTTGAAAAGTCCTTGAATTTAACTTTGAAGCATCTGTACGAACCCTGTGACATATTTAAAGAATGTTGTTAACGCCATTATGCGCAGGCCTGCAAATGTAAAATTTTGAAGCTGAACATAGTAAGTAATATGATCTATATACAGTCAACTTGTTTGTATGCTAAATGCCCATGACATGTGTCTAGTATTTTCAGCAAAAAGGAGGCTTAATCTTTGTTTCCTCAAGCTAATTCAACTTTACTTAACTTTTCTTGGATAGCCAATGAAGTTGGTGATGCTACAGGATTACTTTTTCAACAGAGAATACTAGAAACGGCTGAGCAGCTGTTCAAATATCATGTATTTTTGGTTTGTTTGTTTTATTTTATTTTTTTTATATATTTTTATTGGCGATAAAATAATAGGAGATGGGTACATTCAGACCCTGATTTAAAATGAGATGGGTATTGAGAAATTGCCTAATATTATAAACTATGTTGCTGTAATATTCAATGCTAGCACCCCAATGAAAAGAGCATAAGTTATACAGTATCTTCGTTCTCTGTAAGTGCCTTATATTTGGTATTTTTTTGTGAGTGTTATGACTGCAGCAGGCTTTTGTCTTTGTTAAACCTTTCATTTCATGTAGTGTTTGTGGTGTGCAAACTTGGCAATGACTCTCAGAAGGCGGTTTTGCTCCTGGAGAAGATGTCTGGACTTGAGATCGAGCAGATCACTGCGAAGGACATCACAGGAGGATTGATGGCCTGGGCTAACAAAATAGACCCCTCTTTTCCTCAATATTGACTCATTCTGTTTATTCATTACATAAATGGAAACAGTAAAGTTGCTGTTTCATTACTATGCCATTGCATGATGTTGGGTTTATTTTTTATTATTTGAGGCGTTTTAAATGACACCTTCACTCCTTCCTTTCATGTTGTTGTTCAGAAGTATCAACTAATGTGTTAATAGTCAATCAGATATCTTTTTTTTTATTATTATCTTATGACTGTACCATTTTTATATTAGTCTTCTCAAATAAATATACAGTACAGTTGCCATGTGTCAGTAAGAGTTAGTTTGTTGGTCGGCTGTAGAAGGTTTGCTGCAACTGTTGTTTAAGAGTTTTACACTCTCTGTTGTAACAATTAATAATAACATTCATTAATATGTCATATAATTAGACAATAATAGATCATTGACAAATATTATTACATATGATGTCCATGGAAAAAAGAGAGGAAAAATGCTGCCACAATGCTAGCGTTCATGTTTACTGACAACATTTCAACACTGAGTGGGTATTCATGAGGTCAAACAAAACCTATTCAGGGTCGAAACGTTGTCATTAAACTAGAACATTAGCAGTGTTTCAGTGTTTCTCTCTCTCTTTTCTCTCTAGGGATATTAATTTTGATCTGTGCACCTGCTATTATTTGTTGTGTATATACTACATTTAGTTAACAGAATATATAATAATGTCACATAATATAACGGATCATTAATTAGTGTTCATATAAATGCAGTTCAACTTTTATTATTTTGAGTTATGTATATTCATATGTATTTTTCAATGTACATGAACTACCTCCAAAGTGATCTGAAATCCTATCTTTTCAGGAAAGGTACTACATTTTATTATTTTCAGTATGAATCTTTGTCAAGTTAAAAGATAGACCTACATCAAACAAGACTGTCTTTGTGACTTCAAGCCATTTATGATAATGGTTTTAAATATGAACAAATTTGCATATAATTTTAAAAGTGATATGGAACCCACTTATTTTTGTTTTTATTATTTATTTTAATTTTTGGTAGTTAAAATGTATGGTACAACGGGGCTAAAGGCACCCTTTAAGGTTTTTATTTATTTATTTTATTATTGTAAAACGTTTCAAGGTTTTTTTTATTGATGGAGCAACATACCTTGTGTGAAAATAAGTAATAACGAACGGTTGTTTTGATTAAAATAAAAAATCATAAATAATTTTGTGAGGGTGAGAAAGTATAGGGGAGTCATAGTAATGTGAATATAGGTGCAATAATTATAGGGCAACATCTTTCAACTAGTGCAAATACATTTGAGACAGCAAAATTTGTATTTATTGTTTTAAATACGAAATTAAGATAATAGTTATTCACAGAATCACCACTTCAAAAGAAAGAAAAGAAAAAGAGCGCGCCATTTCCTGTTAATTTCAATCTCATTCGGCTTTTCATGACATCTCATGTATTCTATAAACAAATGAATCTCCATTGTGGTTGGATCAGACGGCGTGAGCCCACTTCAGACATTCATCATAACAAATCTATTCCCCGAGGCCTTTTTACCCTATAGTTAAATCCAAGCAAAACCAGACTAACTACCGGAACGCACACAATGAGCTTTGTGTACAATCATAGATCGCACAATCTAAATGTAATTCGGGACGTTCTAAGGGCTTTATTGCGTCACAATGACTGTGGAATGACGCCGATAGAGGGCGCGAGCGCTCACACAGCGCTCACATAACGGAAACTGCGCGTGAGAGACATGCGCGTCAAGCGGAGAGAGAAAGAGAAAAACATTTTTGCACGTATCAAGCTCAATTTCACCCGTTCTGCTCGACAGCCTGCTGATAACTTCAACTTTTACCATCTTTGTCCATGCAGCGCTTCTTATTTTCCCGCGGAGATGCGGAACAGACAATAAAACGCGTAAAATGTAGAATGTGAAATGAAAACAGGATGGAAAGTTTTCAAATCCAGCTGAAGGAGTGTATTACCGTGCGATGCTTTACTGTCGATGTAGTCGAAAAGCTTTGAAGAAGAAACTTAGTGTTGAAGCCTTTGTTTTGCATTACTAGTAAGCATTTTTCTTTTCTTTTCTGCAGTTCACTTGTCAGGGAAACGCCTTTCAGCATTAAAGGTATTTTTGCTCTCTTTTCCTTCTCTGTTAGTAGATGCATTAGAGGTTTCAAAAGTTTTCAGATTCAGTTGTTCATGATGCACGATGATAATGCTTGAACAAAGACATTTTATAACTCTTTTTGCTGGTGTTTGTGGTCTTGTGCCAGTTATGCGTTCTAAGGTGGGAGGGTCCCCAGATGTGCTTCCAGATGTGCGCTGCCGTTCTTAATAGCAAAAGACAAAAATATGCAAAACTCTTCCAGAACACAAAACGAGATTGAGCTTCACCCTTACTTGAATGTTTTATAGCTCTTTATGCCCTTATAGATATGGTTCCTTCGGTCATGGAACATCTGGAAATATCAGGGAATTTTAAAATGGTAAATTTCTATAGCGAATATACATTTTCTAGTTATATTGTCTTAATATTTATCTTTTGTAGAGCAGCAATCCCCAAGCAGGGTTACTCGTACCCTGATGTACATACACACAGTAAGTTATTTCCAGGAACTATTTAGATTTTGCGTTGTTACTGGAAATCTATAAAACAGGAACTTACATTAAAGAATATTAGGGCTGTCAAAAAGTAAATTATAAGGGCATCTTGTATATTTTGAGTGTAAAGTAATATTTCAGGTATGCTAGGAACTTTACTAACGAGGCTGTGAGGGTATTAAGACAAAAAAAAAAAAAAAACTATCTGGACAACACTTGTGTAAACTTGTGTAGATGTTTGTGAGCTAATATTTATTTTTAATGAATCGGTCAAACCAGTTCATGAATATCAATTGGAATTGAATCAATCTGAAATGTTTAAATAAAAATTAATTCATCAAAAAGCGTGGGAACCCTTATAGGAACTACTGTACCCCAATTCAGGGAATGAGGATATGATCTAAAATGTTTTTTTTTTTTGTTTCAATCAGGAATGAGAAGCTGGTTTACAATGGCAGTCACTTTGTCAAGCATCAGGCTGGCATCCTGACTGCGCGGCCGTGGAGAGACACTTTTAACAATCCAACATGTGCAACACACGCTGGATACTGCACAGACAGCAGTGAAGTATGCTATCCGGATTGCACCTTGTTCATATTCCTAGCACCAATTTCATTACTTTGTACATCACGGATTGCACATGGCTGTTAGGACAGAAGGATTGTGTGTTTAATTAACTAGTGGCACAGTGGACATCTGCCACGTTTTCTGATCTAGTCACCTCCAGTTTTACACAGAGGCCCCTTCAATCTGCGGTGGAAACTAATGTCTGCCAGTAGTAGCACGTCTCCTCTGACCTTACCTAAACCCTTCGTCCACTCTCAGCATCAGACTGCACCCCCTACCCCCACTCCATCACCCAGCCCACCGGTGCCACTCTGTGTCCGCCTGTCCAATGGGAATCACAGTGTTCCGAGCCCCACAAGCTCCATCCATGGAGTCTCGTTCCTCCTTCAGATTGGACTTACCAGGGAGATGGTCACCCTGGAACCGCACGATCTGTCGCTCAGCTCTGTGAAGGATTTGGTCTGCTCCATAGTCGATCAAAAGGTAAAAAATTTAAACAGTATTCTTTATTTCATAGTCTAGGTTCTCTTAGTAATTTTTTTCTCATTTAAAAAGTTTTGCTTCTATAGAATGAATAGTTATAATGAAACTATTCATAAAATTCAGTCATATCAGCAACCTTTTAAAAGCTTTTTTATTCTACATAAGGTGGGGGTGCCCTCATGGGGGCAGCCATGCTAGCATCACATGACCAGCTGAATACTACTTGCTTAATCTCACTTTCATTCGTGGATTAAATTAATCTTGGTTTACTGTGCATAGTGAATTTCTACAATGACAATGGTATGACATTGGTTGTTATGTTGTACTTTAACACACAGTCATGTTGTGTGCAGAAAACATTAATGTTCATTTGTAGAAATACACTCAAACATTGTTTACATTGAGCCCACTTCATCTCAGGCCATCCAAATGCTAGAGGAATCCTAAAAGTTCACAAAGTTAACTTTTTGCTTATATGCACATCAGTGGACGACCAATAGTGGATTTTGCAGATGGTTGATCTAAGGTGGTGGGAAAGACCATCAAAAAATGAAAAGAGAATGTAAAAAATTTATTATACTTTCCTTACTATGACAGGGACAGCAAAGAGTCCTAAAAGAATAAAATCCCAGATTCAGTTTATTGTTCAACCAATATAACCAGAAAATAATCAAACCAAATGGCCCCGGCTGTGCCGTTAAAAACTAATTTCATTCACTTTTCTGCGCGTTTGAAAGACAGCACGATACACAAGTGAGAAAACTCCTGGATAGTGACAAAAAGTTACAATTTTCCTCAGAAGAAGAGCGGGACTCTGATGAATGTTTGTATTTTGAAGAAAGACTTGATCCAGCTGACGATACAATTTCGGATGAGTAAGTCATTTAGTTTTACTTAGATTAGTTGACATGCTATTTTATATAAACATGTACATATTTTACTAGTGGGAATGTTTCCAGACTTGCCAGCCAGGATTCAGATTATTGAAATTTTAAATATGTCCTCATAAGCCAGTTTTAGTTACATTTAAATGCTGTTTCGGCTAAAGCAGGTATTTCAGTTGTAAGCTGTATGCTACAAATATGATATATAATATGATATAAAAATAATTAGATTATATTTTAACTAGTGTTTATGTTGCCTCATTATCCTCAACAAAGCTTGTGCTTGCAAATATAAGTTCAGGTTAAATGAGTAAAATGCACTGAGCATATTATAATGATTTTGGAAGTATCATGTGACACTGAATACTGCAGTAATGATGCTGAAAATTCAGCTTTGATCACAAATGGCATTTTACAATATATTCAAATAGAAAACTGTTCTTTTAAATTGTAAAAATAGTTCACAATATCACTGTTTTTACAGTATTTTGGATCAAATAATTGCAGTCTTGGTGAGAAGAAGAGACTTCTTTAAACGGTAGTGTTGGTCTAAATTTAAGTAACGTTTATGTAATGAAAATGTATAGTCAGATTACTTCTTTTAACTTAAAACTTGATTTTGAACATTAAGTCTCCTCACATTCATTCTCTTTCTGTCACATTCCTCATTGATAGGCCCAGGGGAGAGGTCTTTTGTCTCCTCCGCTGTGAATTACAATCAATATTCATGATAGTTCACACCTCCTCGCATATGACCTTTCTAACACTAAAAGTGTCTTTCAAAAGTTCAATTACTATATTGTTTTGTGTGAATGAGTGATCAGGATGGTTTTCACACAAACCATGCATAAACGTTATTTTCTCAAATATACAAACATGTACACACATGTCGCTCACATATTATTTTAGCCCAGTTTGTGCTAAATACAGTGTTATCAGACTTAAGCAATTAATGTGTTTTTAAGCAACTGAAAAAAAGCACAGATGTCAAGGCATGTCAAAACTTCTCCAGGGCCCAAAACACCCTCAGACCCCAGAGGCTTAAAAGAGCATATTTTCCCATTGACGGCCATTCAAAAAACACCACGTATTCTGTCGATTTTTTTATTGTATTTTTTGTTTTTTTTTGTTTTACAAGAATAGTGATCACAAACTTTTAATTACATTGTACTACATCTTTTTCATCGATTTTCTTGGTGGGCTGCTAAAAGGAGGAAATTGACTAGATTTTCCTCTGTCTCATACTGCTGACATCACATCTCATGCACGAGCCTGAAATCACCGGCCAAGCTCGAGCACCCACTCGTATGATGAAAGAAACTTAATTCACATCCTTGTTTGACAGACTGCAAGACACAACGATAAGACATGTTTACTACACTTCACGTGCATGTTGTGTGCATTTGAATGCAAATGAAGTAAGCAAATGAACAAACGGGAACTCTTGATTTTGCAGTCTGGTGTAATGGTTATTTAAACAATTATAGCAGCATGTTGAAAATGATATAGTGATTTAATTTGTAATGCATAATTAATGATACACCAATCTGGAATGATGCCATTATTAAGACAGAAGATTTCATTTGGTGAAGGAAAATGAAAGTATTTGGTCAGTAAATTAATTAACTTTAGAAATCAAGGAGCTCTTAAATACAATTAAAATTATTCTAATATAGAATTAGAAGTTTTTATATTAATGTACACCAGAACCAAATGATCATTACAGGTCAGCAATAAGGGAAAATTTCATCAGTAAAAATGCCATAGTGGCTGTCAGAATTGGACGATGTTTGTATTTTATTTTGCATTAAAAGCCGACATGCCAACTTGTGCAGCTTTTAATTGTGCTAATTAGTGTTGTCAAAAATACCGGTACTCCAGTACCAAGTCGGTACTCAAACAAAAATGTTTTTACGATACCAGAATTTCTGAAGGTACAGAGTAACGGATCTACCCAGTTCCCAATCAGAATCGGGAACTTTCAAATGCTCACAACAAGCAAAAGATGGCGACAAGCAAAGTAGCTGCTGCTGCGGAGTCTCAACTTAATCTTGTCGAAAAGAAAAATGGAAAAAGCCAGGCTTGGAAATTCTTTGGATTTGAGGCTGATGAAAAGGGAAACATCATAGATCAGCAAAAACCTATTTGTAAACTCTGCTTTCACAATTTTCTGACGAAAGGAGGAAACACATCAAACTTAATAAAGCACCTGAAAGACAGACACCCGGATTTATTCAAGCAAATAAAGCACGTGAGTTTAAAAGCATATTATCATTTGCATTAGGGCTGAAACCTTTAGTCGACATTATCGACAATGTCGAAAATAATTAAAATAATAAAATTGGCGAGAAAATGTTTGTTGTCTGATAGTCATTTGATCTCATTTAACGTAACATGAAATCACATTAAACTGTAATGATAAAGCGCGAGAGCAGCACTGCAGTTCACGCCTGACGGAGGAGAGGAAGAATTACACAGATCAGTCCAGATGCACTCTAAACTTTCACAGCGTCATCTTATGTAGCTCCCAAAGTATTAGGGAATTATTAAAAAAATTATAATAATAAATTCATAATCACTCTCGTTGTGGAATAAGCGGAGCCGGAGCTCTTTAAAGGAAACATGATTCATCTTAAATGCAGTTATATTTAATGTGTTATAGCTTTATTAAAGTTCAAATACATAAGCAGCTCATGTTAATATCTATAAACTCAGAATCTGGCATTTCTCTTTGTGGTCGGTGCCTCTTCTATGAGTTGCACGAATGTCCCGATCTTAGGGGGAGAGATTGAAACTGCCCCCGGCTAAGAGAGACTCTGCCTCGGGGACGCTCATCCTTCGAGCGCGGACGCTTAATGCAGCTAGATTAGAACGCGATTGCTCGCGATTTATTTAACCATAATATACGTCACTGTGCATTTCTTATCGTGAAGAAAATTGGCAATATGCAGCTTTATTAATACGAGAGCACTTTGCACATTAGTTTGGAAATTGTTTTTTATTCATTCTATTGTATGCTTGTTAATTTAGGTTTTTTTTTAGTACTTGGTAAAAACTTAAAATAAAAGTTGAAGCAAATCTTATATAAGTGTTCAAAAATACTTTAAGCATACATTTTACAGTTTTGTTATAATTTAAAAATAATATATTTAACTTGAAGTGTTGCTCAATGGTATATTTTTGTTCTTAGTTCTGCTGCTAATATTTTGTTAACTTGTTTCAAAACTTGTTGTTTTGTTAATAAAAGAGTGTTGTTCAGTAACCTGTTTATGTGTTTTGCTTTGGTACCGAAAATGTTATCGAGTACCGTGAAATTTCACTGGTATTGGTACCGACAACTGGAATTTTGGTACCGTGACAACAATAGTGCTAATCGCCACACTACAGTGTTGTGTAAAATTCCATGGCTAAGATACTTAATTCATTATTAACACGCACACTTTGTGTTGTGAGGACGTCATTTTCTGTGGCTGTAGAGCGACCTGGTGCTAAGATGGCGACTACTTCCAGGGTAGTCAAGGGGACCCTGTGCCAGCTGAGCACCGCAATAGAGATGAATGGGAATGCTAACTGATAGCTCTCTCCAGGTATTTTAGAGCTCCTTGAACCAAACCATCCAGCTCCGAGGTGGATCACAACTTTACAAACTTTGATTAGAAACCAAAAGATATTAAAAAATTGGACACAAAAGCAAAAGAACAAGACTATACTTGGCGTCTTTCATGAGGGAATGAGCTACAATCCCATGAAACATTGCAAATGAGGTAGTCAAAACATAGGAAAAGGCTGACACCATTGATTTTGACTATTGAAATTGGCTTTGTTGTCTGTGATTCTCTGTTTGGTTAATCTTTTCTCTTCAGCATCATTTGTAGTGCAGTTCTTCACCAATTCTGCTATGAAACATTATTTTTTATTTTATTTGTTGAAATAATGTTGACGAATGGCTACAACAGAAGCATAGACCATCGACTAACAACCTCTGAGCTCATGGCAGGTCTGTCTTAAAAGGTTTATAATTTATTGTTAATAATCAATTTGGCAGTGGAGAAAATAAATAAAATCTTTACTTGCAGAACCTGACTGTTGCGCTTTATATCACCTGCCTCCAACTAGCAATTGCAGGTAGCCAACAGGAACTAAAACTGTGCTTGCTAAGCCATTTTATGGGATCTTTTATTAACATTTGTGCAGGAATTTAGGTGCTAAAATGATGCTGGTTGATTTTCTTGGCTTTGATGACTAATCACACACAATCAACTAACACCTGACAGAGTGATCACTTTTCATTTGAAAGTTGTAACATTGAAAATCTTGAAAATCATCATTAAAAAATGTTATTTTTTATATTCTTCTATTTTTAAGTTTGACCAAATTATTGTTTATATTTGAAATTAATTTCAATTAATTTATTTAAAAGGTTAGAACTAATTGACTGAATTCTGTTCTTTCCTGTAATCTTCAGGAAGTTGATTTAGATGGATGAGCATGAAGAGAATTAGTGACTGATTAAAAACACATTTTCATTCAATCTCATCTAAATATGCTCTGATCCACATGAGGCGGGATGCTTGCTATTAGCTGCACATTTCTGCTGGTCATGGGGTAAGAGTGGAAAGGTGATCACTGTGATTTTTCTGATCTCAGTTATAAACTAAGAGCCATAAACTTAAATAAATCATACCTATCTATCAGCAAGGACCCTATCATCGATGACAGACTAAAGCATGCTTGCAGGTTAAGTAGAATACTTTTAGGTAGGTTAAATAATTAGGTTAATTAAGATGCTTTTATCCATACATTTACATTCATGAAAGGTCTTGCCCTGACCTGATGTTCAAGGGCACAATGGAATGATATCATATGAAATATGATAGCATATACAGCGGTCATCATGGTCACAAACATAATTTCTTAGGTTTTAAATGATAAACAATAGATATCAAATTGAAGATGTATTTGGACACTTTCTGGTTGTCAAACAATTGGAAAATGGCCATAATTAATGTGACGAGCTACACCTTTGGTGACTGACTTCATACATCCACTAAAATTCACCTTAATATTTAAAAACACAGCTTTGTCCTTGTGGGAATCAAACCAGCAACGTTATGACTGATAACTTTTCATTCTGATCTCAATGCAAAGAATCTATAAACCATAGAGACAACTGATCACTCAAGCTTTTTATTTTGACTTTTTTTAGAGGTAGATCGATATATCGTTTTTACTGAATAATCAGTGCCTATAATTTTTTTTGGCAAAAAACTACGCTGATAGTTTTTGCAAAGAAAAATGTGACTATATAGATGCCTCATCAGCACAAACATCAATCTCCAACTTCAGATCTTGTGAATAATAATAAACGTTATTCCTCATTAAACATATAATATGGTGAAATATATAAATACCTCCTGATGCATCCAGATCAGATCAAATGAAAGCGTTTGAAAAAACTAAAACAATAAAACTTGATAAACCTGACCTCTTGCTTTGCTATATAAGTAGATAATCCAATATTATTTAGCCGTTTGAGCAAAAAACGATTTGCACGTGTAATTTTTTCTTCTCCCAGTTTCTCTTTGCATGTAAACATTACCAGCGTTATTACCGGCTATCCAAGTGTTGTTCACAAATCTGTTTACATTTCGATGTCAAAAGCAAAGAATTATAAGTCTCATATAATCACGGATTTTGTTATGTTGTCTGTATTTTGATAGTTATGAGCGTCTTGATGTGTATGTCATGCTCAGTGTTGCCTGGGAGAGGATATTAAACTTCCCCGCCAATATGTGCGGTGATGTCGGTGTAAATAAAACAAAATTATTTGATGTTCTGTAGCACCGGGACATGACACCATTGTTTGGCAAATTCAACTAGCTGTACATCTACAGTACAATCTACGTGGCTTTGCCATCAATCTTATCACCTATGTACTGTGTGTTGGTCTGGTTTCCTGTGTGCACTCAGCGCTGCCTATTCGCAGCTCTCAATATTGTGCTGCTTGGTTTAAATTACACCATAATGTGTTTCTTTATGTATTGTTTGATACATAGGGTATTGAGTTGTAAGCGTCATATCGTATGATACAATATGATACAATATTTTTTGACACCCCTAGTGTATATGTGTGTGTGTGTGTGTATATATATATATATATATATATATATATATATATATATATATATATATATATATATATATATATAACAGCGCCAACCCACTGAGGCATGGACTGAAGAGGACCCCTGAAAGTGTCCTGTGGTATCTGGCACCAGGACATTAGCAGAAGATCCTTCAAGTCCTGTAAGTTGCGAGGTGGAGCTGCCTTCAGTCGGACTTGTTGGTCAAGCACATTCCACAGAAGCTCAATTGGATTGATATCTTGGGAATTTGGAGGTCAGGGAAACACCTTGAACTCTTAATAATGTTTCTCAAACCATTCCCGAACAATGTGTGCAGTGTGGCAGGGCGCATTAGCCTGCTGAGAGAGGCCACTGCAATCAGGGAATACCATTGCCATAAATGGGTGTACCTGGTATGCAATGATGTTTGGGGAGGTGGCACATGTCAAATTGATGTCCACATGAATGGCCGGACCCAGGGTTTCCCCAGCAGAACTTTGCCCAGAGCATCATACTCCCTCCACTGGCTTGTTGTCTTCCCAAAGTGCATCCTGGTGCCATCACTTCCCCAGGTAAACGGTACACACATACACGGCCGTCCACGTGATTGTGGCCCCTCCCTCTCGTCATCATCACCCCGATTCTTAGGGCCATCCTTCAGCAAGGCTCACAACAAGCGTGGGATGGAGAGCGAGAAGAAGCCGGGGAGCCGGCTTCAAATTTCAAGGTGTGCACACTGGTATTCTCACACACCCAGGACCAGAGTGGGGAGTGTTCGGCCGAATTAGATGCGACACCGGACCCGTTCCTCAAACCCCGTTGCGAGTTGGATGTGTTGACAGGGGAGAACAGCACGTGTCACGGCCAAAGGTCTAGAGGCCAGGTCGCTTACCCTCATCTACGCTCACGTGCCCATTTTTTGGCACTTTTTATGGTGGACAGGGGTCGTGGGCACTCTGACTGGGCTGCGACTACTCAGCCCCATACGCAGCAGATTGTGATGCACTGTGTTGTAACACATTCCTCCTGTAACCATCATTAACATTTTCTATGACTTGACCAAAGTAGACCTTCTGTAAGTTTGGACCAGACGGGATAGCCTTTGTTGCCCTCATGCATCGATGAACCTTGTGTGCCCAACACCCTGTCACCGTTTTATGAGAGCCGTTTGAGAGATGCTCCGATTTAGCCATCTGTCCATATTTGGATCTCTCAGGTCTTTACTCCTGCCCATTTCTGCTGCATTCAACACGTTGACTACGAGAACTATTTCGACCATATAGTTGTTGAAGCCTTCAATGGCTGTACCGGAGGAATTTCCATCTGGTACTGATACAAAGGGAGGCTGATCGATGCCCGGGTGCGGTCAAGGGATGGCTCCCTATTGCTCAACTATATTATGTTTGCCGATGATCAGGCAATTGCTGCTCACTCAGAGGAGAAGTTTGGGGTGCTGCTGCTGAACCTGGAGCTTGCCACTAAGAGCCTAAGTACTAACTAAGTACCTACCTGGTTACATTGTGCCATCGGACACTCCATCCCCCCAGCTTCCAATCGGTGATAGAGCAGTTGTGGAGAGAGTAGAGAGTTTCCCATTCCTGGGCAGTGTGCTCATGACCGGCACCGGTTTAGCAGCGAAGATCTCATTTCGAATCAGTCAAGCGGCATTATCTTTTCATCGGTTGCGTAACGCTGTGTGGAACCTACCTAGTCTGCCGCTCCGCACGAAGCTTCAGGTCTTCTCGGCCATGGTCATTTCCTCCCTTCTCTATGCTTGCGAAACATGGACCCCGTTAATGGAACATCTTGGCCGGTTAGAAACATTTAGGCTAGCCTGCCTATGATCCATCCTGGGTTTAACCAGGCTGGA
Source organism: Moxostoma hubbsi (assembly GCA_032164185.1). NCBI lineage: Eukaryota > Metazoa > Chordata > Actinopteri > Cypriniformes > Catostomidae > Moxostoma > Moxostoma hubbsi. The sequence goes on along the minus strand of JAVLUX010000023.1, from coordinate 35,901,671 downwards.
TTGTGTGCGGAGCTCACAAATTGAAAGATCTGGACAAAGTCCCAACGTTGAGCTCCTCCGGCAGGCAAGGCTGCATTGGCTGGGCCATGTAGCCCTCATGCCCAGCCACCGCATGTCTGAACCGCTTTTGTTTGGATGGATTGAGGGGGCTAAACGGGCGATCACAGGCTGGAGAGGAGATGGAGTGATGTGATGTGGTGCAGGAAGATGTGGAGCTGAGTGGACTTGCCGCTGACTGGTACCAACGGTGTCAAGATCGGCCTCTGTGGAGGAGGCTCGTGAAGGACGCTACTGGTCAGTTGGAGGCAGTCACCCTCAAACAACAACAGAGGGCTGAGGAGTGATGCTCACAACAAAGTGGGGAGTGCCGGATGGCTAAAACTTTATGCAAAATGACATTTCATCACACTCGTAGTAAAAACCTTCAGTCAGTGATCCGGATAATTAATACATTGCAAAGAGGGTTGCAAGTATCAGAAATATCCACAGTCGCTAATGTTAAAAAATGAATAGAATTCAACAGGCATATTGTTTTACCCGCTGACTAAAAGCTGTTTATTTGTGCACAGCATAGAGTTACTGATGTTATTAACAGATTTGGCTTATTTGTCACGTTTTTTTCATGGAAAATAAAAAGAATTTGAAAAACTGCTAGATGTGATTACTTAAAGCAAATACTCCCTTTTAAAACAAACCCGAAAACACAGTGATATGATGTGTAGATTCTGAGGTATTGTAATTTTCACAGAGTGCATTTCACATTTGAACTGCTGAATGTGGTTAGGTGGTTGCTCCTGGGTCCTAGTGCCTGCCGGATACTCTGTCAGTGTGAATTATACAGAGATGCAACTAACTTGTGTCTTATTTTTTTATTCTCTCAACAATGTGATATTGATGAATTGTGTGACTTAACAGTAATTAAATAATTCACAAATTCCTACTAAACTAAATGTACACTGAACTAAGAATATTATAAGAGGAAAATGACAATATTTTCATTTCTTAAGTGTATTAATTTAAATTTGGTTAAACAGTAGCATACATGCACATATTTTTTGGAGTCCTCCACGTACATTTTGCAGTATTAATGTTAATGATTAATCAGTTAATTGATTGTTCATTTCCACGACGATCGATTATGAAAAGGTCTGAAAATAGACATCCCTAGAGGGAACAGTGTCATCAAAATCATGCCCTTGTTCTGAGAGTAGCTTTGCTGTCATTTGACCTGTGAACTGTGAATAGCATGAGCTGTGCCCTAATTATCTGATAAAAGATTATGAATATCAGGCCATAAGAGCAGTGCAGTGAGTTAATGGCATGCTGCAGGTGACCTTGTACATTTTGTCTGGTGCAGTTCCAGTCAAGTTCACATTCCTGTAGGCCAGTGTAATGTTGTTGTTGTTGTCATGAAATTGATGGGTGCTTGTTATTCACAGGGGAAAATTCTTTATTGATATTGTCTGGAATCTTGTAAGATGTTGGCGTTAAAGCAAGAATTTTGGACAGAGACACAGTACAGGCGTTCTGGGCAAACATCATTCATGGATGAGTCATACCCTCCTGTTGACCTGAAAAGAGTCCTGGTCACTTGCGGGGGTGCTGTTATGCTGCCTCCATGTCTGTCTTGGCAGTTGCTACTTAGAATAGGGAAAATACCTTGCAGAGACTTATGTGAACAATTTTTTTTTTTTTTTTTGAGTGATGACAATGGTTAATTGAATCAGAGTTTTGCGCTGTCACGACCGTTTTGACCCGGATCTTTTGTATGAATCACCCGAAAAGAACTAAAGGTTTGAACTCATGACCTCAGGTTAGCAATTTGAATCAGATTCACTTTCTCGCCGAATCAGCCATCAGTGAGCTTACAACTGGTGTCCCATGTGTATTTCGGGCTTCTTTATAATTAAAAGTCCTTTATTGTGTACCACTTTTTTTTCTCCTGGTAATTATTGATTGGGATTGGAGTAGCACAATAAACTGCATCTGGGATTTCATTCAATTTACACATTTGTAGTCTCTGTGTCTGGGCCATCTGGTAACAATAAAAGACTACGGCAATAGACCTTATTCACACTAGCGCCAACTTTGATTTTAAATAGGAATGACAATGAGGCTGTGAGGGATAGATGTACATTTACGTTTATTCATTTGGCAGACGCTTTTATCCAAAGCGACTTATAAAAGAGGAAAACATAAGCGAATCATCTTAAGGAGACAGTGTTACGAAAAGTGTCATACAAAGTTTCACTATCATCAGAATAGTATACAAAACAAATTTAAGTGCAACAACAATTGTTAATTTCTTTTTTTTTTACAGTCTCTTCAATGGCACGAATGGTATAAAGCTGTATAAAGCACCTAGATCACATCTGATTTTCCTCAACTTATGTTGCCTGGAGTTCTTTGTATACAGAATGTTCTTGGACAGATATTTTATCAATGCTTTGTCTGCGGAATGATCCTAAGACACTTTAAACTGCAGTAAAGCCCATTGAAGAGATGGCAAGTCTAATTAAATCTTTATATATATTAGATCAAGCTTTTGACACTTTTTGACAATTGAGGGACTTGAGGGACTGTTACACAAGATGAAAACATTCATTGATGCTCAAGAAGACAACAAACTACTATATGCATACTATATTTTATGTAATTATCTGTAATGTAGGTTGTGAAGAGCAGAATTAAATAAAAAAAATATCTTATATTTGTATAAACCATGAAATGGGTGTGGACATTGATGAAACAAACTTACCTTCTCAGCTGTGCTGTTATTAAACCTCTGATTAATGGGTTATCAGCTGTCTTCCTTTTCTTCAGCTTTCTATGTTGTTTCTGAACTGCAATCTAAATCAAGCAATTATATGATTTGGCGACTAAAAACAGCCATTTGGCTCCTTAATGTTTCAGTTTAGGAGCCAATGGCTCCTAATTATTATTATTTTTGTCTAGAGCCCTACATTTCACTCCCCAGTAATTGTGTCGTTTAGTCGTGAAATGTTCAGCAGAGAGATCCTTTCACAGCATGTTGAGATTAAAAGTTGCATTTAATGTGTGTCCAAGATGAAATCCACGCAACCCATTTGTCATTTAATACGTTCTCTTTTAATACCCTTTCTGTTCTATAGTCAATTGTTGATCAAAAACAATTTTTTTTACATTTTTTATATTAATCATACATTACACAGATGAGGTAAATTCATAAAATTCCAATAAACAGTAAAGTCCTCTCTGGTTAACATGCGCTCATTTAAAGGCACTGTTTACAGAAATGCAATTTTTTGTTAAAGAGACAGTACCGGTTTTAGCATGTGTACAATGTAAATACTTGTAAATAGTACAAATTATTATTACTTTTTTTTTTTTTTTTTGCCAATGTGTGAATGGCTTGTAACGCAACTTAAAAAATTAGCCCTTCTCTAGTTCCTAGATTGCCTATTAAAGCCTGTAGACTGATTTTCATGCGAAGGGAGCGGGTTGCTTTTGCCTTGAAAATCCAAAGGATGTGACGTTTATGCATACTCCTGATAGCTCCAGCACAACACCGACTCCTACACAAACTCAGAGTAAGCCAAAAAAACTAAAACATTTATCTACTGAATCCAGTCTGGCTAAGCAGAAACATGATCATGGTCGAGCTAAAACTAGAGTGAACAACGGCAGTGCATTTGATTCCTGGGGGGAGCTTTGTTCGGTTTTGGGGATCAACCGCCCTGGAATTGGCTTTCTTCTTATTGGACAGGTAAGCTTACATATCTGCAAAGCATGTGAAATATAGTGCCATAAGGATTGATCTGTGCAATTTTAGTTAACTTGATCTTGCCTACTGATGCTGACAAATTGCAAGCAACCTTTCTTCGTAACTTACAAATAATTTCAACAAGCTTCCTTTTATACTAAATGTCAGGTATACAGGATACATTTAAGCAAATATGCTGTTTTTTATTCGTAGAACAACATATGACATACAAATCATACAATATTGCAACATAACAGTGCAACAGTAAACTGTCTGGTATAGTTCGGTAGTATGTAGCTGTGTGTGTGTGTATCAGTATGATAAGTAGTTTTAGTTTAGTCTCAAAGTTTGTAGTAAAACAATCATAATGGTGTAATTTTAATTATGCTACCTCATCTGTCAGCATAATGCCGGTGGTTCACGTTCAGTCTCTTTGTACGTTACGTCATTGTTTTGGATGCTCGCTCGTGTCGCTATGGAGTGTGTGAGCAACAGGTAGCTGGCTGCAGTTCACTTAACGGCCACAGATATCATTAATAACAACGGTTTCTGAATCTTACATACTGCACCTTTAACAGTAAATATGAATAAAAAAGTATATATAAAATATTATATATTATGTATTGATTGAATTTAATACATTTATTTGTTAATTTATAAAAAACCATAATGATGAAAAATGCATAAAATTATATTATAATTATATTTTCCTAATGTACCTAGTTGAAAGGTCTCCTGTATAATTAACAGCATTAGCTAGGAGAGAATTTCTTTAACCCTCTGGGGTCGACGGACGTGCCGGCACGTCCTGCTGGTTATTTTCGTCATTACAGCAGAAACAACTTAAAATACTCCATCATTTTTGGGTATACAGATAAGTGTAAGACATCATTAGAGACTTTAAAGGGTCTACCTTTATTTGTGTATTCTCACAATAACAACAAAATCTTGTGCTTTTGTAAAATAAAGAAAATAAAAAGGGTGAGCTGTAAGCAGTCTCTGGGTTCGCGAGCATATTTCAGAGACGCGTCACTAAAATGAACTGAAACTCCACGAATACTTATCACACAAACATGAAACACATGTCTAAAGAAGGGTAAAATGTCTACTTTTAAATAAAACAATTGAAATTTAAAACAAATATTCTCCTGCAATGCAATCTGTATGAATCAAAGGGATGTACAGTTTTTACTGGTCTATCTAATTATTTGTAATGTGATCACACCCACCAGCAGAGCATGCCATTCATACACTAATGTACTGAGACGATTAATGCAAATGTACACGGCCCCCGACTGTGAGGTCAGATGTAAACACATTTCATTTTTCTGCGCGTTTGCAAAGATATACAGGCGAGAAAGCTTCAGGATTGTAAGAAAGAGTTATTTTCCTCAGAAGAAGAGCGGGACTCCGATGAACATTTGTATTTTGAAGAGAGACTTGATCCAGACGAGGATACAATTTCGGATAAGTTTAGTTTTAATTAGCTGACATGCTATTTTATATAAACATGTCCATATTTTACTAGTGGGACTGTTTACAGACTTGCCAGCCAGGATTCAGAGTATTGACATTTGAAATATGTCCTAATAAGCAAGTTTTAGTTACATTTAAATGCTGTTTCGGCTAAAGCAGGTATTTCAATTGTAAGCTGTATGCTATAAATATGATATGTCATATGATATAAAAATAATATGAATGTTTAGATTATATTTTATCTAGTGTTTATGCTGCCTCATTATCATCAATAAAGCTTGTGCTTGCAAATATGTGTTAGGGTTAAATGAGTAAAATGCACTTTAAATATGCCCATATTAGAAAATCACCATCTTATGATTTCTGAAGGATCATGTGACACTGAAGACTGCAGTAATGATGCTGAAAATTCAGCTTTGATCACAAAATGCATTTTACAATATATTTAAATAGAAAACTGTTCTTTTAAATTGAAAAAAGAGTTCAGAATATCAATGTTGTTTCTCTATTTTGGATCAAATAAATGCAGTCTTGGTGAGCAGAAGAGACTTCTTTTAAATGGTAGTGTAGGTCTAAAATTAAGTAAAGTCTTTATGTGAAAAAAATATATAGACAGATTACTACTTTTAACTTAAAACTTGATTTTGATAATTAAGTCTCCTCACATTCATTCTCTATCCCTCATTGATAGGCCCAGGGGAGTGGTCTTTGTCTCTCAGGTGTGAATTACAATCCATATTCATGATAGTTCCCGCCTCCTTGCATATTACCTTTCAACACTAAAATTGTATTACAAAAGTTAAATTACTATATTGTTTTGTATGAATGAGTGATCAAGATGGTTTTCACATAATTTTGTAGCAAATACTCTACAAGATCCAGTTATCAAAAGTCTTGTGAACAAATGTTTAGTATGTGTTACATGGCCTTATTTCAGTGACTTAACATTTTATTTTTTTCAAAAACCATGCATAAACTTTATTTTCTCAAAAATACAAACCTGTACATAAATGTTGCTCCCATGTTATTGTAGCCCAGTTTGTGCTGAACACAGTGTTATCAGACTTTAAACATTAATATGTTTTTAAACAACTGGAAAAAGCACAAATGTCAAGGCATGTCAAAACTTCTCCAGGGCCCAAAATACCCTCAAACCCCAGAGGGTTAATATGAAAGCAAAAGGGACATTAAAACTAAAATAAACCCACATGAATCGATATTGAATTGAAACGAAATTGAATTGAATCAAGCACTTGTAAAATCAGAATCCAATTAAATTGGGAAATCTGTATCAATACCCAGATCTAATTCTTTATCAACAGTACACAAAATATCTGCAGACTAAATTGTACATTCAACGATCACAATGAAAACTTAATTGTGACAAATCAGTTTTGTTCTGCGATAATTCTGTTATTGACAGCTCCACAACTTTGCAAAATACAGTTGAAGTCAGAAGTTTGCATACACCTTAGCCAAATACATTTAAACTCAGTTTTTCACAAGTCCTGAAATGTAATAGTAGAAAACATTGCCTGTCTTAGGTCAGTTAGGATCACTACTTTATTTTAAGAATGTGAAAAGTCAGGATAATAATAGGAGAATGACATATTTCAGCCCACAAATTTTGTATCAGATTTAGGTCAGGGCTTTGTGATGGTCACTCCAATACCTTGACTTTGTTGTCCTTAAGCCGTTTTGCCACAACTTTGTAGGTTTGCTTGGTGCCATTGCCCATATTGAAGACCAATTTGCAACTGAGCTTTAATTTCAAGGCTGATGTCTTGAGATGTTGCTTCAATATATCCACATTATTTTCCTTCCTCATGATGCCATCTATTTTGTCCCTCCAGCAGCAAAGCACCCCTACAACATGATATTGCCACCCCCATGCTTCACGGTTGGGATGGTATTCTTCGGCTCGCAAGCCTCACCCTTTTTCCTCCAAACATAACAATGGTCATTATGGCCAAAAATGTCATTTTTTTTCATTAGACCAGAGGAAATTTCTCCAAAAGGTAAGATCTTTGTTCTCATGTGCACTTGCAAACTGTAGTCTGGCTTTTTATGGTGGTGTAACGTAGTTCAAGGGCAAGGAGGAGGCGAGAACCGGCTTGACAATATAAATAAGGTTTTAATGATTAAACTTAATACAACGGACAAAACACACATATGACGGACATGCCCGTAAATGATCTCTCTCTCGTCGCACCACCGTCTGCCATCGGCCTTTATCCCTCTCGGAGGCTTGATTAGCCTGATACGGGACCGGGTGTGTATCGTCACTACCCGGCCCCGCCCTCCGCCCTGCCACAGGTGGTTTTCAAGCATTGGCTTCTTCCTTGCTGAACAGCCTTTCAGGTTATGTTGATATAGGACTCGATTTACTGTGGATATAGATACTTGTCTACCTGTTTCCTCCAGCATCTTCACAAGGTCCTTTGCTGTTGTTCTGGCATTGATTTGCACTTTTTGCACCAAACTATGTTCATATCTAGGAGACAGAATGTGTCTCCACCCTGAGTGATATGATGGCTGCGTGGATCCATGGTGTTTATAAATGCGTACTATTGTTTGAACAGATGAACGTAGTACCATAATGTGTTGGGAAATTGCTCCCATGGATGAACCAGACTTTTTTCTGAAGTCTTGGGTGATTTATTTAGATTTTCCCATGATGTCAAAGAGGCACTGAGGTTGAAGGTAGGCCTTAAAATACATCCACAGGTACACCTCCAGTTGACTCCAATCAGAATCTAATTGGATAATTGCCCAAAGGCTTGACATAATTTTCTGGAATTTTCCAAGCTGCTTTAAGGCACAGTTAATTTAGTGAATGTAAACTTCTGACCCACTGGAATTGTGATATAGTCAATTAAAAGTGAGACAGTCTGTTCGATATAGAATTTGCCCCTTGTCACGAATTTTTTATCTGGAAAAGTGAAGCTAACCACAAAAAAACACATAAAATGTAATAATAAACGCACGATTCAAAATAAAAGCTAGGTGCCTGAAATTGAAGAAATTGTGACTGTATGTGACAACTGTATAGTCAAGTGTAATATTCACTGTAATAATAATAATAATAATTAAGCAATAAATCACAAGCAAGACAGCTGCTGAATAGAAGTTGAAAAAACAGGAGGAGATCAAAATGGAACACTGTAATTGACATGTTAATTGCAGCATTCACAATCTCAAGTATTTATTTGATTAATTGTACAACCCTAATGCAAGGTATTGAATGTTTCAGTAAGCCAAACAATAAATCAAGCAAAAGAGAAGGTTGTTTAAAAATCGTCCCTAGGTGTGGATTTATATTAATTTGCACCGTGGTCTCTACAACAATTCATCCATTTGGTGATATGATCTTGGAAAAGTTGAAGAGAATGTAGGCCGTAGGTTTTTCAGAGCTGTTCTGCATCACTCACTTCAAACCCAGGAGATGAACAGCAAATGCCATCTGCTGAGATCCAGGCGTGCATGATCATATGGCTTTGATATCGTTGGAAAATATGACTCTGGTTTCCTCCATCATCCAGGCAATCTTTACACACACATACACAGTCACCCAGCTTCCTCAGTGCTTGCTGGAGGAATGTGACCTGTCTTGGGAAAGCATGAATTCTTGCACTCAGCGAAATGCAGCACTGCCTCAGTCAACAGGGAGCAGACAGGAAAAGTGTTTTATGAGCTGATGCCTCATTAGATATGCTTTTGGATGATTTCTGTATTTGGTGACTGGAGGACGCTTGGGGAAGTGATTCACCACTAGCCTTTACACAACAAGGCATTTGTTCACATATACAATACACCACAACTCTCCATCCCAGCTACTTTTTAACAGATTCATATTTTGAGAGATACAGGCTTCACAGAGCTGCAAAATGTATCCTGCTTGGAAGAAAATAAAAAAATTATGTTTAAATTATTAAAATCTTTTTAAACCATTTTTGAGGATTCTTCACAATAATATGATTTTTTAGACCAATAGTGCAGCACAAAGTTCCTTCATTTCTAATGATACCAATCCTTATCTGATACCAGTGTTGTTGTTTTTTTGCATAATCAGTTTAGAATATCTTTCCCTCATTGTGTGATACTAATTGGGGGTACTCTTTAAGTTTAATATGTACAGAAACACAAACCTCTAACTACACATTATATGTATAGCATAAATGTATAGCCTATTAATGTAAACTTTATTGTTAACTAGTTTACTGGATAATGAAGCAGCAAAATGAACAGTAATTCCAATAGAAGTCTTCAGTTGAAAAGAAGCCAGTTTTCTTGTATCTTGTATCTGGACTGTAAAGGATTCAAATATTTTTTGTGTGTTCAATTTAGTTGTAAGATATATTTTTTGGAACCCATTCAACTTAAATATGTTTATAATTTCAGGGTTTGTACAAGGTGCTTGAAGTGTTTGAAGTTTTTGAATTTGTTTTTTTCAAATTTAAGTCCTGGAAAATCCTTGAAAATAGCAATTTTTACCATTTAACACTCATTAGTGTTAACTTGCTTCATTATTAAAACAAAATTAAATAATAAAAGAAAGAACAACAGCCAAGTTGTCCTTTATGAATAAAAAGAATGTCAACATATTATAAAATGTTTTCCCTCAGCGTTTATAGGCAAAAACCGAACTGAACGGAAAATTTCAATATTTTGTAAGTTAGACTGTCAAATTTTTTTGATAATGACCCATTTGCATTTTTGGTCAGTTCCTTACATAAATCTGTTGTGTGACTTTAGAAAACATGGAACACAGCTCATGAGTCATATGCGCTACTGTTTACGGACCAAGTTATTCACTTTTGTTGAAAAGTGAAGTACGTTTGAAGGGATCACACTACAATTGCACATCAGTTTCATCATGAATGAACAAAGAATTGTTACTGTGAGAATGAGTAGTTAAAGATTCACATTGAGATATATTGTACTTGTAATAAGTGGTGTTTTATAAAAATAAATGAACTGAAATTCTTAAAATATTTTCATTTAAAATAAACAAATTAAGAATTTGTTTTAATGACATCTCAAGCATAGTCCTGAAACAAATAAAAATGTGCTTGAAAAGTCCTTGAATTTACATAACTTTGAAGCATCTGTACAAACTCTGTACATTGTAAACAAATAATAATGATAATAATAAATTATTATTATTATTATTATTGACTTTTTAGAATTTTAAATACAACAGTAGTATATTCAATCGTGCACCATTAACTTTAAAACCGTCTGGCTTTTATTTTGACGTTCTGAACCCTCCAGGAAGTCTTAAGTGTATCTTTATGTAAGCGAGTTCACAATAATTTAATTAATTTCTTATTCAAATTCTGGTCAAATGCACCACCGGTGCCATTCTAAATGCATATTATAAGTAGGGCTGGGTATTGATACTGATTTCCAAATTCAATTCTGATTCACAAGCTTTCGATTCAGTATCGATTCATATGGGATTATTTAAATTAGAATGTCCTTTTTGCTTACATATAAAATACGTTCTCTCCCAGCTAAAGCTGTTAATTATACAGGGGACCTTTTAACTAGGCACATTAGGAAAATTTTTTTTTTTACTAATGATATTTTATTACTTTTTCATAATTTGGTCACATTTTGGCTTTTTTTTTTTTCACTGAACAAATGCATTTATTCAATCGATACATAATATATATTTCATATATTAGTTTTGTTACATATTTATTGTAAAAATAGCATAATTTGTGTTATTTACAAATATTTACATTGATTTGTTTGACACATGCTAAAACCGGTACTGTCTCTTTAACAAAAAAAAAAGAGGAAAAAAAAAGTAATTTCTGTAAACAGTACCTTTAAATGAGCACATGTTAACTAGAGAGCACTCAAATGGCTTTACCTCATCTGTGGGATGCATGATTAGAAATATGGACTACTCTTATGTTGTTTTTATGGTTCTTTTATCTCATTTTTGGAGCTTTACTGTAACAAACATGACTAACACATATTATCGGATTTGGATCGGGCTCGTCAGACCAATACCTTATCCGTCTAAAAACCTCAGTTTCAGAGCCATATCTGATCCAGGTACAGAATTGGTGCATCCCTATGGTAATGCTTATCCTTAATTGTTTAGTTAGACAGTGTGAATAACAAATGTCAAATAGATGCAATTATGAATTACAGTAAATCAAAATTAGGCACTAAATAAATAGCATGTAACAAACATTAAACAACAAAACGTCTAGGTTATGGATGTAACCTCCATTCCCTGATGGAGGGAACGAGACGTTGTGTCGAAGAAGTGACACTAGGGGTCTCTCTTGAGTGCCGAATATGCCTCTGATCTATGAAAAAAGGCCAATGAGAAGGCCAACGAGATGCGCTGAGCCGTGTACGTGTTCTGCTGACATAGGAGCGGGCAGGTATTTTATGGGCAAAGGCTGCACGTACACTTCCCCAATGCCCCACAAAAGTCATTGGAATCCTTCTGGTTACTCTAGGCAGGGGAACAAGGCGACGCTTGCCAACCTGGGAATGGGCCAAGCCTGGCTGGGCCTCTTTTCTCTCTATGTTTCTCTGCATAGAGCAAGAACGGCTGGGGCCCTTACACGCATCGAGGGAAGGGGGTCTTACCCAGTTTCCTATTCTTTCAGGGGGAAAAGACCCTGCAGAGGCCACACCTGCCCGAAAGGGGAGGTAAAGGTGGTGAATACATCACATGGGTTTGTAGGCAGCTTGTGGAGATGGCGCAGTGGTAGATCCAACCTTGCTAGGAGGGGGGAGTTGCTACAACACGGCGACCGGAGGGCAGCTGGAACTGCCTAAGGGAGTTGCGGGTCCACTCGTAAGGGGACTGTACCGTGGAAAATACACACATGGTTAATTTTACCTAGTCCAAACATTTCTCTTAACTCTTCGACCAACACAGTGACCAAATTCCTTGGAGGAAATCAACCTTTGTTATTTTTTTATTATTATAAGTAGTATTAAAGGAAGTATTTAGAGCGAAGGCATGAAACAGGATGGGAAAAACTGGGGCAAAAGTGTAAATCGAACCAGGGTCATCATACCATACCATGGGGACGCAGTTTGTCTTTAATTTCTTTAAACTTAAAAAAGGTTCCATCAGACATTTTGAGTGCAAATAGCCGCACTGTGTGGCAGGTGCTATTTACACCTAGAGCAAATATTCACTCCGAATTTAGGCCTGCAGCCAGACTGTGTGGAGCAATGATTTGTGTGTTGTGTGTGTCCACATGAACAACGAATAAATTCGCATACACTCATCACACTCTGTGACAGTTTCCTTTAATAATGTATTGAATATGATCATATGAATCATTAGGGGAAGGTAAAAATATAGATTTTCCGATGCATCGGATCTTCATTTTAACAATCTCGATATTGATTCTTATATCCCAAGATTGATCTTTTACTCAGTGCGCAACCCTCTACTTCAATGAGAGGAAATCACTCGAATTTGCAACCTTTTGCGCTATGTGACTAAAAATGTCTAAGATTAGCCATTGGCTGGTAAATGTTCAGATATTGCTGACCAGCAATGTATAGTGGTGAAGTATTCAGCAGTAATAATCATATAAACATTTTCCCAGTTATCGCAAATAATATTTTGGCCTTCGATATATCTTGCACCCTTTTTCATGTTCATAGCACCATGGCGCTGTCCACTTTTTAGAATAATAATAAAGTTATCAAAACTTTGAAATAACACAAATTGAAGGATGGGAACTATATAGTAACCAAAAAATGTAAAGCAAATCTAATCTATTTTTAAGAATATTATATAGCTATGGTAGTCATAATATAGTGTATATTTAGATTCATATAGATTGTAATAATAGATATAGTAGGTTTAAAAATATCATTTAGATTTTTCTAAGTAGATGCCCTTGCCTAGATTACAGTTCTGCACACTGTGCTTTTCCTTCACTTTCATCTGGATGAATTTATCAATTAAATATTTTTTATGACAAGTCTTCATAACTAATTTCAAGCATTTAAGCACAAGCATAAGCAAAAGTTTTACGCTAAACTTCTTTTGACTGGACCTAATGGCATTCTTCTGCTCATGGCAAAGACCACACCACTTGTCTGTATGTAGTGGGATGAGCAATAGGATCACTTATGAATTATTTATAAAGGTTCACGGTGATCTGCGCTCAGATCTACTGTTACATTATACTCTCATTAAAAATCAGAAATATAATCATTATAACTTTGACTAATTCAAGACAAAAGTCATTGCTAGTTTGCCCAAGCATGTCTTTTGTTTCTGATGTTCAATGGACATTATATTTCAGAATGATCTGTCCAATAAACATGATAGCAAGGCACTTCCTGTTTTGGGGTCACCCAGGTCCCTGTCTGCTGCCGGGGAGGGAGGCATCGTAAAACAAGAGTTCACTGCACTAACAGCGGAATGAAATCGACATTCCTCCCATTCCTGAGTGCTGATGTCAAATCAAACATCTCAAACTGACCTAATGTGAATTGGGTAATTTCTTTCAATTGCTGCTGTCATTTCAAGTATAGTACATTGATTTAAACTGCATTTGAAATATAGGACCACCGGAGTTCTAGTGGTATAAAGGGTTGCTGCAGTTCTTTGCTCTGTTTTAGAGTGTATAAAAGTGAGTTTACAGTGTTCTTTGGCCCAGAACTTTACAGTCCTTTCAGGAAATGATATAGCAAGCTTAATGGAAGGAAATATGCAGGCTTTTTGGCTAATTTATTGGAAGAAAATGTAAAACCATTCTCAATATCTTTCAAAAGACAATGAAACCTAGTGTATGTCTTTGGAAAATGGGGGCAGCTGCAAATAATGTTTGCTCAGATGTGGATGTCATGAATAGAAGCAGGTTAGTTGGCCTTTATCTATAGTAGTTTGATTGGTCAGTAAGATCCATACGTTGGATGAGTGGTCATTTGTAGATGTGTACATAATCTTACCATTGATTGTGCAACAATGCACAGTGCATTAGACATTGCACATGGACAGAAATGAATTCAAGTTAATGTAATACACCAGTGCACGTTATTATAAAGAAAAATGTTTGCCTTCATATTATTTTCCAGTAAAATATCTAAACATCATATATTAAAACCCGTCATACATACAAGATACAAGATACATTTAACTGAGAAGCAAAATAAGATATTTGGACTTGTTTTCACAGAAATCTTGTAAAACTAAGTGAGGTTTATGCTTTAAACAAGAAAAAACTATTTACCAATGGTATAAGAAAAAAGAAAGAAAGAACTTAATTCAAAGGGAAAACAGGTTTATTTTTCTTTACCTATTGGCAAATAGTTTATTCTTGTATAGATATTTTTTTGTATTTTTTTTGCAGTGTCTGAAATTAAATTCCTTTTTGGCTACGCAGGCTAATGGTTTGTTAACTATTAACCCAATAGCTGTGCAGTAATTACATAAAGAAAAGACAAGTTATTACATAAAAAAAAAATACACTAAAACATGAAAACAATTATTCATCCTCCTTGCACACTTTTCATTTCAGTAATAAGTAGGGATGTGCACGAGTAGTCGAATAATCATTCTGCAATAATTATTTGAATAGTAAAAATACTATTCAAATTTCACAAAGTTTTGCTTTGCTGGCCATATACAGCGAGATGCATGTTAAATCCTGAACACACAAACTAAAACTGGATGTTATAATAGAATGCACTGGGTGGTGCTGTTGAGTGTGGACACAAGATGGTCACATTTATTTAGCAAATGGTTCTGTCAGTACGTTTAGATGGACACCAGAAAAGCGGGTTATTGTGAGAATGTGGCTTACTGTGTGAAAGCTGGGTTCCTGTTTAAATATACTGGATAAGTGGTGTACAATTTACGCTCATATTTGTCAGAAAGCAGAGTCCCCGTTGCAACGTAATCCTAATGACGCTTCTATAAACAATAAACATGGCATCTGAGAAAGACTATGCTAGCTGAGGTAAGGGACATTACACAATTTAAACTGGTGTGTATAAATGAGTATAGTTTACGGAGCACGTGGATATGCTTGTTTTTCTCAACAAAAAAATAATATGAGATACAATATAAACATGACAATTATTATATGGCGAGTGTTTAATCTGCAAATGTTTTTGCCGAGTTTACTCATCCTGTACGTTAACTGCATCAGTCTGTTTCATTAGCGGTTTCTATTTCTTCGCTTTGCATGATCTTAAATGCTTTCATTCTATTCTTTTTTTTATTTTTCATGCATTGCATGTTTAAAAATGTATATAAAAAAACACACAGGACATGATATAAGCTTGTTTTGATTATAATTAGGAGCTTGTTTTTTTTTATGTTGATGCAACCTAAAAAAATTATTTTACAATGTCTCTTTCCCTTCACATGATCTAATATACATGTAATATGCTCTGTAATATACATGCATGTTACGAAACGGGAGGCTCAACACAATTTACCGCTCTCGCTCTGCTTAAATAATAATAAATAAAAAAAAACAGGCTTGTTCCTTCTAATTTTCCTAAACAACACCAAAAATAAAACTGCTCGTTTCTCTTTTACATGGGTAAATAAACACTTGATAGCAAAAAAAGCTTGAGAAAAAGACGCATCAGTCCAAATGTAACAGTCAGCGTCATCTGAAGTGAATTGCGTCTTTAATTTTCTGTCGTATTCTTTTGACCAACATCCACTTCAGACACAGAGAACTTAAGAAACAGTGATATTTAAAATGCTCAAGAACTGGAATGTGCAGATTTTTGGGCTTTTTACCAACATGATAATTCGCACAGGATAAATATTACCAGGGGTTATCTTTACAGGGCATTTTATAATAAGTAAAACACGCTGTAATTTATTGCTGGCGTGGCAACGCTGTCCGTAAAAAGTCTGGGGAAAAAAATTACTGACATGACCTTTTTGTACAGGATTAAAATACTGAGAAGCTCTGCTAATTATTGCATCAACCAACGTCCCCATATAAAACTAATCCCATCCAAATTGGGCTTGACATATAAGTCAGGTGTGGTTTCCACCTCAACAAGAGTTTTGAGTTTGATATTGAGTTTTTGCGTGAACACCTACAGGCACATCTGCTTCACAAGTTAAGAAAGCTATTCCTTATGGCATTGCCATCTGACATAAAAGTAGGTCAGATGTCCATATATCGGATACGTATCTGATTTAAAACCACATTTGGAAGTGGCTCAGAAGCAAAAAAATCAGACCTTGTGCAGATTCTTCTGTTTACACGTGTGCAACAATAGCTGGTCTGTGTCAGGTGTGAGTAAAAAATTAGATTTGTGTGACAATGTAAATGTTCTTGAGGGTGAAATTGCCCTCAACATCTTAGTCAAGAAGCCTCTTCAAAAGTGGGTACCAGCTGTGTTTCAGGAGTTAAATAGCCCTCCACAATCGACTGCAAACTGAAATACAGGTTTGGCTCCATTTTTGTGTGGAACACCCACTTTTTATCATCCAATCAATTCCTAATAAAATTAAGTCCCACCCTGTATCTTTTATCGCATTGAATGCAATGTTGCACTCTGTAAGATGTCATAATCGAAAATAAAATGGGTTTTGAATGCTGTTTCATACAGTATCTCACAAAAGTGAGTACACCCCTCACATTTTTTGTAAATATTTGATTATATCTTTTCATGTGACAACACTGAAGAAATGACACTTTGCTACAATGTAAAGTAATGAGTGTACAGCTTGTAGAACAGTGTAAATTTGCTGTCCCCTCAAAATAACTCAACAGACAGCCATTAATTTCTAAACCGCTGGCAACATAAGTGAGTACACCCCTAAGTGAAAATATCCAAATTGGGCCCAATTAGACATTTTCCCTCCCTGGTGTCATGTGAGTCGTTAGTGTTACAAGGTCTCTTGTGTGAATGGGGAGCAGGTGTGTTAAATTTGGTGTCATCACTCTCACACTCCCTCAAACTGGTCACTGGAATTTCAACATGGCAAAGAACTCTCTGAAGATCTGAAAAAAAGAATAGTTGCTCTACATAAAGATGGCCTAGGCTATAAGAAGATTGCCAAGACCCTGACACTGATCTGCAGCATGGTGGCCAAGACCATACAGCGGTTTAACAGGACAGGTTCCACTCAGAACAGGCCTCACCATGGTCGACCAAAGAAGTTGAGGGCACGTGCTCAGCATCATATCCAGAGGTTGTCTTTGGGAAATAGATGTATGAGTGCTGCCAGCATTGCTGCAGAGGTTTAAGGGGTGGGGGGTCAGCCTGTCAGTGCTCAGACCATACACTGCACACTGCATCAAATTGGTCTGCATGGCTGTCGTCCCAGAAGGAAGCCTCTTCTAAAGCTGATGCCCAAGAAAGCCCGCAAACAGTTTGCTGAAGACAAGCAGACTAAGGACAGGGATTACTGGAACCAAGATAAACTTATTTGGTTCAGATGGTGTCAAGCGTGTGTGGCGGCAACCAGGTGAGGAGTACAAAGACAAGTGTGTCTTGCCTACAGTCAAGCATGGTGGTGGGTCTGTCATGGTCTGGGGCTGCATGAGTGATGCCGGCACTGGGGAGCTCATTGAGGGAACCATGAATGCCAACATGCACTGTGACATACTGAAGCAGAGCATAATCCCCTCCCTTCGGAGACTGGGCCGCAGGGCAGTATTCCAGCATAACAACACCAAACACACCTCCAAGACGACCACTGCCTTGCTAAAGAAGCTGAGAGTGAAGGTGATGGACTGGCCAAGCATGTCTCCAGACCTAAACCCTATTGAGCATCTGTGGGGCATCCTCAAACAGAAGGTGGAGGAGCACAAGATCTCTAACATCCACCAGCTCTGTGATGTCAGATGTGGAGGAGTGGAAGAGGACTCCAGTGGTAACCTGTGAAGCTCTGGTGAACTTCATGCCAAATAGGGTTAAAGCAGTGCTGGAAAATAGTGGTGGCCACACAAAATATTGACACTTCAGGCCCAATTTGGGCATTTTCACTTAGGGGTGTACTCACTTTTGTTGCCAGCGGTTTAGACATTAATGGCTGTGTGTTGAGTTATTTTGAGGGGACAGCAAATTTACACCGTTATACAAGCTGTACACTCACTACTTTACATTGTAGCAAAGTGTCATTTCTTCAGTGTTGTCACATGAAAATATATAATCAAATATTTACAAAAATGTGAGGGGTGTACTCACTTTTGTGAGATACTGTATATGCGTGGGTGATGTAGAGTAGAAGTATACGGACTTTAACAGGGACTTGGAAATGGTTTTTACTCAGCTAGTGTGGGGTGTTAATGCAATTCTTAGTCTAATAGCTTTAAGCACATCTGGTCATTTGAATTTCCATGGAAAATTCTTGCAGATGCGTCCAATCAGCAGCTGACAGGAAAGAGGGAAAATCAGCCTTGTGTTTTCTGAGAGTTGCTTAATCGTTACACTTTTACAGCTTCATAGGAGGATGGTTGACAACATTACGGTGTACCATGGCAACAAAGACCTGGATGTGGACTGCAAAGAACTCAAAAACGAGGGAAAGAGATGAAGGAGGGAAAATAGTTAAATAGAGGGTGCACATGGAAATTGGAGTGTGCTGTGATCCCACTGGCCAAAACTAACTGCAAAATGTACAGGAAATAAATTTCCCCCTGCCCAACCCCTGTGGCCCATATAGTGAGCACACATGTGTTCCCTCATATGGAAGAAACTATATTTCATCAACTGGCCAGAGGGATGTTCAGTTCCTGGAAAATCCACATTGACGGTTCTTTGAAATGTACATTTCAAGAAAATGAAAGGTGAAATTTTAAGTTAAAAATAATGATAATGATACTGCCCTTCTCTTTATTTTCAAGCCTGCATTTCTTTGCATGCTGCATTTGCCCATTTGATTGTATTGACAGCATAATTTCCATTATAAATGTAAGAGATAATGTACAGTAAGCCGGTCATTATTTTAGAAACCCTCAACAGGGTGATCAGGACCCACTATATAAAGCGTTGTAGAACTGTCATTGATCAAGATTTTTCAAATATGATTATTTACATGATATGCTGATTAATTGATCGCAATTAGTGACACATCCAGGCCTCCAGACTGAAACTGAAATTTTAGGAGCCAAATGGCTGTTATTAGTTGCCAAATTACAGAATTGCTTGATGGTTTTTAAGAAGAGGATGGTTGTTCAGTTAAAATTCAATATTTTATAAAGAAAATGCATGGCAGGGCGACCCAGACACAAAGACTACACAAATCCAAATTTAATGAAATCCTAGATGCAGTTTGTTGTGCTACCAATATACCAAGAATAATGAAAACAATAAAAGAATACTTGGTACAGAACACGGTACTTTAAATTATGAACAAGCTCAAAATACACCATGGACTCTTATTTTGAAATGTCTGCGCTCCCAGGTGCTCTCTCAAGCAGATATGGGAGACAAAAATATGCACTCATTAACAAATTCAAGCAAACGTAAACATTTTCATATAACAAAATAATCAGTAATCAACAGTAGATCGTTAGCGATCACATGTTAAAAAGGTTGTTAGTTTTGAACTAACTAATGGCTGATTAGTTGAGAAATTGACTTAAAATTGCAAACCTCAGCTCCTGAGTTTAAACACATTTTGTGAATCTTTTCAGCTGAGTCATTAAAAAGAGTAATTTGTTCATGAATCATACATCATGTCTCGTGCTGTGTTTGTTGCGTGCAGGGAGCTCATCTCAACCAAACAGGTGAAAGGTGGCGCGAGACACATTAGCGCCCTCTCTAATGTTTTAGATTTTTAATTATTGTTGCAATTATGATCAATGCATGTGAATGCACGTGCAACCATTTTAGTCACAGTTTGGAGCACTGATATCAAAATACTGGTTGTTGTACTGGTTGTGGTAAATGCCCCATAATGGTGGTGACGATTCTCTCTGTCAAATCAGTAATCTGCAGGGTTTTGACATCACATTTATTATCAGCTCGGCTCGCTTGGAACCTCGATCGAGTTGGTACTAAAAGTACCAGGTACTATCCACAGTGGAAAACCCCCAAAAAGCAAGCAGAGTTGGGTCAAGTCGAGTTGTACCATGCTGTGGAAAAGCCCAATTAGTGTATGTAAATTTCTGACCCACTGAAATTGTGATATAGTCAATTAAAAAGTGAAACAATCTGTCTGTAAACAATTGTTGGAAAAATTACTCATGTCATGCACAAAGTAGAAAACTATAGTTTGCTAATATGAAATCTGTGGAGTGGTTAAAAAATTAGTGTTTGTAAACTGACTTTTGATATAGAAGCACTTAAAATAATTTTACCAGACAAAATTTCATGCTAATTTCATAAAAAAAATATCTGTTATTAGCCACAGGCTAGTAAATTTCAGTTTTCAGTTTTCCCTTGTTGGTGATTGAGAAGTGATTGAGAAGTTGTCACACAGATCCTTTCACTGTCTGTTGTCACATGAGTATGCACTAACACCCTATTATCTTTAGCTTCAGTGGGTCCAACGTTGTCACAGATCTGTCATCATTAGGAGTGGGTAAAAATAGAGATTTTCCAATATTTGTGATCTTCATTTGAACGATCTTGATATCGGTTCTTAAATCCCAATATCGATCTTTTACTATATGCGCATCTGCAACTAAATTTCACGCTATGTGGCTAAAATGTATATATTTGGCAGCTGGCTGGTAAATGTTTACATTTTACTTACCAGTGATTTTTTTGTATAGTTGTGGGGTATTCAGCAGTGCGGTCCTTTCACTGCGTGTTGAGAGTAAAAGTTGCTCGAAGTAATGTGTGTCCAAATACAAGATCCACATGACCCATTTGTCTTTGAAAAATGGCTCAGAAATAACCTTTCTGTTCTTTACAGTCAGTTGTTGATAAAAAGTAAATAAAAATGTAATTCTAATCATACATCGCTCAGATGAGGTCAAGCCGCTTGAGTCTTTTCTGTTAACGTGCTCATTTACAGAACCTTTTTACAGAAATGCTATTTTTGTTAAAGAGACAGTATCGGTTTTAGCACATGTTCAACAAATCAATTTAAAAACATGCAAATACCACAGATTATGCAATTAACATGTAAATAAAATTATTTATAAAAAACACGTTATTTATTGATTGAATACACAGATCTTTTAAAAGCCAATATGTGACTAAAATAATGAAAAGCTAATAAAATATAATTAGTAAAATGAATATTTTCATAATGTACTTAGATGGTCCCCTGTATAATTGATGGCATTATAACATTATAATTTCTTTCATATGTAAGCAAAAGGGACATTATAACTAAATATACCCAAATTAATCAATATCAAATTGAATCATAGTCAGAATTGAATCGAGCACTTATGAATCCAAATCGAACTTGGAAATCTGTATTAATACCCAGCCCTGGTCACCATCGCTTTAAGCCGGAACCACTCTGGCCAATTTTTCCAGCGATTTTCAGGTGTGAGCTTGATTTACATAACCGCATGCCAGAGGTTGAGAGATGAAGCACAAATTAGCATCTATTAGCATGAGGTTGTTAATCACTTGACTGTCAGAACTTCCTGTTAATGATTCAAAACTGGAAAAGCAAATCAAGCTTGCTTGAAAAAATCGTTCTGTCTCCGAGGCAGGCCATTGTGTTCTCATTACATGACTAATGAGCTTCTTCTTTTACTGAAGAACTGACTTCAGGCTGCACGTTTTAATCAACAATCTCTCTTTTATTGAACAGAATTTCTTGACTCACTGAAAGCCGCATACAGCAAGCCTTCAGGTGATAAATTCACACACTGACACAAGGCAAAGTTACTCCATGAATTGTATCCTAAATCACTCTTTTACAAAAAGTTTGTTTATACGGTAATCCTTTTATTTCAGCGAGCTCCACATGACAGGCAATCAGAGAGTGAGTGTTGCTGTGATTTGGTTTGTCTGTCACCCCTCCTCCATTTTGTATCAGGAAGTGTGTCATACCTCCAACTTGAGAGAGCCAGATCTCCGCAAAACTATCTGCAAGTGTGAAGCCCTCAGCCAAAATATTGGTGTTTGGCGTCTGCTAGTGTGGCGCCGGCTTTAGTTGAGCTATGAAATGCCACAATTACATTTACATTGTATTTAGCGAGATCAACTCTGATTTTGGTTCATTTTTTTTACGGGCTGTTTTCACAACATTCTCCATTTTCCATTGTGCACATCTGATGGATTTCTATGAAGGTATAAATATTGCAAAACTTGAGAGCTTGTAAATTTGAATTCAACAACATAAATATTTGCACCCATAAGTCAATACAAATAATGAGAGTAAAGTTTGGCTTGACTTGTTGAATGTAATGTGTGTCCAAAGATAAGATTCATGCAATCCATTTTATTTGAATAATGTCTCTTTTAATACCTTTTGTGGTGGAAGACCCGCCCCTCCCTCTTGTCACTATAGCCCCACCTTTTAGGGCCTTCCTTCAGCCAGGCTCACAACAAGATTGGGCTGGAGAGATGCGACTTAATGAGCCTCTTGAGGCAGTTGTTGATGAGGCACACCTAGGGCTGGGCGATATGGCCAAAAATATTATCACGATATTCTTTTTCATAAAATTCGATATCGATATTTATCATGATATTCAATCACATTTGCACATTGCCCATTTTTATGAATTTCCAAGAAAATTGAGTGCAGTTGGATATGAATGTTATAAGATGATCTGTTCATTTTAAATCATAATGAAGGTCTGTATATATATATATATATATATATATATATATATATATATATATATATATATATATATATATTTCCTTCTGACTCAGGAATGATACTGTATGGAGGTTCAGGGGTAGGGGGAGAAACTTTTGAAAATGTAAAAGTCTGAATGGACCATTTTTCTATTTTCATTAAAGTGAGAGACTAGACTACAAACTAGTAATTTTTTGAATTTCATCCTTGTCAGAGATGATGAAATCTGATTAATTTCACAAAATTAGAACAGGAATCTATCTGTTTATTATTAAAGGCTTGGAACATGCTGATTAATAAAACTAAATGTAGAAAGAAAACACTTTATGATCTAAATGCCCTTTGGAAACATGCACCTCATGTTTACCCGCATGTGGGGAAAAGAGGAAGCGGGTTAGGACAGGGCATCAGTGAAGCGTGTTTCGGTGCTAGAGAAAAATATTCAAGAATACAGCGCAGAAAGATCAGATATGATGTAACCGGCACTGTTGTTTTGTCGCGCTGCTCACTAGAGATGATGAGAGGACGTAACCGTTGTCATGATGTCTTGAAGTCAAAATGGAATCAATCTGGGGTCTGGATCCGGAATGCGGTGACCTGCCTAGCGGGGGTAATAGCAACTTCATACAGTCTGAGGCTGTGTTTCCACTGATGCGGAAGAAATCCGCACAAAGCCACTCCCAACGCTAGGGAACCGCTTGCCTGATTTTTTTTAAACTATTGTCTTCAAGGTTTGAATGTTGTTTTGTCCAGACTTTCAGAATATATCATTATTGAAGGTTACTAGATATGATGTAGACATAGTGGTCAAATTAGTTGAGTGGCGAAGTAGGAAAGATGACTCTCAATGTCCATATGACCTGTGAAATATTATTCCCATATGTGTGGTCATTATTCAGAAATATTAGATCACTTGATGGCACGATTGAATTTAGAATCATGTATTCCAGAGAGCCGTGTACAAATATTTGACTGCAGTAAACCACTATTGAACAATCAGAATAAAGTATCCCAGAGGTCTGTTATACATTTGTATATTGTGCATCTCAAAAGGTAACCATAAAGTCATCATTCTCATTTGCACTTTGCTACCATTCAAAGGCAGATATGTGTGAAAAGGAAATACACTTTTGTGAAGACAAAAAGATCAAATCTCAAAATCTCTTCCATCTGTTCCATTCTGTTCTTTCACTCTCTGTTGTTCCTACATGAGAACACGCAGAAGTGATTAAAGAGTCAGAGATGACGAATCAGCCCAGCGTGACTTATGAAAACAGTGCAGCAGTATTGTGTAAGTGTGTGTGTTCAGGCAGGACCCAGTGAGACATTGAAGTGCACAGGATGTGTTTGGTAGAAGTCAAGCATATTATACACCACAGTCACGTGTGTCTGGTACTTAGATGTATGGAAAGAGTACAATAGCTGGCTGAGATCTGAACTGTAACTTTATATTTTGGTGGTTTTTACTGACTTTGGAACACTACTGGGCTTTCATTGTTATTGCTGAACTTGCTAGTGATATGGTTTCATTTCTTACAGCTATAGTATGCCTATATCCATTTATTGAATATCTGATACATGTTGCACTCATAACTGACAAAATCTCCAGCCTGATTGACTGGCTGCTACTTCCAGGAGTAAGGATGCTCAGATTTTTACCAGTCCATCATGTTTATAGGCCACCGGGCTACTACAATGAGCAATTTTGAGGTAGAACATTTGCAAGATTTGTTTGATCAAATCTTTGACATTTTTGTTTGATGCCATTAGTAGCAAGTAAATTAGATTAAAAACTGTGCATTTCCATTTTTTCTGGGTCATGTCTGGGAACTCAAGTACTCAAGTACATGAACATATGTACTCGATTTTATGTATAGTTTTGTTCCAAAATTTGCAACCCTATGGTAACTCTATGGCCCAATTACTGGGGTTTGTTATCATCACTGTAATGCAAGAACGCACATTATGTGTGTTCAACCGGACCACTCTTTGGGTTCGCTTTGGCCAAGCTCTCGCACCTGCATGTGCGTACTTGCCTAAAGTATCATGTCCTTAGGCCAAGAAAAATATTCTACTCAAGTAGGGTTGTCACGATTATAAAGTTTCACGATTGTGAAATTTTTTTTAATCGTGAATTAAAACGGCGCGGTTAATTTATCTGTAAGAATTTAGAATTTACAGTAAAAACTGTGAAATGATTTATTTACACATGGCAAAAATATTATATATGTCAAATATAATAAATATAATATAAAAAGTTTTTTGGCTTAAGTGCATCTTTTACTATGGTTATCAGGGTTTTTCCTGGCTCAAAATGAGGTAGAGGTGGTACCATACTGATAAAAAAAAAAGTGACTTTAAAAGCAAATAAATGTTGGCTTTCCGTTAATACACTCCTAATGGCCTGGCAACTGAATATTAATGTAATTTTTTTTATTTAGTCTTATTCTTAGTCCTGTGTCAAATGTCCTTTTTATTTTTTTTTTATCATATTTTGTCAGTCTTATTTTTTTTGAAGTCAAGATTTAGTTGACAGAAGAAGTCTGGGCATTTTAATGTAGTTTTAGTCAATGAAAACTGTTGACATTTTAGTCATATTTTAGTAACATTTAGTCATATTGACATTTTAGTCACTGAACCCTTTAACATTTTTAGCCATAAGAGTATTATTGATAAGCATTTGTCAAGCTACTCATATATATATATATATATATATATATATATATATATATATATATATATATATATATGCAGTGCATCCGGAAAGTATTCACAGCGCTTCACTTTTTCCACATTTTGTTTTGTTACAGCCTTATTCCAAAATGGATTAAATTCATTATTTTCCTCAAAATTCCTCAAACAATTTCCCATAATGACAATGTGAAAGAAGTTTTTTGAAATCTTTTCAAATTTATTAAAAATAAAAACATGAAAAAAATCATGTATATAAGTATTCACAGCCTTTGCCATGATACTCAAAATTGAGCTCAGGTGCATCCTGTTTCCACTGATCATTCTTGAGATGTTTCTACAACTTGATTGGAGTCCACCTGTGATAAATTCAGTTGATTGGACATGATTTGGAAAGGCACACACCTGTCTATATAAGGTCCCACATTTAACAGTGCACATCAGAGCACAAACCAAGCCAGAAAGTCCAAGGAATTGTCTGTAGGCCTATGAGACAGGATTGTATCGAGGCACAGATCTGGGGAAGGGTATAAAAAATTCTGCAGCATTGAAGGTCCCAATGAGCACAGTGGCCTCCATCATCCGTAAATGGTAGAAGTTTGGAACCACCAGGACTCTTCCTAGTGCTGGCCGCCCGGCCAAACTGAGCAATCAGTGGAGAAGGGCCTTAGTCAGGGAGGTGACCAAGAACCCAATGGTCAATCTGACAGAGCTCCAGCATTTCTCTGTGGAGAGAAGAGAACCTTTCAGAAGAACAACCATCTCTGCAGCACTCCACCAATCGGGCCTGTATGGTAAAGTGGCCAGACGGAAGCCACTCCTCAGTAAAAGGCACATGACAGCCCGCCTGGAGTTTGCCAAAAGGCACCTGAAGGACTCTCAGACAATGAGAAAAAAAATTCTCTGGTCTGATGAAACAAATATTGAACACTTTGGTTGAATGGCAAGCGTCATGTCTGGAGGAAACCAGGCACCGCTCATCTCCTGGCCAATACCATCCCTACAGTGAATCATGGTGGTGGCAGCATCATGCTGTGGGGATGTTTTTCAGCTGCTGGAACTGGGAGGACTAGTCAGGATTGAGGGAAAGATTAATGCAGCAATGTACAGAGACATCCTTGATGAAAACCTGCTCCAGAGGGCTCTGGACCTCAGACTGGGGTGAAGGTTCATCTTCCAACAGGACAACGACCCTAAGCACACAGCCAAGATAACAAAGGAGTGGCTATGGGACAACCCTGTGAATGTCCCAGCCAGAGCGCAGACTTGAACCCGATTGAACATCTCTGGAGAGTTCTGAAAATGACTGTGCTTCCCATACAACCTGATGGAGCTTGAGAGGTCCTGCAAAGAAGAATGGGAGAAACTGCCCAAAAATACAGGTGAAACTCGAAAAATTAGAATATCGTGCAAAAGTTCATTAATTTCAGTAATTCAACTTAAAAGGTGAAACTAATATATTATATAGACTCATTAGAAGCAAAGTAAGATATTTCAAGCCTTTATTTTATATAATTTTTATGATTATGGCTTACAGCTTATGAAAACCCCAAATTCAGAATCTCAGAAAATTAGAATATTACATGAAATCAATTAAAAAACAGTAATACCATGGTCATTGAACCAGGTTTTGGTACTTTTGGCAGTGTGGGCAGGTGCCAAGTCCTGCTGGAAAATGAAGTCAGCATCTCCATAAAGCTTGTCTGCTGAAGGAAGCATGAAGTGCTCTAAAATGTCCCGGTAGACGGCTGCGTTGACTCTGGACTTAATAAAGCACAGTGGACCAACACCAGCCGATGACATGGCTCCCCACACCAACACAGACTGTGGAAACTTCACACTGGACTTCAAGCATCTTGGATTGTGTGCCTCTCCATTCTTCCTCCAGATTCTGGGACCTTGGTTTCCAAATGAGATGCAAAATTTGCTCTCAAATTTGGAATTTGAGAGTGCTTGAGACGCTTCTGACGTTGTTTGTTGTTCAGGAGCAGCTTGACAAGAGGAATACGACATTTGAAGCCCATGTCCAGGACCCGTCTGTGTGTGGTGGCTCTTGATGCAGTAACTCCAGCCTCAGTCCACTCCTTGTGAAACTCCCCCACACATTTGAATGGCCTTTTCCTGACAATCCTCTCCAGGCTACGGTCATTCCTGCTGCTTGTGCACCTTTTTCTTCCACACTTTTCCCTTCCACTTAACTTTCTATTAATGTGCTTTGATACAGCACTTTGAGAACATCCAACTTCTTTTGCAATTACCTTTTGAGGCTTTCCCTCCTTGTGGAGGGTGTCAATGATGGTTTTCTGCACAACTGTCAGGTCAGCAGTCTTCCCCATGATTGTGAATTCAACTGAACCAGACTGAGAGACCATTTAAAGGCTCAGGAACCCTTTGCAAGTGTTTTGGACTAATTAGCTGATTAGAGTGTGACACTTTGAGCCTACAATACTGAACCTTTTCACAATATTCTAATTTTCTGAGATTCTGAATTTGGGGTTTTCATAAGCTGTAAGCCATAATCATAAAAATTATATCAAATAAAGGCTTGAAATATCTTACTTTGCTTGTAATGAGTCTATATAATATATTAGTTTCACCTTTTAAGTTGAATTACTGAAATTAATGAACTTTTGCACGATATTCTAATTTTTCGAGTTTCACCTGTAGGTGTGCCAAGCTTGTAGCATCATACTCAAAAAGACTTGGGGCTGTAATTGGTGCCAAAAGTGCTTCAACAAAGTATTGAGCAAAGGCTGTGAATTCTTATGCACATGTGATATTTTTGTTTTTTATTTTTAATAAATGTGCAAAGAGTTCAAACAAACTTCTTTCACGCTGTCATTATGGGGTATTGTTTGTAGAATTTTGAGGAAAATAATGAATTTAAGTGCTGTGAATACTTTCCGAATGCACTGTATATATATAGTGAGGGAAAAAAGCATTTCATCCCCTGCTGATTTTGTACGTTTGCCCACTTACAAATAAATGATCAGTCTATAATTTTAATTGTAGGTTAATTTGAACAATGAGAGACAGAATAATAACAAAAAAATCCAGAAAAACGCATGTCAAAAATGTTATAAATTGAATTGCATTTTAATGTGGGAAATAAGTATTTGACCCCCTTTCAAACTAAGATTTCTGGCTCCCAGGTGTCTTTTATACAGGTAACGAGCTGAGATTAGGAGCACACTCTTAATGGGAGTGCTTCTAATTTCAGCTTGTTACATGTATAAAAGACACCTGTTCACAGAAGCAATCAATCAATCAGATTCCAAACTCTCCACCATGTCCAAGACCAAAGAGCTGTCCAAGGATGTCAGGGAGAAGATTATAGATCTACACAAGGCTGGAATGGGCTACAACACCATCGCCAAGCAGCTTGGTGAGAAGGTGACAACAGTTGGTGCGATTATTCGCGAATGGAAGAAACATAAAAGAACTGTCAGTCTCCCTCGGTCTGGGGCTCCATGCAAGATCTCAAGATGATCCTGCCATGTCCGTAAGGTCCCCCTGCTCAAGAAAGCACATGTACAGGCCCGTCTGAAGTTTGCCAGTGAACATCTGAATGATTCAGAGGAGAACTGGGTGAAAGTGTTGTGGTCAGATGAGACCAAAATCGAGCTCTTTGGCATCAACTCAAATCGCCGTGTTTGGAGGAGGAGGAATGCTGCCTATGACCCCAAGAACACCATCCCCACCGTCAAACATGGAGGTGGAAACATTATCCTTTGGGGGTGTTTTTCTGCTAAGGGTACAGGACAATGTTACTGCATCAAAGGGATGATGGGCGGGGCCGTCAAATCTTGGGTGAGAACCTCCTTCCCTCAGCCAGGGCATTGAAAATGGGTCGTGGATGGGTATTCCAGCATGACAACGACCCAAAACACACGACCAAGGCAACAAAGGAGTGGCTCAAGAAGAAGCACATTAAGGTCCTGGAGTGGCCTAGCCAGTCTCCAGACCTTAATCCCATAGGATATCTGTGGAGGGAGATGGTTCGAGTTGCCAAACATCAGACTCAAAACCTTAATGACTTGGAGAAGATCTGCAAAGAGGAGTGGGACAAAATCCCTCCTGAGATGTGTGCAAATCTGGTGGCAAACTACAAGAAAGGTTTGACCTCTATGATTGCCAACAAGTGTTTTTCCACCAAGTACTAAGTCATGTTTTGCAGAGGGGTCAAATGCTTATTTCCCTCATTAAAATGCAATTCAATTCACAAGATTGATCTTATCATGATGATCTCATCAATGATGCAAAATGTTGTGAGCTGCAGACAGCAGAGGTGAGAGACGAGCTACTCCATGTTAGAGTACGCATCAGCCGGCGGAACTTTAAATCTCTCCCGGTCTCGACAACTGCTCAGATTGGGTCACCTCCGCGAGTGGTTGAAGCGGCTCTGACCGCACAGAAAGTGACAGTTAAGGAGTTTTTAGATGTTTATTTAGATGTCACTGTCCTGTATTAAATGACATTTAATTAAAGATGAAATAAAGATATATCATAAATAAAGAAGTGATCTGTGTTTCTATCAGACACTCGAGCTTCAGCGCTCCTCTCGTTTATGTGTCGTCATTATAGTTTTATATGATCTCAAGTTATGTTAAATGACATCAAGCATCTTTTTGACAACATTTTTTTTTTATTATTGCCGAGATTTGCAGTTACAAATGACAATCCACTGAGTGCAACGCTTGTTTGTGTTTCCATGGAGGCCGCCTAGTAATTCTCTATGCAGTTATCCTGGTTATGGGAGGTGGTGCTTGGCCAGCTATCGCAGATTAAAAGTGAACTTTCAAAGTGAAACTGGGGCTACACATGAAAACCCAAAATATATTGGAGGAATTAGAATTACCAGACTCATATCCACTGAAACAGTAACTTAAATCGGCTGTTTGGGAACATTTGAATGACTGAGGGTTAATGAAGACTGCAGATGTAAAACATGCAGACAGAAGTCATATAATGACAGAATGTTCCACTAGTTGTCCAACAACAAACTAGTGAGTATAATATATTTAGCTGTGGTGCTTTTAAAGGGATGAATAGAGAGCTGCAACTTTTTGGAATGTTTGAGCTTATTGACAATTAGCGGTGCATTTGTCATAGTGTAGTTACTATAATATTTTAAAACTTTAGTCCTCATCAGACTTAAAGGTTTAGTTGGCCTGAAAAATTACAATTTCTCTCAGTATTTACTTTTGTCGCTTTAGAATACATTAATTTAAACACCGGGGTCGTATCAATTAAGTTTATGCTGACTGTCTGTGATTTTTGCAGTTTCAAAAGAGAAATCGCTATCCACTTGTATTTTAAGGATATTCGGAGCTAAGATATTTTTGTATTTTTCTTCAAATGTTTTCTGATCAAGAAAGAAAGACATACATACCTGGAATATCTTGAGGGTTAGTAAATAATGAGAAAATTATAATATTTGGGTCAACTATTTTTTTTGTAAATTCTTTAAAAAAAAGCAATGTTCCAGTTATTATGCATATTCTACAGGTCGGGCTGTCACGATTATTAATTTGGTCTGATGCGGTTATGATGATTCATTGTCTGTTTTAGGGACATTTGGAAGAACATTTCCAGAGCCTCTTGATATGGGAAGTCAGAAACGTGTGGCCCATTTATTGAGATCCGCATGCATGCTGCAAGATGGTCTCCTTGCAGCCTATTGCGGATGTTTGTCTTGACCTGCAAATGCATTAACTGTTGTGAAAAGTTTGTATTACCCTGTTCATGGTTGAGAAGTCCCTTTCACAGTTTACACTACTGACTGGGAACCTCAGAGCAATAGAAGCCAGCAAGCTGTTAGTCTGAGCAGACAGTCAGAACAAATATGTGTGTGATTGAGCATTAAGGCCTATATTATTTTATTTTTTCGTTCTTTGCATTTAGTTAATTATATTAATTTAAATCTTTTGATTGTTCATATCTTAATTTTTTTAAATATTTTTATTAATAGATCCGGCTCTTCTAATATGCGAGCCGGCTCCCAACGTTCACCTACAAGAGTCGGCTCTTAGAGCCGACTCGTTCGCGAACGACCCATCACTAGTGACTGGACTTTTGCTGCTTGTCAGGGAAAGGGCGTGCAGCACTTGGGCTCTTTTCTGTACTTGGACTCAGAACAGTAGCGCTACTCCGGGTGCTACTTACAGGAGAGTGAGTGTTGCCATCTTCACCACCCTGGGAGCGTTTAAAAAACACAGATATTTTTGTCTTCTTTTCAGGTGATCGACGCAACATATTTCCGACGCACGCTTTCTGCCCGCTGGTGGGAGTGTGTGATGGGGAGTCGACTCCTCGACTCTGAATAGCCCCAGACTCGGGGTCGACTCCATCACAGGAATCGACTCTTGGTGTCGACTCCGTTACTGTGTCCGAAATCACTCACTTGTGAGTGTCTAATCCCTATAAAAATGATATTTTTGCAGTAAAGTCGAGTAGATTGTATATTTTTTACATTTTGAGTGTATTACTATTTGTTATATGTTGAATTAATGTGACGTTATATCACGACCGTAGTCTCAAAGTCTAGTGTATCCGCGGCATTACACCATGGCAGAGAGCTGTCGTAGAAACTTTGTATTTATCCTACACGTATCTTATCTCTTTAGAAATAGATAACAGTCATAGTGACTCTAGTTTGTAATTATGCATACCAGAATACCTGGAATCGAACACCCCTATGCTCACCTGTGTGCGCGCGAACGTGTCTGTGTGTGTATGTGTGCAGGCGTGTGTGTGTGTGCGCATAGGGGCGCACATCCGTGCGCGATACAGAGAGCTGAGGAGAATAGTAAACGTGCGACCATGTAGAGACAGAAATAAGATAAATAACTTAAGGGCTATTTAGTTTGTTTAATAAAAGAACAAGGTATAGACCTGTTCTATTGGAAAGGTAACCTTAAATTACTTCTGTTGTGATCTGGCGCTATATAGAAAATATAATTAACTTTACCTTCAAGGGGGGGCGGAGGGTGCCGTTGGGGGGGTGGGGCGCCCCCCTAATATAATGGCAGTGGAAACACTGGCATGTGCGCTTCATAAACCATAAGAAATCATTTTTACATATTTCATTTAAAAAATATGAATAAAAAATAAAATAAGGATATATGATTTCCTTTTAAAGCTTTAAAAACCTATGAGTGACATGAAAAATAATGTTTTGATAATCAAAATATTGCAAAATATGGAAAATGTCTCTTTTTTTGGTGTTTGTGTGAATTCTACATTAATGCTGTTGTTTATGTTATAGTTTTTTTTATATTGTATTACATTAAATTAAAATATTTCTGTCCTGTTTTCCTCTCTTTCACACATAATTTTAATGCTCTTGTTTAAACCCATGGACACAAGACTTTATTTCTCATGAAACAAAACCTTTGAGATTATGTTTCTTCATTTTATCACCCCATAGAGATAAGTGTGCATCTCCTCTGGTTGATGTCCGCTATGTGGCTCAGTGACGCTCGGAGATGAACTGAATGACACCCAAACGTGCCTTTGATGGCATTAACTATATAAATGTTTACATACTGTAAAATGTCATTTGTAACGTATTCTAAATACTTTGGATTACTTCTTCAGCACTGGTAGATTTTTTCACTTGTTTTGACTATAAAAACTCAGTTTTGTCTCAGTAAGACAAAATACATGTTAAAAATACATTAGCTGAAAAACCTAAATATCTTACGCGGTGTTGTTTCTAAAACAAGATTAATACAAAAATTATCAAGAATATGATTTTTGCCCTAAAATCAAAGTTCTTAGTAGAAAAAAGAAATTATGATCCAACAGGAATTTCTTACACAGTGGATCAGAATCTGCCGTTGCTGGTTCAAAACAAATGATGCGTCCAAGCCTTTGTTAGTAATTCAAAAATGTCACTTCAGGCTTGTGCTTTTTCAAACAAGTTATTGGATAAACAAGGATGTTTGTTTGTGAGAGTGTGTGAGAGTGAGTGAGTGAGTGAATGATTGAGTAAATGAGTGAGAGAGAGAGAGAGAGAGAGAGAGAGAGAAAGATAAGGTGCATGTGCGATCACCTGTTGCCACACCTAAGTTGAGATGCTGTCAGCTTTCAGAAGATCAGCTTTCTCAGTGGAAAAATAGTGTCCAAGTGGGGGTATTTCTCCCTATTTTGCCGTAGCCAGTGTGCAAGAGTGGATCACTATAGAAACCGCAATGTCCTCCGCCATTTTAAACAGCTCCCATTGTGTAATTAATCAGTCTGTTGTGTCTCTCAGCTGTGATGAGTCCTGATGCTGAAGTTGTTTGTTTAAAGCCGTTTAAAGATTTTTCCTAGCTTTAGTAGTAGTAATACAAGCGATCACTAAGAGCTGTTGTATGTATACACGGAATGACTTCACGTCACCTAACTGGCTCATATTATATACAGAAATTTGCTTTTGCCACCACCTGCTGGCTAACATATGTAACATGTAATATAACAAAAAAAAAGACAAAGAGTTACTCTTAACACATGCACTGCTCTTACACTTTAGTTTAGAACAGCATGAACACAAGCGGAGTGATACACACAGTGAAGCGGCGGCGTCCTAATGGTGTCAGACCATCAGTGCTCATGGAACGTCTCTCTTCAAATCAGATTCAATGACCGGAAATAACTGTTGTATGTATCTATATATATATAATCACAACAAGCCTATCTACAGGTTTATTTGTGAGGTGTTGTGGAGAGTATTTTTATGGAGTCTGTTTCTGATTCTATATGGTGGGGTGTCTGACAGACATCAGTTTGCTTTAATAAACTGTTGTAGAAGAAAAAACGGTTGGGTGCCGTGAACTTCATGTTGCACATCCACAATAATCTTATAGTTATGCACTTTTAAAGCAACTTCAACCACACTTTGAAGTGAATCATTCTGTGCCTGCGCACAGGGATGTAGTGGAGGCTAAACGCTCGTAAACGCCGTTTACGCACCTCCTGAAATTCGGAAATAGCGTTTACCCACCTCCAAAGTGCGTTTACCCACCTCCAAAGTGCGTTTATCCACCTCTAAATTGCGTTTATCCTCCTCTAAATAGCCTATAGTTCCTAAGCCATTTTAAATTAAGCTTATGCCGTTTTAGTTTTATATTGTTCATTATTAGTTTCATAGGTTGTTAAACCCAAGACGAAGTCTTTCATATTGCGCTGCATTACTGTCTGTTGACCAATCTCTTGCGTAGCCAGCAAGCAGCAGACTGCATCAAGATTCATCAGTCACTAGCCCAAAGTATACATAAGACATGATTTTTGAACACTTCATTGAGTTTTGTTTTGTAGAATAAATATTTGTAAAAGATTTTCGTTTTGTATAAATTGTATCTTAATTTTGATCAATATTTTATCAACCAACTGCCTGTAGGTCCGCATCGTCAACTTCATCTTTGCAGCGACACAGAAAGCACCAGTTTATTAATAAACAATTAAATGTCTCCTTGCTATTTTTGACACATTAATAATTACTTTCGGCTGTTCTTTGTGGCAAGCTTTATGCGTGCGGGCATGCGCTTGAGTGCGGCTCTATTAGGCTACGGCTACGTTAACGCTCATCCATCCTGTATAGCCTATTTAAGTAATTAAATTAATATAGGGGCGATTTGTCCACTAATGGCTAAAATGAACAACTACTAGTCGATTAGAAAAAAAACTTTAGTCGGAGGCAGGCAGCCCTTATTCTACATATTTTCGAACCAGCAGGTCATTCTGGGTTGAGCGAGCGACCCTGAGCGTAATGAGCGAGCAGAGCAGAATATTCAGAAATGCGCTCTCCGCGCATGCTCTGATCGGAACAAACCAAGCATGACAAATTAAAACTTTATTTCATTTTCTCCATTGCTTGAACACTCACTACATTATCATATTATCATGGCACCAGATTCATCGTTCTGTCGTTAATCTGCACCTGCTACATTAGCAATTGGAAAAAACTGTAATCGACAACTATTTTGATAATCGATTAAGACAAAAGTAAAAAATTCTTTGATTCCAGCTTGTTAAATGTGAGTTGTGGACAAAACGAGACATTTGAGGATGTCATCCTCCTGGGCTTTTGGGAAAAACTGATCCACATTTTTCATCACTTATTATAGACCAAACAACTAATCGATTAATCAAGAAAATATTCAACAGATTAATCGACTATGAAAATAATCCCAAATCCCTAATCAGTACAAGTGCATTGCATTGGAAGCCCTGGATATAAGCCTCCCTCTCTATCTCTCTTAAATATTTTAGTTCTCTCTGTTTTGTCATTTAGTAAACTTTATAGATTTCAACCATATTATTCCTTCTTGAGTCTCTTTAACAAGAACTTAAATGAATGTATGAATTGAATAGTGATTGTGTGACCTATGATGAGGGAACAACCAGTGATACCCTTGGAAGTACCATCAAATGATAGCCTATAGCGATGTCATCAGGATACACATACACCGGTAGGCAGTGGCCCAACTTACCGGGTGACCACGTCGTGGTCCACCAGAATTTATAGTTTACCCACCTCTTTTTTTACCACTACACCTCTGCCTGCGCATGTGGTGTTGGACTGTCTCATTTTATATACCTCCTATTTATTTGTGTATTTATCAGTTTTCCTGTTGTAGGACTGCGTTTAGCGGCCAAATATCTCTGAGAAACATGTCCACTAACACGTTCAATTGTGAGATGGTATGGCTTTTTTTTGCCTCTGCTGTTGCATAATTAGAAAATTAGCAAATAATCGTAAAATCGGTCAACAGCTATTTTTTCTTAGATGGTAATCTTACTGTCAAAAACTCCTTTTATGCAAGTATGATCGCATGTGCTTCTAGCAACATGAGCTCGATTTTGTGCGTTGTTGCAATCTGAAATGTTCCGAAGACCACAATTCATAACACATGTCAGCATTTCTAAAACAACTCATATTTCTTTTGAGTAGAATGTTCTGTAAAATCTACATTGATACTGATATAATATCGAGCTTTAAGTGCATTGTGTTTATTCTCTGCATCCTTCTCAGCTTGTGGAGTTTGAAACCTCTTTTGTTAATGATACTTTGGAATGAGTGTCAAGAGTTCAGAAGAGCTCAGTAGTGAATGGCAGGTTGACCTGACCGACATGCAATCAAGTGGAAAGACAGGTCTAGGTGAAACTAAAAAGTAAATAAATAAATAATGGGAAAGGTCCTGAGACTGATTCCTTGGACTGAAATGAAAAAAATCATCCATCCTGTAACTGGCCATCTTAAGTCATGGCAATTACAGCATGGAAAGTATGATCAGATCTTTCCTCTGGGTGTTCTCCAGCTGTCTCTATAGCTCAAATCTAAGCATCTGAAATGTGCTGTCGTGAAATGACTCATTATTGAATACATAACATTTTGTAAACTTTCACACGCTGAGATGCTTATGTTTTAAAGTACATATTAGGTGCATCCGAAACAGAAGGTAGATGCAGAAGGTAGGTGAAGTCTGTCTGTGACTTCACAAATATTTTGTAGGTGCCTCTCAAAGACCCCAGGAAATCAGCTTTGGCTTTAGTACATGTCTAGACCTTTTAGACTAAACTAACTTTTAGTCGATATTTAAAATTAGTTTTTCTCTTCCCGGATAATGACTTAGCTTACACTCAAGAGTGTATTCAAATTTGTGCCCAATAAAATTATTTATTATGAGAACACCCCTTCCCCCAATACAGTGCAACAGTACTTGCAAGGACTGTCACGATTATTAATACATTTTCTGATCACTGTTTTTTTATTTATTTAATTTGATATTTTTGCACTTCTTATCACATTTTACTGTCCAAATAAGTACATTTTAAGCAAATATATAAATGTTTGTGTGTCTCATTTTCCAATGTTTTTGCATTATCTGAGCACTCAAATTGAGCTCTTATAGTCTCACTGAGCCTCACCGCGGACCGCAATAAGAGTAGCTCCTAAAAAGCAATAAAGCGCTGTGATACATGAGGTTCATAGAAAAGGAGAGGTTTTAATGAACATCACAGGCTATATTTTAACACAATTGTAGTTGACAGTAACTCACTTTAAAGATTAAAAAAAGAACAAAACAAACACATGAACATACAAACCACTTCGAAGGAGCTTCTCTCATTTCAGGTTGTTTCTCACAAAAAAAAAAAATTTTATGCCATCAGACGACTTGAAATTAGATGCACAAATCACATGGACTACTTTTATGACATCTTTTGGGTCCTCTAAGCTTTAAATTGAGCCTCTATCCACTGCCATTGCTTTGAAAGGGACTGCGATATTCATTAAAAATATCTCCTTTTCTGTCCCCACATAAGAAAAGAAAGTCATAAAAGTTTGAAGCGTCATGAGGGTAAGTTTAATATGACAAGTTTTATTTTTCGATGTGAATGGTCTCTTCTGGAACACATGACGTCTTTGAATGATTCTTGACTCATATCTTTGCAATAGCACATTGTAGGAAGTGAGCATATTTTTCATATAGGGTGAAAAAAGTCATGTTAAAAAAGAAAGTATGCACTGAAGTCTGCAGTTACCGCCTCTTTGATCCTTATTCCCCTGCACACAATCCATTTGTTCAGGACTTGAACCATCCTGCTGAAAGCCATTTTCATATGCTGTATCAGCATCAAACTGTAAGAGGAAAACATAATAATATAACAGTATTAAAACCATGCAACATCTGCAAAAACAACTTTCCAAGCTTAATTTGCTATGACAAAACTTACAGTATTACATAATTCTGATGAAACTAACATTTTTGTTTGACAATATTTACTGCTCATACTGTATAATCTGCAGTAATGCCACAGGAAATACCTGGAAGATCTTCTGCAAGCATCTCCTCGCTTTCTTCAATGTATATTTTGACCAAAATGATTTTTCTTGGTGCAAGCTCATGCACAATATTAGTGAAGCCGTCCTTGAAGCACTGGACAGTTGAACAGATTTGGTCAGTTTCATCACATAACTGAAAAAATGTAAATAAAATGATAGTAATGGAAAGTTAATCATTCACATTAACTTGATATTAAAGTGGTCACACCAGTCTTATAGAAATAGTTCACCCAAAAATGAAAATTATGTCCCAACTCTCACCCTTATGCAGCACCAAAACTGCATATATTTTTCTTCTGTGGAACACAAAAGGGGAATGTTTCAAATCTTCATAGTGTTTATTGGGCATAATGTAAGTGGATGGTGACTTGAAAAAAGGGAAAAAGAGGGAAAAATACCATAAAACCACAGTAAAAGTAATCAATCCTCCTTAAACTATATTACAAGATTGTTCACAGGATACAATTAGAACCAGTAAGGTTTTCAGTGCTTTATTGCTTTAATTTGATAGTAAATAACTTTATAACTATTATGTTCTGTTCATCAAAGTGATCATATCACTACAGAAAACATGGAATAAATGTACTGTGGTTTATGTCCCACCACATGAAATTCACCTTTTATGTTTCAAAGAAAATAATCATGTTGGTTTGAAATTACATTAGGCTGAGTAAAAGACATAATTTATCTTTTTTTCTAAACTATTCAAAACTTTTCAGCAATATAACATTTTTTAAATGGCCAAATTCTGTGCCCTTCTCATTTTCATGTTCCCCTGGTCTTTACAGTGTAGTTCTAACCTTCTGTTGCATGTGCAACACTGAAATCAAACATATATCTTAAGCTGAGAACTGACATTAAATTATCTGTGATATTATTTATCCCCAGTCATTCCATCTTCTGTCTCCCTTTTCCACCATTAAAAATTTTCTTTCATCCAGTCTTTAACAAACAAGGTATCTGGTAGCATCTTGTCATACAGTACATGCAAAATATTTACACGTCCCTCAAAGGTGCATCCTCATCAATGACAGCAAACTCCTGTTGGAGCCAAATAAAAAGTGCCGAGGAAAATATTTGTTCAATCTCAAATGTACAAACATTTTCCCATCTGAAATTACATTATGCATCCACTCAAAAATATTCTGTTATTCTTCAGTTCTAAAGAGTATTAATGTAATCAATTATTAGAAGCTGTATGTGTTGTGAAAATCACTATACAAATCAAATAAAAATGAGGACTTAAAATATATGTCCTGTAAAACTTTATTGTGCACTTGTCTAGCTAATGTGTTATACCACAGCAATCCACTCACCACTGACACAGACCTGTAATAGGCTCATTGCTATTTCTTCAGACTTTATGATTGTGCCCAAATTTCTCCTTTACTCCTCTCCTCCTCGAGAATTAGATGTACACGCTCCAAGAGATTGGTGCCAAGCATGATAACAAAAACAGAGAAGCATATAGAATTATGATCAAGGATTACAGGCAATAAATGTCATAATACTTGGATTTATTGTGACAATACTGTGGCTGGGGAAGTAAAAGTGTAATAAATCAACAATGTTTTTTAATACTTTGGGCATTCGGAATTAATGCTGGCATCTTTCCAACTGTAATTACGCATATTAAAAAGGATATTATTGCTTGTGGACAGAAAGCAAACATAGCCGATACACACTTGTTGTACACCAGCCCAAAGCACCAGCTCTTTGGCATGGTGAGCGGCATTGAGCAGATTTCTTCCATGACAGTGGGCACGTACATAACATGCTCAATATGTAGTGCAAGAAAGCAGTTCGACAGTCTTCTTGAGGTGTAGAAGCTTTGGTATAAGTGGAATGGTTGTCTTGAACATCGAATTATTGAAAATGAAATCAAACCTAAGGCGTAATGGCCGCAACGCGATTACCAGTACTGGGTGTGCAATAACTGTTAATAATTTGAATGTCCCAAAATACCAATTATAGCAACGCTTGAATTTAAACGTACCTCTGAATTGATGTGATGCTTCAGTGACTTCCAGGTTCTTTTAACTTGAGGATCCTCTGTCATCAGAGATCCATCATCATGTTGCCAGTGTCTGTCTGTGCAAATCCCAAACATCCGTTTGAGACAATTAAGTGAATTTCATGGTCTTGAAGGGTTTGGCGTTGGCAGCCTTGAACCACCCCATCCCCCCACCAGGCAAATCATTTGATCACAGTATTTTTTACCTCTTTTGGGTGAAAGGGTACATACATGGACCCTATGATGGACAGAAATGTATTTGTACCTTATTTACATATACATATTAGTACCTTAAGGTGTAACTTTGGCTAAGTGAGGGTACAACCAAATATGCTGTGCCCTATGTGATCACAAATGAACCCCGATCATACCCTTTTTTTCTATCAGTGAAGAGGCAGAGCAGTTGGCCTATATCCTGCTCTCTCACTCTCCCTTTTCAAACTGACCCCTTTGCTGAAGTTTAAAATCTCATCTAATGTCTGGGTCTCTCGGGCGATTTTGAAGAGATACAGCTGCTTGCCCGTATCATTCGCCCGCTTGCGTATGAAGAATCTTTATTCTCTGTACACTAAATTTTCTCCCGTATTTATTATGCCTGGGACATGCCTTGAATAAGCGTGCACTGCTTCACACAATCAGCTTCTGTGTGATAATGTGCAGCTGAGTCAAGCGAGTACCTTAAAATGTATACAGGTATATGCCAATGTTAGCCACAGAAAGTATGGATAAAAATTGGTGAAGTTTTGCCTATTGTACAAAAAGGCCTGGGTTTGTTCCTGGCAGGCAGCAGATGCCATAACCCTGTCCTACCATAATTTCAGTTAGTAGAAAAACAGACACTGCATTAATTGTGTTTATGTTTTTAACGCAGTAAACAAAAAATATTAATTGCAGAAAGTAACACATTAAATTTCCCAGCCCTAATTGTAATCATCTGTGTATTTTCCCCATTGAATTCTTCTATGGGAATTTTATTATATCCTTTATAAAAGAGTGAACCAAACCAAACAGTGTTTGAAAATCAGACAAAAAGAGAGAAAGCAATCACGATTTTTGTCTTCTAGTTAATCCTTTATTTCTACTTGAAGTTTAAAACCAATGACAACAACTTCTCCCAAAAGAAAAATACCCAGATGTCACAGAATCATAACAATGGAGCCACTGTTAACTCACAAAAATGGAGATTTCCTCCTATTATGTTAATAGTGGCAGGTTTATACAATGAAAACCAAATGGAGGCCTCACTTTTCTCAGAGTCCTGAAGCACGCTGCTAACTTTATCGATGGGAAAAGTTTGAACAGATTGACAAAGCTGTGCTACGAGGTGTTTGCTTAACTTTGCTTTTCCTGTCTGTGTGGCAAGTAAGTGATCTACACAGCTGATAGCCACACTGCAAGGAAGTTTACAAGGGTTGAAGGAGTTTGGGTAGTCACATATTCTTGCCCTTCATCACATGACCTGGCCTAACCCTCAGTATATTCTACGGTAGTGACTGCTTTTTTACAAAAAAAGTATGTGCATTCCAAACAGCATTTTTCAGCCTTATCTCATTAATATATGTAGCTATTTGTATGTTCATATTTGTAACATTTAAACGAACATATTTGTATGCTTGGATAGACACTAAAATGTACTGTCATGATTTACTGTTGTTTTGCCCTGAGTTTTGCCTCTGTCTGTAGTCTCCCTTGCACTACATTTCCCATAATTCACTGCCCTGATCACTACCAGCTGTTCCCTATTGTTCTCATCTGTGTTTCATTTACTTAGTTTATCCCTGTGTATATATATTGCCCTGATGTCTGTTTTACCTTTGTCAGTTGTTATTTGTTTCTCTCCCGTTCATATGCACAAAGTTTCCATCATGCATGCATGCATGCATGCATGCATGCATGTTTGTTTGTTTGTTTGTTTGTTTGTTTGTTTTATTCCCTAGTTCTTAGTTCTGCTGTGTTCCAGAGTATTCTTTGTTAATTTGTACCACACTTTGTTTCTTTATTAAACAAAGTGCCACACCTATATCCTGCTCTTGTGATTCCCTTCTAAAATGTATACATACAATGTGAATGTTTGAAAGCATCTAAAACCAAAATCTTTTAACGTATTTACAGCTTTATAAACGTAAATTATTGACAAATCCATAAAAAAAAAAAAAATATATATATATATATATATATATATATATATATATTACAGCCGCTAATCCCACACCTACTCCTAAATCTAACCATAACCTTTTATTTATCACAGCAAATATAACATGTGACAGGCAGATATTTTAGTCACAAAAAATGTATGCAGAAAAATTTAAAAATTCAGTACAAAAGTAGTTCAAAGTGTGATGCGTTGCATCCGTTGTGCTCCCTGGCGGCATATAAAAGCATTGTGTGAGGTTGAGAGTGAAATGTAAATTATTAATGGCTGTAAATATTCTCCTGATGCAGTCCATAACAGCGCTGTGATATCTCATTCAAACATATGTATCTCAGAATAAGGCATGTCGCAAATGGTCACAAGGCACTTGAGAGCCAATGAGCATTCAACATCACTGCTGTAAATCCGCTATTTGTAATGCTTTTTAAGTTAGACATTTTTAATTTTGAAAATGAAACGGGCGGGCGTGACATCGCTGAGGCGGATGGAGAAGGAGATCCGTGAATTAAAGGCTTGAATTTGGGTCTGTTCTTCACAGCAGTCTGAAGATTTGGATTAGAGCTAAAAAAAAAATATGAATTTATTTTATTATTGTGTTATGGTGCTTTTGTGGCATGTTTTTTGGCATATTCTAAAAGCACCTTTTGTGTCCCATGGCAAACAAAAATACAATTAAATGCTTAATGATTAAACAATTACAGTTTTTATTTGTTTTAACATTTTAAAGTTTAGTCTTGGTTAAAGTGATATAATCATTTAAAATGCTGTATAACACTGTTCTGCATAAGAAATAAAGTCATGCGAGTTGTCAAAGGCACAACAGATCTGGTGAACTTTTCCTTTAACGTAGCAAACACATCTACAGCCTCTCTATTTCTTCTGATTTTACATGCTAGTCGTCTCTGTGTGGGTAACATTTACAGCTTCCTAATAGCTTGCTGGTATGGTGTGGCTCGCTGCAGCCTCCTCCCAGCCATTAGTCCAACCACCAGCTGCTGATGAAAGCGAATGGGAAACATGAGGAGTGGAAAGAGTGTGGGCAGTGCCAGCAGGAGGAAGTGAAGGGTCCAGGTCCAGGCTTGGGCAGGGAGCAGAGAGGAAAGCTCTCAGTCACAGCTGACTCAGGAAGGATGCGTGTCAGGAGCGCACTGTAAATCTCCAGGGCTATGACATAAGTTAAGAGCTTTATATGGACCCAGGTTTGCACTTTCTAAATCAGTAAATAAGCGGGTACTGTTCTGTTCCGTTAGGGGCAAATTCACTAAACCGTTGTCCTTCTATAGTATATGGAATTACAGTAACATCAATGCATCTTATTTACAAACCACACACTTATCCAAATTAACCAAATTCTATATTTGCTAAAATAGCAACAGAGATTAGCATTCCCATTCATCTCAGTGTTGGGCCACATGAAAGGAAAATTGAACATTTTAAAGAGCCCTTCAAAACAATTGGTCACTGACAAAACATCTATTATAACATCAATAGTTTTGATTTACATGTTGCTTGCAAAAAATGTGTTGGCTGCTTTGTTAAATGGCTGCCAATGGAGAAAGGTTTGTTTTGCAGCCAGATGGAGTAGTTATGGCATCTGCCAGCTGACCAGACTATGCTGACCCCTTGCCAGACCCTGACCCCTTGGCAAACACATCCTTTTTATGAAAATAAGACTTGTTATGAAATTTACCAGGATCATGAATGTTAGCGCTATTGGCCTGACGCAATTATAGTTTTGTGCACTTTTATTGCCCATGCACAGAAAGCTGGCAATAAACAGGATTTTATTTAAATGTGATGTTTGTGTACATCTTCTAGTGATCATGGCAGCAGTAATGCAGTAAATGTTGATCACATAATCATCAGTAATCCAAAAAAGTGTTGAGCAGGGCTGCACAATTTTAACTATACATTAAGTGTCATTTACAGAATAAATATCCTTTATGTATACCTCAATCATATTTAAAATATCTGTGTACAATGTGGTGGTTGCAGCATTGAGGATTGGAAAAAACTTTTTTTTACATTTAAAAAAAAAAAAACGTTGTTCCCTTACGACTCTTGACATTGCGTTTATTAACCCATATGGGGAGAGCATTCTTACACAATCTAGTTGAAACTTCTCTACAATAATGCAAATATTCTAATACTGGCTGTGGTGTTTAAGCCCCATCTGTTTTGCTGTGAAACTGTCCACTATAAGAACAGGTGCACAAACACCATTTCCTCAGAATTTCTTCCT
Source organism: Moxostoma hubbsi (assembly GCA_032164185.1). NCBI lineage: Eukaryota > Metazoa > Chordata > Actinopteri > Cypriniformes > Catostomidae > Moxostoma > Moxostoma hubbsi. The sequence goes on along the minus strand of JAVLUX010000023.1, from coordinate 35,856,818 downwards.
TCAAGACAGCGATCATCTGTTGTCTAGAAGCCCTCTACCTTCGCCGTCGATATACAGTACACAAGTCAGAGGGCGGAATCTTCGCAGGAAGACTTTTTGTTCCCCTGCAGTGCTTCGGTGAACATCACACCGTCTCGCTGCTGATGCTTCGCTGGTGACCAGGCCTCAGCTCCTGATTCCCCATAGTGCTTCGGCAGAGTTTGTGTATCCTTACAAAGCAACTGTATATTGCATATTGTATATTGTGTGATATAAATATAAATATATTTAAAAGAGTCACTTACATGTTCGTGTTCCTTGTGCGAGAGGCACATTCCGCCATCAGATCAGCATGAGAGCTGCGTTTACTGTCTGGGCCACACCCATGCAGAGTCAGCTCTCATGGAGATAGACTCCTTACAGTGAGGGCATGAGTCTCAAGACGCTTCGCTCGTGAATCACCTTCATTCTGAGGGATGATTCAGCCTCCCTCGCCCTCTACTGTGATTCCCGAGGATATACACGAGAAGGCACGGCAAGGCTGCAAGGTCGAGCAAGATGATTTTAAGATGGTCCTTGTGGCAGCACACGTTGCCCCTAAATCTCTTCGAAGTGCAGGTTTTATGATACACTGCAATACGAGCTCCGACCTTCTGAAAGCATGGGCAGCCTCATCTCGTGCAGCAGTTCTGAAGCTGGGGATGATAATGACAATGTCTCTCGCTGCATCAGGCGAGTGGATGATGCTGCCGCCCCTCTCCCCAATGAGGGCAGGGAATTTGTATGCGCCACTGACAGGGAGATGCTCTGCATCCTTACAAGACCAGTCGAAGAGCTTCATATTGAATGGTCTACCCCAGAGGTACCTGAACAGTTTTGCCTCAATGAATGGTTCCTGCAGTCTGGATGCAATCAAATTTCAGCGTCCCGCAAATCTGCCCCATTCTTCCCCTAAGTTCATAAAAAACTATCCTGGCATGTGCCCTTCTCTGCAGACTCGTGCAGTAATGCCATCCTCTCTAATGTGGATCACGGGGATGAAAATGGTTATGCAAATCACGCACCATACATCCTTCCAAACCATGTTGACAAACAACCGCACTGGTGTGAAAAGCTTACTCAGTGGCAGGACAAGCTGGATTAGCACTCCACACAATGGCGTGCTCAAGGTATTTCAATCCAAGATCCTCAGGCAAATGGACAAGCATGACTTCGATCGAGAGACATTCAAATGCTCCGCACAGCTACAGACTTAACACTGCATACAATGAAAATCACTTTGTAGACCATCAGCAAGTCCACGGGCAACCTGGTAGTTCTGGATCAACATATATGGCTGACCCTCACAGAAATGAGTGTTAAGGAAAAAGCCACTCTGTTGGACGCTCCAGTGTCTCCAGCCGGCCTCTTTAGCAGTTCTATGAATAAAGTTGCTGAGTGTTACGTCACGATTCATCAGCAGTCACGAGACTTTGAAACACTTAATGCCCAAATGGAGTACATCACAGCCGGTTTAGCCAGTGCCCGACTAAAAGCCCCATACCTGCTGCCTCACCGGCACCTGTGTATCTACATGCACTGCAAAAGTGCTCCTTATGGGCATAACCCTTTGAAGCGGAAAGCAGAGCCCGCGGTTCCCTCCGTCTGAACCCATGTCTTCTAAAGTGATATGATTTGTGTGGGTGAGAAATTGATTGATAATTAAGTCCCTTTTTACAGTAAATCTACACTTTCACATTCTGGTTAGGAAGTGACTTTCATTTTCACATTCAGCGACCTACTTGTTGGAGCTGGTCAAAGGTAGAGATTTATTGTAAAAAAGTTCTTAAATATCTCTTAAATAACCAACAACTATCATAACAACTATGGATTTCAAGCCCTTGCTTGGATTTTGATCACTTTGTTCTGTAAAATCCTGATCTAACTAATACATGTAAAAGCAAGGAGCAGGGAATCGACAATAGATCCGCTGGTGTTGTCCGTATGTGCCTTCAGCACCTTAAGCAGACAAACCCCCACCTCATCCCCAGAGGGATGCTCATTTATCTAGTATCAGGGATGAAATGAAATGCAGTTCATGCAGATTAGGTCTAATGTCCAGCTGTATCAAATGAGGTTATATAATTCAGCAGAAATATAAAGGCTCTCATGTTTCTTGTACATTAAGAGATAAAGCAAGCCTGGCTACATGGAATTATGCTGGTTTTAACATGACCAAGCCATTTTATGGCTTTCATCTGCATTTTACAGATTAGTGATTTTAATGCCTTAGAAGGAGTGTTAAGACATCATGAAACTAAAGGCTATGTTAAGAATAACAAACTACCATGCTATTCATTCTATTTGTAGCATATTTGTTGCTGCAGTATATTTCTATAGAATTTCAAAATGATTTAATTGGGTATTTGCGCTGTACACAGATAACATGTACCAGTGACAGCACTTTTCAGTAGCAGAAAACCCATTTGAAAATGGCACAGAGTATGCTGCAGTGGAAAACAAGTGTTTAACGCAAGTTGACTGAATGGTTGTGATTGCGCTGCTCAATGTGATTGAGATGTTTTTCACCAAGAAAATTGCAGAACAGCTTGTTCTAACAGCATGCAAGTGATTATTTATCACTGTCGTCTGTAAGCCCCATTAACACAGACAGCGATTTTATCACAATCAATGTACGTTTATTCCAATAACCAAAAGTTCCAAAAAGCAACTATTGATAATAGGGCTGGGACGACGCGTCGAAGTCATCGATTACGTAGACGCAAAAAATACGTCAACGCAAAATATTTGCGTAGATTCGTCAGACCCAAAACAAAGATGGCGGCGCCGGAGAGTATTAACAACTCGAGTGGCTCCTCAGACTATCAGAAGTGCAAGGCGGCACGCACTGGTTCCTCTAAAGTATGGGAATTCTTTAATTTAAAAGGAAACAATTCCGTGATATGTCGTCTTTTGCAAAATGGAGATGGCCTTCCATTCTAGCACCACGGCAATGCACCAGCACCTGAAGAGGCACCACCCGGGAGCAGCTGCAGATGACAGAGCACCGTAAGTTTTTTTTTTTCAACTCCCCACTTTGCACTCGATGTTGGAGTAGGCTATAATACGTTGTCAACACCTAAAGTTTTCGTTTATAGCTATTAATAATGCGCTTATAGCTATGAATGTCATGAAAAATACATAGAGGACACTGACAACGCGCTGACAGACAGGACCAAGCAGGTAACATTTAATAAAGTCTCAACTTTCAAATTTGGTCAGTCAAAGAAAATTAAACCTTAAATAGGCCTACTATTTTGTGGCTCTTTAATGTGTCGTGACAGATTGCCTCAGTTAAAGCTGCTCGTGAACCGATCATCTTTTTCTTGGTTAATTTATAGCATCAAATAGGCTAAACATGAACGTAGTGTAACGCTCTTGATCAAAAGGGGCCGGATAGCTTGCCTAAATGGTTGTAGTCAGGTGTAAGCAAAGACACACAAGACGTAACTGATATTCCACCGTGGTGATTTATTATCAGCTGTCGTCGGTCCCATGTACACATGGACAGTTTGCAAAACACACAGCTAACAACAACTGCGTTACTGGTTAGAAATAAAAACAGAATAAGAGCAACAGAAACACAAAACGGGCTTACACGCATACATGCGATGTTCACAGCTCGCTCTTCCCATATCAACTGCCCACTCTGAGTGAGGGAGTAACAGAGTACGTTCCATCTTAAAGGCGCAGTACCTAATTCTACTTGTTACAGTAGCCTACATCAGAAGGACTGATGTTTTAACCGCGGAAAGACGTCAGTACAGTAGCCTACAATCCATTATTCAAATTATAATCCACCGACGTTAATCTTCTCTCTCCTGACTACTTTGTCAATCAAACTCCCGGCAAGGTTTTTTTTTTTTTTTTACATTTTATAATCGAATCGAAATCGAATCGGACTGGGGAAAAATGAATCGTTAGATTAATCGATGCGTCGAAAAATAATCGCTAGATTAATCGTTTAAAAAATAATCGTTTATCCCAGCCCTAATTGGTAACGATTAAGCTGTAAAAAACAATATATCGGTCTACCCTCTAATATATACAGTATCCAAAACTTAGTGAGCTGTCTCACTGTCTCCTACCTACATAGGCAGCTCTCTTCTATGGTAGCATCCTTACTGAAATGATGGGTATTAAGAGAACGAAATCAATGCAGGTTATAAGAGTGATATGACTCGATCCTCTAATCAACCTGAATACTCACGGCACACACAAATTTTGAGATAATAGTTGGTTTTGTGTCATATTAAACTATTAAATATATACTTTTTATTATTGAATGGATTATAAATTTATTTATAATCTAAATTTCTCTTGCTTCGTCTGCCATCTTGGATTTATTTTTACGCCAAGCTCATCATGGTGCATGCTGGGATCACCTACCATGGCAGTACATACAATGCTGCCTTAGAAAAGGGTACATATGATGCTACCTTAGAATTTGGCCAAAACATACAATAAGTATATTTGTTTTATAATGCTGCCGGTCTGATGAATCGCAATTTCTGCTGAGGCACATAGATGGTAAGCCCAATGCAGCCTCAGCTTTCTGTTCTTGGCTGACAGATGTGGAACCCCATGTAGTTTTCTGCTGTTGTTGCCCATCCGCCTCAAGGTTCGACATGCTGTGCATTGTGAGATGCAATTCTGCTCACTGCAATTGTGAGACTCTAGAGACTGTTGTGCATGAACATCCCATGTGATCAGCAGTTACAGAAATACTCAAACCAACCAGCTGGAACCAAAAACCAAAACTGTAGTCTGTTTTTTATGGCGGTTTTGGAGCAGTGGCTTCTTCCTTGTTGAGCAGCCTTTCAGGTTATGCCGATATAGTTCTCATTTTACTGTGGATATATTTACTTGTCTACCTGTTTCCTCCAGCATCTTCACAAGGTCCTTTGCTGTTGTTCTGGGATTGATTTGCTGTTTTTGTACCAAACGACATTCATCTCTAGGAGACAGAATGTGTCTTCTTCCTTAGCGGTATGATGGCTGCGTGGTCCCATGGGGTTTATTCTTGTGTATTATTGTTTGTATGGATGAACATGCAGGTTGTCACTGTTTTGGCAGCACGAGGGGGGCCTACACTATATTAGGCAGGTGGTTTTAATATTGTGGCTGAACGGTGTGTGTGTGTATATATATATATATATATATATATATATATATATATATATATATATATTCTAAATATATATAATCATAATTAAAACGTTTCATTAATTTACAAACCCAAACCTGACCCAAAATCAAGGTTTTACTTGAAAAACTGACACGACCCAATAGAGGGTAGCAAACCTCTCTTTCATACGGGCGTACACAAAGAAGGCAAAAGAATCATAGATTTATATCCTTAAAAGCCTTTAGTAATAAATAATGCCCCCCTCTTCAATTGGTTGAATGAACAAATAGTCATACCCCAAACTTACAAACAAGCAGTGTCCAAGTGTGCCATAGGCCTACTTATTGTTGCATACCAACCAATAAATGGTAAGCAGTTGTGCCCCTGAATCCTTCAATAATTTTATATACATTTATTTATACTTTTTATGGCATTTGCACTAACAATGAATCTGCACTTCTTTAAGTTATTAATAAAGCATGTGCCTGGCTGTCAAGATTCTGCTGATTTTACTCTAGTCTGTTTGAGGTTGTGTGAATGGTTTGCACACCCCATGCCCATGAGTTTTACTGGCCCTGGCATTTTGGGTAGTATTGTTTTAGTTGCATTGTGTGCCGGGAAACAGCTGTGACAGATGGGCTTTCCAGAGCTGTTAGCTGGCTGGGAGACGCACAACACCCCCCCCCCCCCCCCCCCCCCCCATCAATATCCTTCATCAAGGACCAGCTTTGATCCTCACCCATCCATCCATTTCTCTCTCCCCCTCTTTTCCTTTGCATCATCTTTCACCCCCTCATTTTTTATATCCAATATTTTATTTCGGCTTGCCGTCAAAGGCTTCAGGAAGCGTGTCCTCAACAGTTAGCAATGGAAAAAAATACAGCTTGGTGAAGAAAGCTAGTGCTCAAAAAAACATTTGAAATAAATAAATAAATGAAAAGCAGAATATACAGTTCTATTTGTAAGTACATGCTAATTGCTAGACTAAATAATTAGCTTGTCAATTTGCCACAACTGTAATTATTATTATTAATTTGAATTGATTATTTTTAAATTTTAGTGATTTGTAGATTTTAGTCTCCCTGTTCTATAGTAAAAGCACTACAACACATTTGATGTTTTACCTATTTTTTTTTTTTTTTGTAAATGTATGTATGTATACACTCATTTCAAATCAGGTGATTGCAACATGCTCTAAAAACGTTCTAACAGTCAAGTGTTTACCACTGTGTAATATCATAATTTCTTCTAATAACACTTTGCCACTGAATACACAAGTTTGCTCAGGTTTGGTGTTGTGAGAACATTTCCCCTTCTGCTGCACTCTTACATAGGCATCAAAATGGCAAACTTTATTCAGCCAAGTTTGTCCAATTTTTTATCTGGTAGACTAGTGTAAATAGACACATTAAAATGTGAAGGAAAGAGAAAAAAGTTTGAAAAATCTTGAAAGCAAAGTTAATGAGACCTCTATCTGGCAAAGCACACAAGCAATTTTCTTTTAGTATTTGGCAGTTCTTCCGCATGGAGAAGGACTGTGGTGGAAGAAGTGGAGAACAGTAGTGTGACTCATCACTGTGGGCTTCATTTCAACAGATGTTTTTCAGACCTTCCCTAAGCAAGGCTAATATTCCAGGCGCTCTGCACCGCATGCCTCCCAGCTTTAGTAATCTCCTTAGAGGGTAGCCATGGCTGAAAAACAGGTCCTGGATGTTGCATTCTGTGTCTCCCTCTTGTCTAGTTATCTTTGGCTCTTGAGCAGAAATTAAAGATTAACTGTACATTATATCACAACTGTATAGCACATTTGATTTAATGTGAGGAATCTCATTAAAAATCCCCCTTAAAAAATACCTGTATAAAAATGTTCTGAAAAGTTCTCAGTATGGCTTCCTATCTTTAATGCTTGATTTGATTGTCTGTTTTTGAGTTGAGATCTGTGCTGATATTAATGCCATATCCCATCCTCCTCTTCTCAGTTCCCAGAATGTGGATTCTTTGGCTTGTATGATAAGATCTTGCTCTTCCGCCATGATCTGAACTCGGACAACATCCTCCAGCGGTTAATGTGTGCAGAGGATATTCATGAGGGAGATCTGATTGAGGTCGTCCTTTCTGGTGAGTTGTAATGGCTTTGGTTTAAATAACAGACAATGCTGGGTATGGGAAACTACCACTTCAAAACATGACTCTTAACTATTTTAAATAATTATCATCACCACTATCATCCTACTTATAAACAAACTCATGCATTTAGTATACTATCAGACAATATGATGATATGATAATCACTGTTGAGGGTAACTATTTACAAGTAGCCAGTTGTGAATCTACTAACGTAAAGGAATTTTCTGTGGTCAATACAAGTTAAGCTTAATTGACAAAATTTGTGTCATAATGTTGATTTCCACCAAAAATCTATTTCGTAATGTTCCTCCTTTTCTTTACAAAACACAAAAATCGAGTTTACAGTGAGGCACTTACAATGGAAGTCAGTTGGGACGATGAAAGTGAATGAGGGCCAGTTATTGGAGGGTTTAAAGCAGAAATGTGAAGCTTATTATTTTATAAAAGCACTTATGTTAATTCTTCTGTTAAAACTTGTGCGTTACTGTTATTTTTAGTCATTTTAGGTTTTTAGGGTTTGCTGACATTACATTGTCATGGTAGCAAAGTCGTAAAATTGGCTATATACACAGAAAAGTTTAGTAAGTGGTTTTATAACAAATAATTTTTACACTCAAGATTTTTGCTTTTTTAAAGAAAAGGGGGGATGAGTAAAATACATGTTTTTGGTAATCAACATTATGACAAAAATGCTATCGATTGAGCTTAACTTGTATTGAATCTTTTTCCAGCCTGATCTCATGAAAATTACGTAACTGTGGCAACATTTTTGCAAAATGAAATTACATGGTTTATTACAAATTTCACTCATAAAGATTATGTTTTTAAGGTTAATGCTCTAAAGAGTTTTACAAACCCAATTCCGAAAAAGTTGGGACAGTTGGAAAAATGCTGAGAAGGGAGTGATTTGTAAATTATATTCACCCTTTGATTTACTGAAAGCACAACAAATACACATTATATGCTCTGGGCTCGGTCTCATCTTAGATGGAAAGTAGTACAGTGGAACTGTGTCTACATTTAAAAAAGTTTTTGAAAAATGAAAGTGAATTCCTTTTTGTTTTTATTAGCATTTTTCATAACATCCTAACTTTTTCGGAATTGGGGTTGTAAAGGAACAAAACCTACCTCCCTACCCTAAACCTTTAACTAAAATCTTAACAAAAGGTATTAAGTAAATAATTAGGTAAAAAAATATGTTTTTTTGATGCATCGCGATCTTCATTTGAATGATCTTGATATCAATTCTTAAATCCCAAGATCCATCTTTTGACAGTTCGCAACCCTCCATTACAATGTGAGGAAATCACTCACCTTGCAACCAAATTTCGCACTATGCGACTAAAATATATATATTTGGCAACTGGCTGGTAAATGTTTATATGTCACTCACCAGTAATTGTGTAGTACTGTATAGTGGTGAAGTATTCAGCAGCGATATCCTTTCACTGTGTGTTGAGAATAAAAGTTGTTCAGTGTAATGCATGTCCAAAGACGAGATCCTTGCCACCCATCTGTCATTGAATTATGTCTCTTTCAATACACTTTTTGTGCTCTACAGGAAGTTGTTGACCAAAAACAAAACAAAAAATATCATTTAATTCTAATAATGCATAGCAGAGATTATGTAAAGCCATTCAGGTCTCTCTTGTTCAAATACGCTCATTTATAGATGCTCTCTACAGAAATTACGGTTTTCTTAAAGAGACAGTATCAGCTTTAGCATGTGTGCAACAAATCAATGTAAATAGTTCAAATTATGCAATTAATTAAAACAAGTCACAAAAAATTATATATGAAATATAATATTTTATTTATTGATTGAATACATGGATTAGTTCATTTTTGAAACAAGTCAAAAGGTGACCAAAAGAAAGAAAAACTAAAAAAATATTAGTAGTAAAATTCATATTTTCATAATCTACCTAGTTAGAAGGTCCCCTGTATAATAAACAGCATTAGCTGGGAGATTTTTTTTTTTTTCATATGTAAGCAAAATATAGTGTCATAAAAGCAAATGTGAGGTAATCAAAATAGACATCCTTACCCTAAACCCCACACCTAAACCTAACCGATAGTGTCATAAAAGAAAATATGAGATAAAAGAAAAAAACACAATAGATGAAACAACCACGTCATTTTGTGGCACTTCTAATTAAACTTTCAGCTTATGCGTTGACTGTGCTGTGCTGGTGTTGAAACCAGGGTCTAGCACGTTCAGAGTCCAATGTTCTTTCAGTTGCGCCACCACGCAACTTAGTACTGCTGCAGCAAGCTTGTAAATGTAGTAATTAAAACAAGCATCAAAATATGTCATCTTTTAAATAATAAAAGTAAAAGTTTTTTGATGTAATTAGAAAAAATAAGTGTTTATGAAGTGCCTTTTTTCTTGTATTTTGAGAGAAATTAATAAAACTCATTGTAGAACGAGGCACGCAAAACTCATTAAACAGAAAATATAGTTATCGTAACATGATTCTGTGAGACCTGGTGTGATTTTTCAGTAATATGATAGTAGACCAGCTGTTTTCGAAATAGTGTAGCTTTCCTAGTAGAAGCTATTTGTGTCATTAGTGAACAAGCTATTAGTGTACGAATTAATGTTACAATATTGTTTTATGTACCATTGTATCAAGCTGCAATTCAGAAAAAAACATGGCAAACTTTAATTTTAGAGATAGGCTCTAAATAATTCATGACATACATACCATGATCTCTGAGATTGTCTAGTAATGGCATATCCTATAGAAGCCACAAGTTACCTCAGAAGAACGCTAGTGTAATTATAAATCTTCAGATAAAATGTCATGATCTTGTGATTCATCAGAGCTGGTTGGTTTGGTTGGCCTGGAATTCATTATATAAGAATTTTCTGAACTATCTATGGCAAAATAATCTTGAAATATACTTCTTACGCCCAGGCCAATAAGAAAGTGGGCAAAAAGAAAGTTACTTCATGATTTGGTTGTAGTCAGTTGCGGCATCTGTGTGCCAGATGGAGGGGTCTACGTTAATCTAGTCAATGTGGACCTCAGGTGGTTCTTTTCAAATGGCACTTCAAATGTCTGTTAACACCGGCAGGCCACCTATCATTATTAATTTTCTAATTTTACCTTATGTTGAATGTACAGAACCATGTGTTGAGATTTGTGGTCAGTCAGAGTTGGCTGAAGGGTTCTGTTTATTTGTGTGACGAGGAGTGCGCACAGCCAGCCCCCAATGGGCTAATCAGCCAAGGAAAGGGATAAAGCTGCCGTGTGAATTTATGTTTGTCTTTTTTAAGTTTTCATTAAACATTATTTTGATGGTTCGTCCGGTTCACGCCTCCATCTTGCCCATTTTAAACCCCTGTTACAATTTGATAATGATTGAACAGTGTTTCACAAGATCTAGTCTTGACATTTTCAAGTTATTTTTGAAGATGATTTCAGATACATCTGTGAAGTATATATGTAAAAAGCAAAACTATCCACTATCTAATATCTACTTTTACTGGAGTAAGCTCCTCTCACTAAGGGTTTCAGCTAATTTTTGTTCCCAGTCCGAATAGTTTACATCCTGTGCAGGTCTGCTCTATGTGAATTGATCTTCCTGTCGGTGGTGTGTTCACAGGGGAGCTGTACAGCACACCTGCAACTTACATCCTCCTCACTCAGTTGCAAACACACACATTGAAGTGTCACACACTGGAAATCAACACAAAATGCATGACTAATTGCAAGTCAGTTCCGTGTTAACCCCAAGCGTCTCCCAGTGCTCAGATTATTATTCATGAATGATAACAAATTGTTAGGACCAAGGAACTCCACATTTTGCATATACAGGCCATATCTGGCCCATCAGACTTCCCTTTGTAAAAAAAAAAAATTATAATTCTGAATATGCTTATTGTAATCGTCCCCCAAAGTTCATCCATCTCACAAAGAAAATTAAGCAGTTATTTTTTATTTTGAAATGTACATTTTTTATTCAATATAATTCTTATAGATAATGTGAATGTTAACTATTTATCGTGAGAACTGTTTACAAGTTATTTTGAATGATAGCGAGAAAGAAAAGGAATGTGAAAGTCATATAACTATTCCGTATTTGGCCATGCGCACCTTTGTGCCTGTGAGAATTGAATGCATCATCATAAAGCAGGTGTTTTCAAAATTCCCCTTGTGAGACAAACCCCCTTCCTAGAATATAAAGGTAGCTATATATTTTAATATATTAAGGCCCATTTATATTGTGTGTGAAAAATATAAAGCAAGATATTACACCACCATGTACACAAGCGCAACAGTGGGTGAAAGTCTTGTGTGCAGTTCTGAGCAACATAGCAGTCATGACAGCGACGAGACATATACCAATATACAATAAACAACATATTTACACAACACAATTTACATATCAAATGTAAACATACTTACAACACACTATACAAATAATAATATACAATGTACAGTATGCAATACACACAATATAGAATACATAGTATAAAATAAAATAGTATATATAAAATATACAGGAGGTTGTATTGTGCTGTATTGACATTCAGGCTGTCAGTTGATAGTCAGTTGTCAACCACAAAATCCTTGGTCTTGCTGACGTTGAGGGTGAGGTTGTGCTCCTGAAACCATCATGTCAGAGTGTGCACCTCCTCTCTGTAGGCACCATTGTCAGTGATCAGACCTACCACAATTTTATCATCAGCTAATTTAATGATGGCATTGGAGCTGTGTTGCCACACAGTCATGTGTGTACAGGGTTGAGGGTCAGTGATGAGGAGATGTTGATGCCCATTCTTACACCTGGTGTCTGCCTGACAGGAAGTCCAGGATCCAGCTGCACAGCGAGCTCTTTAAGCCCAGAGCCCGGAGTTCCACATCAAGCTTCGAGGGCACTATGGTGTTGAATGCTAAGCCGTAGTTTGAAAATGACATTATGAGCTTTTATATTGTTATTGCACCAAAACCAAAATAAATTATTAAAATATTATCTTGAAAATATTTATTTTATATTTATTTATTTTTCCCTACCCACTGTTCCCTTCAAGTTAGGTAACCTAACCCTAACATGAAGGGAAACATTTTCAATTAAATTCTAAAATATTTTACTAAAAAACTACAGGTGTCAAATAAATAAAATAATCGTGATTTACCTCATGATTTCCAACCAGTCTTTTGGAAGCAGAATGAATGTTAAAATGTTAAATTTTATTTAGCTTTTTCATTTTTTCATTTGCAGACCCCCTAGCACCCCCTGGGAGTCCCTGTATCCTGGTTTGAAAACATAAAGCATAAACCAGGCTTCAAAGGCCCTTAATCGCTTTGGGACCTGATTTGCTGGTTTTACTTTGTAATTTATTGGCACCCCTAAAAGATGACATATTTATGCACAACACATCTTTTCTGATGGAACGTGTCAATTATGTCAATTAAATTAACTTCATCTTAAACTTGTAATACAATTGATGCTTAAAGGAGCAACATGTAACATTGACATCAAGCGTTTGAAATGGGTACCTCAGTCCAAATTCAAAATATTGGTGCTATTTTATCTCCCCCGCCCAGCTGTAAAAGGGTAAATAGAAAAGAGGTGAGAACCGGCTTGAGAATATAAATAATATTTTAATAAGAAACTTAAACAAAAAGACAAATACACAAAGGTGTCAGACAGCTGTACATAAATCTCTTCTCGGTCACACTGACATCTTCGGTCGGCCTTTATCCCTCTCAAGGGCTAATTAGCCTGATTGGGGCCGGGTGTGCAGAATCACGTCCCGGCCCTGCCCTCCGCCCTGCCACACCATCATTTCAACTTATTAACACATTATGATAATTATATGCTTTAGTACAGTAAATATATTACAATATTTTACATACATATTGCTCCTTTATGGGTGTGGCTCAATAGAGCACAATTGTGCCCACCTACCTTTTCAGAGGTCTAGGTTTCCAAAAGTATTTTTTTTAATAAATTTTTCCCATAGGGATTTCATGAAGTATTTCATGAAAAAGTTCTTGTTCATGAACCCAGCCAACCAGCTCTGAGGTTAATCAAAAACATTACAAACATTGATTTGAAGCAATGGAGTATTTGAAAATGATATAAAAAGACAAAGTTTCAAGACATAAAGTCTTCAATGATTTAATTAACTACAATCCCATGAGGCCTTGCAAATTATTGAATCAAATTAATAATGATGAAAATATATTAAATAGGGCTGTCATATATATATATATATATATATATATATATATATATATATATATATATATATATATATATTCAGATAATTAAAATGCTTTACATTCCTGTAGCAGAAGAGTTAATAATTGATAAGACAATACAAAAGCGGCTTTAGAATACAACTTATTGTTTACTACCATATTATTGGCCATAAGACAATCATTGGCATACAGTTCACAGCAATCCATTTCACTAGTGAATGAATAAATCAGTTGGAGATTTATTATGAGGGCTTGTTTAAGAATTTATTTATTTTTTTAGAAACAAGCCAGGGGTATACATAGTATACAATACTACAGATTTATTTTACAATAATGCCAAGACATTATATTCATTACATAGTGTAATGGTTTTCAATGCTTTGGAGTTGTTGGAGGTACAAAGAGTATTTAAATAATATATCTTGTCTTTACAAAAAAGTGCAAATAGGGGCTTTATAGAAAAAAAATTGGCAAGAAAAATAAACAGATTCATCAGAAAATATTAACTTAAGTTATCAAAACTGTGTAAACCAAATAAAACGTCTTTATAAAGCAAAGAAAAACTAGTTAAAATAGAGGTACGTACAAACAAACAAAATTTTCTCCAAAATACTACAGTGTGGACACATTCCCAAAAAAGGTGAGGTGCAGATTCATCTACAGCATTACAGAAGGAGCAAAGTGGATCTATTTCAGGGAGCATGTGTCTTAAATAAAGATTGACTGGGTAAAAACGGTGTAACAGTTTAAAGGACATCTCCTTAACCTTGTTGGCAATTAAATATTTGTGAGGTAAAGACCATACGACCTGCGTCAGACATGCTTTTGTCGCATCTTGAGTGTGTTGCTTCATAAAAATAAAATGTTTAGGTCACTGTGTCAAGTTAAATATAGTTTAATACTCAATATTTAAACACATCTTGAGATCCCTAAGATCGCATTTGCGCTCCTTCAAGTGTGTCCACTGAAGTGTTGTTAATGTTTTTTTCACTGTAATAAACTGTGTGTTGCTCACACAGCTGAAATTTCATTTACTGCCCTCTGGAGTAAACAGGTGGTACTACAAGCATTTCTCAGGAATTTCTCAGGAAAACATTGCGGTTAAATGCGTAAATTTTTTTAACGCGTTATTTTTTGTAAAATTAATCGTGCGTTATTAACATGTTAAATCGACACCCCTAGTATTAAACTATCAATTTAAAGTTGTTCATTAAGTCTAGAATCAATATATTTAATCGATATTGAATACAATTCATATATGCTGTGGTTTGTTAACTGCAATATCCGATTGGTAGATTTTCTGCCTCAGGATCATGGGTAGTGTAGTTCTTCACTAGGAATTCTGCTTATAAACATTATTTTCAAAAAATTAAGTGGAAATAATGTGGACTGTTGGCTTGAGTAGAAGCATATACCAAGCTGGATTAACAACCTCAGAGCTCACGGTAGGTCTTTCTTTAAAGGTTTGTTTTTGTAATAATCAATTCCATTATGGAAAAAAGTTTTGGAAAAAATTTGATTTTTACTTCTGGAACCAAACTTTTGCATCTATAAGGCTAATTTTCACCCACTCTTTGCAATAAGTTCTTCAAATTTGCACTACTATTCACAGAGGACTCATTTGCGTACATTTACCGAACATATAATTAAAGCAGTTTGCATCTGTTACGGTTTGCATGTGGCCATTTTGGCTTTTTAAGTCATCCTGGTCTCATGAACATTATGTGATTGTTGAAACATTTTTGCTAAATGAAATTAGGTGCCTTAGTATACATTCGACTGCAGTTTCTCTGAGAAATGTCCAGCGGAGGGGTGCCAAAAGTGAGTGAAATTGTGTCATAATCAGACTAGGGTTTTAAGCAATAGTGTCAAACAAAATGAGAAAAGCTAATTTTTTTAACCAGCCACATCATCTCGTGCCACTTTTATGACACTCTTCACAGTCCAAAGATGAAATTATGCATTATTTTTAAATTATGCATTATAGCAAAAGTGTTTCAATATCATAACATAGCAGTGTGTGAGTAATAGTGTGAAAAATATGTGTTTTTAAAGTCATAATCAGCAGTGTAGTCATGAGTTGTGTGAAACTGAATAAAACGCTAAGTTGTTGTAGTACCTCGTAGTTCTGACATACACCTCAAAATGCAACTTGGACACATTATCAGTGATTTAACCTGGGGTCAACAGGTGTTCAGTGTCTTTAATCGTCAGACACCATCGCCCTCTAGTGTTAATTTCACCAGGAAACTGCTACAATAGTAGAATTTGGCACGTAAAATTCAGTTTGCAAAAATTTTGTTATGTTAACATTCATTCTATGAGACTAGGTTGTTTAAAGTTGAGGACCTCTGTGTTAGACAGTTGTGCTAAAACATTGTATTCTTTAAGAACATACCTGAACAGAGTAGTTTAGAAAAAAAACAAAAGCGCTTTCACACACTGACCCCGATTATCATCTAGTCTTTTATTTTCCCTGCATCCATTGGTTGTGCTAATAAAACTTTTGAAAGAAAACACTCGCGCTGTGAGCAGGAGAGAGCAGCTTTTTGTTGGCGCTGAGCTCTAAGGCAAGAGCTTGTTTTTGTTGCAGTAGGTGATGGTCGTGCTTCTGCTGAGAAGAAACGGGGGGCCGTGGAGAGCTCTCAAACAAAGACGTCCATCACCGTGTGCTTTTACCGGAGATAGAGTGTAGACAGGATCTGTTGTCTTAAACCCACCGCACACCATACAGTTTTGCTGTCGGAGACAAATTTCAGAAGTTTGAAAATATTTTTTTATGTCATAGGACAAAACCTGCAGTCTTTGCTAGGTTAGTGTGACATGCTAACCGCTTTGTGAAAGCACCCTTATTGAAGGGATTCAGTAGCTTAGTTTCATTTGGAGTGGCCTTTCGAATAATGTCCTCTTCCCATAGTGCCCTTCAAGGGGCATGCACCAGCCGAGTGAGCAACTGCCATTGAGATGAATGGGAATGAATGGATAGCTCTCTCCAGATGCATTTTGCATGCAACAAGATCCGATGTGTGCTAGATATCAGTGGAAAAATCAGAACTGACTGACCGTGATAATGCTGTCTTTATTTTAGTTACTCCCAAAATGTGTTGACTTTTGGATTGAGGATGGCTTTAAAGTAGTTCCAAAAGAGTAGAAGTATTATGCATTACTCTGTTTCGCTTTTATTTCACAACACTTTCATTTGACTTGGCGTTAGGAGATTCCCCCTAGGCTGTTACTAGAGTTTATTAACCATGTTTTGATCTACTGCCTGAAGAGTAATAGATGAGTTTTGAGATGCTGGTCTTCATTTATCATAATGTATGTAGTGTCTTCATGAATGGCTCATTATGAGCCTGTGCTCCAGTGCTCTGGACTGCTGCCTGCCATGTGATTCACTGCCTGCTTGAATGTTCCACTTTTCTCTTTGATGTTCAAGAAGGAATGCACTCTTTTCTTTAATTCACTATCTCTTTCTCGATCCGCTTTAATTTGATCAAGTTTAAGATTTTTTGTTCATTTGGGTTATGTCCTAACATCACAGAATGAGTTTTCTCCACGACTGTGGTAAAAACAAACCTCAAAATATAGCCTTCTTTATTTCTATAAGGAGAGAACAAGCAAACTGCAGATGGAACATTGTAAAAAGATGCAGATGATAATTAAAGGTATGGATGAGTACAAAATGAAGGGCAGAAAATCAAGAAACAGTTCTTATTCAGAACAAAAAAAAAGTGCTAGAAACAAGTATTTGGTCATGACTTTCAGTTCTGGAACATCTGCATTCTTTCATCTATGCAGACAGAATGGTGTAATAAAATATGCAATGTTTCCATCAGAACCACCTTAAACTATACCCTCGTAGAAGCATAATAAACATACTTACCATGGAATATACTGTACGCTGCTACCAACCTGGTCTCATTTGCCACTATTCCACCATCTGGCAGAACGGTTCTTGAAGCGGAACCGTTCTGTTCCATGGCGATCCGGGCTCATTGACATGGGTATAGTTTTTTTTTGTGCCTTTTTTAACTGTGCTGTGAAATTAGAATGGACTGACGGGGCAAGTGACCACAGGCATTCCTTCAGAATAGTTCTCTTTCCTGAGCATGGTTAGCTAACACCTGGTCTCTTTTGACATCTACACTGGACGTGTCGACACAAACGTTCTAAACTGTTTATATGTGTTGTTGGCTGTAATAGCACCAGCACGTGCAGAGCAAAATAGAACGGGACACCTGTTTACTGTCAGTTCGACATGATGTGCCGCAATGGATGCAGTGTAGACAGCATTATTGATTATAATGGGTTCTGTTGCTTTTCATGCAATGCGACGTGATGCGCCTCTCACGTCCGGTGTTGGCAGGGTATAAGTGTTGAGTGCCGAGAATTCCGGCTGAGAATATTTTTCATCGATTCGTACCAATCTGTGCTGTAGTTGAAATTACACTGGAACTGTTACACATTGTGCTCAGAACCGTTCAGCCTGATGGTTGAAAAGTGCCTTTTGAGTTATGTTACTATACTTATATTTTTGCTAATTTATTTTTATGTGACATGTTTTACATATCGCCACAGTTTTCTGGTGAAATAAACACTAGAGGCACTATATATAGATTTTTTTTTTCATGTTCACACAAATCAAGAGTTAAACTGAAAGATTATTCATAAACACTTCTGTTCATCAACACTTTTCGCTCTGTTCCTCACACAATGCTATCTTATGACATCTAGACACTTTTACTATAGCGCATGACTTGTAAGGTGATGCATTTAAATTTTTACGTTACATAACCAACTTAATTTATAAGCTTGTTCGAGCCCCATCTAGGTCCAGGGTACAAGTCCTGAAGAGCACGGGAGCCGAAAGTCTTACAGAAGCACCTTAAAATGATGCCAGCCATGTAAAATACGACTTCAGGCCTCAAGCATTGTCATGTGCTTGTCTTTCAGACAAGACAATTGGTTATTCACTTGTCCGAGCAGAAAAGTTACTGGTCCGGCGAGAAAAAAAGACATTTAACTAATAGTTACATGCTCAAGTAACAATATATACAGTGTCACAATATCAAAATTTCAGCAGTCTGTAGTGAAATTTTATGATTTTCGATACCAGCTTCAATACTACAACAAATAAAAATAAAAATGAATTTGTTAATAATGAATGGATTGTTTCTAGTAATTATTCAAGATTAGTAAACCGTCAGTAATAATATAACAATAAACAATTAAAAGTAATGAATAGAAACCAATTCAAAACAATAGAACAAAAAAAATAAATTAGGAAAACAGTACTTTTTAACAGCTTTAACAGTTTTTAAAAGCAGTATACATTATTAAAGTAAGCATTGAATGAAATGCAACATACATTACAATTGGTCTTCATTGTATGATTATAATACATGAATATATTTTAAAGTGATCCAGCCAAGAGCAGTGAGTGGTTTTCTCATTTTCTTGTTATGGTTGTTTGTTTGATTAATATTAACAACTCACTGGACAGCGGCAGGTATGTTAGGTTTAATTTATACTTTGAGTCTGACATTTTTACATAAATCTTCTTTTCCCCCCACTGTACACATTTAGTTTAAACATAACTCACTGTGTTTACATGAATACCTCACCAAGACATTTCAAATTTGAAAATGTATTTGACCTTTCAGACATGTATCCACATTAGCCACCTCTCAGTCAAACAGTACACAGCTATTTCTAGATCCCTAGCTAATTAGAAAATTTTAATTATGTGGCTCGCTGCCTGAGGTAAGTAATGTTGAATCAAATTCTGATTGGTCAAGCAAGGCTTTGTTTTTGTAAGCAACTGCTAACATATCTATCTCTCTAATATAGCTGTTTATTTTTTCATTATTGACATTATTGACACAATTTTTTTACTTGCCCCATCAAAAATCATCCTAGATAAGCAGACAAGCATTAATGTTGACCCCTTGACATCAAGGCCAAGCAGAAGCCTCTAGCCTACAATGAATAGCATCTTTTACTAAGGTCTAACTGTTAGCAAATCTGTTAGGACTACTGGTCAAATGTCATTTCCAAACATTGTCCTTTTCCCTCCTCAAAAATAGTAAAAGAATTAAGGAACCAGAATCATTCAGTGGAATCCGAATAGCAGCCAACATGGTTAATTGCTTACATTTCCCAACCCTAAAGAAAAAGTGACTTTTTTTCTACACACACACACACACAAAAGAACCTTAGCACATCAAGATTAACACTGACAAAAACTGGTTATTCATTTTTATAGCTTATCTGAATTCGGAATATGTGGTATTTGCCAACAATCTTATCGTGCTACTTTGTTGGAAATCCCACCGTTATCTCAGGTGTGGATTCTAGAGAATCAAGGACGATGGTGGATTTTTGGGCATATTTCTTTGTTTGGTGTCTGTGTCAGGGTAATTATAAACTTTCATGGTCAATTTGAATTACATTACTTTGGTCTCTACAAGACTATGTTCTTCATCATTCCGTCCCAGACTGCTGAACCAATAGGGTGTCAGATATCCTCCCTCACGTCCCGTCAGATTCGTGGGAATGTTCACTAGGAAGTGAATTTGGTGCTTTATAAGATTGATATTACACACTTTATGGATTTCTGGGTGTCATGCTGACCTTATTCAGTGTTCGCTCTTATGTAAAAAAAGTGGGATTGGGAAAAATATTGTAATTTTCAAGAATGTTTCTTTCTACCAGTGAATACACAGTGTGATTTTATCAGAAACAGTAGGTAACACATTGTTTGCCATGCACCAAGTGTTTCCTGAATTCTACTTTCGTTTTAGCAGTGCATTTTGTGTTATTGGCAGATGCTCTCTGACCAAAGCAACTCGCAAGAAAATGCAAATGTTGTTCATACCAGAATAAACATTAAGACTCCATTAAAAACAATGTTACTTTTTGCATATACACTTAGAGCTAGAAGACACAAGTCAGCTTGTTGAGTATTAGTGTGAAACCACAAACTGTTCATTCTTGTTGCACGCATGAAGTAACTTAACTCATATTCAAACTGCTTAATCAGCTTCTGATTTATACCTCATGAATCATCCAGATGAGATCATACTCCTCTGTTCAAATTATATTAGGGCTGATTCAAAAGACACTATACTGAGTCGTGCCAGTGAATGGCTTATCTTGAATCAAACTAAAAGTTCATAGTTCTGGCTATGGTTTGGCCTTCAGTAGATCAAACTCCCATGGTCTGCTGGCTAAAATGCAGGTCTAACTGTTGTTGAAAAGTGTATAAAATGAGTAGATTCATTGTTTATTGTTGAAAAATGTAATGAAATGATGATTGCTTGAATTAATAATACATTTCTATACGTTTATGTAATGTTCACTAATGTGTTGCATTTATTTTGTTCTTTTTTTTTTTCATTTTGTATGATTTTCTTCAGTATTTTGTTTTGTCATCCATTCTCTACATGAGTTGTCCTTTAAGTTGCATTCTAATTGCAGCTCTAGCTACAGTGGAAGATTTCCAGATCAGACCTCATGCGCTTTACGTCCATTCCTACAAGGCACCAACCTTCTGTGACTACTGTGGTGAGATGCTATGGGGACTTGTACGACAGGGCCTTAAATGTGAAGGTAAAACACACTGTACACACAATAATTGCATTCAGTTGTACAAGAACTAGTGTAGTGGGCTAAAGCACATAACTTTTAATCAGAAGGTCGCTGGTTCGATCCCCACGGCCACCACCATTGTGTCCTTGAGCAAGACACTTAACTCCAGGTTGCTCCGGGTAATTGTCCCTGTAATAAGTGCACTGTAAGTCACTTTGGAAAAAAGCGTCTGCCAAATGCATAAATGTAAATGTAAGAATTGAATTGCACATGATCAAGAACATGGTTGTTCACAACACACTAAAAGGATCTGTGTTAAAAAAGCACAATTTATAATACCGGTGTTGTCAGATTTTAATACTGATTTGAAATGTTATTTGATTGTAATACTGGCCAAACATTATGGAGATTTTAGTCTTTCTCCATTCAAATAGATAGTAGCTGTACATTTATGCCACTTTTATCCATAGAAATTAGCTATCTGGGAAATTTCCCAAGATTACCTTGAAAGGGACTTTGTTTTGACTCAGAAACACTGCATTCAGCATGTTCCTGAGACACAGAGAAACACCATAAAGGGATGCATTCTTCTAATAGTCTATTAAAATTATTGGTCGTTGGATGTGGGTTTTCAGTTGTCTATTCTGAAATTATTACAAATAATGTCCATAATAGCTCCCACTTTATATTAGTTGTCTTTAACTACTATTTACTAACATTAAAATTTGTGTTGTCAGTAGATTAACATGTTATACATGGTATTCTGACTGATTTATTGAAATAATAGCAATTAATGCATATACAGTACAGTGCAAAAGTGTTAGGCACGTAAAATGTTTCACAAAAACATTTATCTTAAGATGGTTACATATATCTACAGCATTAGAGTGTCAATAGGAAATATACATTTTAAACTCCCAAACATTCATTTTGCAAATAGAATAGAATAGAAGAACTATCTGAAAATATTTTTTTCATTAAAGGTTCAATGTATTTGTAGAGCATGTTCACAATCAGTAGTATTGTTCCAAAGCAGATTTACTGAGAATATGGCCTTAACCCCCAGTCATCAAACTAAAGGTGTCAGCTTAAGTTTTAAAACAACTTTTTTTTTTCATCACAATCCTACAGTATATGCAGATTTTTATATTTTGTTATTTCTTACATTTACAACTATGGGTTTCAATAGAATAAAATAATCATGATTAATTTAATGATTTCCAACTAGTATTATTATTATTTTTATTATTTATTATATTTTTACCCTTATTTATTTTTATTTTTTTCCATGGATTCCCTAACACCCCCTTTTGGCACATCTGGGGGTCCCTGGATGGACCCCAGTTTGAAAACCCCTGGCTTAAAGTACTTCAGGTTTAGTTTAACATGTCTTGATTCAACCTAGTTGTAGATGCTCTCAGACTGGTTAAAAGTACTCTTAATGAGTGTGACCCAGTCCTCAGAATGTAGCTCAACATATTATTACTGAGTCTGGTTTAAATAACCCTGAGTTTGATTTGACAGACTCTGATTGAGTCAGGCACAGATTATTTAAAGTGCAGTGATTGAAGTTTTAACCACTCTGAATCTGGTTTAAAGTATTCTGAGTTTCATTGAACAGAGTGCTGTGTCGTGCAGTGCGATATGTCAGTCCAGCTTTGAAGTTGAAATCAAGGGCTGTTTGAATGGAACCCAGGGTGCTTTTGCCAAGCACTGAAAGTGACATTCAAAAGCTGTATAAAGATCATGGGCTCCAGTTGTTAAAAGCCACAAAAGCAGTTCATATTCAGAGGACTTCTAAATACTTTTACGCTTTTGAACTGTAAACATGCTTTGTAAAAACAACTGGAATTTTACATACAAAAATCTCCAATCAGTTCTCAGGAGAATCTACACATGCTTCATTATCAATGCATCTAAAAATGTCTAAAAAGAGAGGGGGGCCCTCTGCTGGACTTTAAGGGTAAAAGGCTGAAGATCAAATTAGCCTTGTGTGTTTAAACCATATACTCAATTCTTACCTTTAAACCCTTGGCCAAACTCAGATCCTAACTCCTGATCTCTAAAGCTGTATTTGTGGATTCGCAGGTTGTGGACTGAACTATCACAAGCGATGTGCCTTTAAGATTCCAAACAACTGTAGCGGTGTAAGGAAAAGACGTCTGTCCAATGTGTCACTGCCCGGCCCCTCGCTGTCTGTCCCTCGTGCCGCACCAACTGATGCTTCCGTGGGCCTGGAAGAGGTTAGGGGACATCTGTCCAACCTGTGCAGACAGGAATTTTTTCTGTAGACTTTTACATTAAAGATAATTTTTAATTTATTTTTACTATTATGTTCTCTTTATGTATGAGTAAATAACAGTATGCTTATTCAAAGACCGATAGGTTAGACATTGCATCAACCACTTAATACAGCTGTATGGTTTAAAATGTAATATTTTCAGTAAATATGCATTGATATTATTTCCAATAAATATCGGAACTGTTTTGGAGCTAGCATGTTTTAGAAAGCATGTTCAACGTGAGTACACTGTAAAATGTGACAGAAATTAGTATTACTCAGCTGGCAGTATTTCAGATCTCGATATTGTTTTTGACCTAAGAAAAAAATGTTTTTTAAATAGAATTAATCTTCCAATTGTCTTAAGGTAACTGTATTTTTGACCCTATTTTACCTTATAGTTTTTGTTACTGGAACCAAACATGGTGACTTTGTCAAGACTATAAAAAAACGAGATAAAAAGACAATTTATTTGTTTGTATAATTGGCAAAAAGAACTATTAGGGCACCTTCCTAAACCCCTGTAACACTGGAACAAATTGACTTTAGTGCCATTATAGACTAATTAAGAATTTATGCATTTTGAATGGTGTTCAAAACGGGTCAAAATCAGAGGTGGGTAGAGTAGCCAAAAACCTTACTCAAGTAAAAGTACAATTACTTCAAAAACATAATTACACAAGTATATGTAAAAGTACTAACATAAATAGTTACTTGAGTAAGAGTACGAATGTATCCAATTAAGAGTACTCAAGTAGTGAGTACTCTTAATTATACACATAATAGACGTTTACTCCCCTATATTCCATTACATAATACACATTGAACATGTATTACAGAATTGTTATTGTTAATGTAAATTCTGTCATCATTCACCATCATCTTGTTCCAAACCTGTATGACTTTCTTTCTACCATGCAACACAATAAGGAGATATTAGACAGAATGTTTGTCTGAGTCACTATTTATTTTCAGTGAATGTTTTATATATACAGTATGTATGTGTGTATATATATATATATATATATATATATTGAAAATGAATGGTGAATGAGACTGTCAATCCTTAACATTCTGTCTAACATATTTTGTGTTCCACATAATACAAAGCCTCACACTGGTTTGGAACAACATGAGGGTAGAGAAATTATGACAGAATATAACATTTTAGCTGAGCTATCACTTTAAATATATAGTTTACCCAAAAATGAATATTCTCTCATCATTTACTCACCCTCATGCCATCCCAGATGTGTATGATATCCTTTCTACTGCAGAACACAAATTAAGATTTTTTTTAAATAATATTTTAGCTCTGTAGGCCAAAATTTTGATGCTCCAAAAATAATCCATAAAACACTGGTTTAAAACATTGGACACAGATCAATAGTTATAATTTGTTGCTAGACAGCAGGGGGCGATATGCAGAGAAGAATGTGAATCACCAAAAACACAAGAATGTGAAAGTGATCTTTTTCTCTGTTTCTCATCCACACCTATCACATCGCTTCTGAAGATACTGATTTAACCACTGGAGTTTTATGGATTATTTTATGTTGACTTATGTTTGTTTGTTTAGATTTAAAATGTTGCCACCCATTCACTTGTATTGTATGGACATACAGAGCTGATAAATTCTTCTAAAAATCTTAATTTGAGTTCAGCAGAAGAAAGAAAGTCATACACATCTGGGGTTGCATGAGGGTGAGTAAATAATGAGAATTGTAATTTTTGGGTGAACTATCCCTATAAGGAATCTTGTCAGACCTGGATGAATTTGTCAATAAGAAGAAAGGTTTGGAAACATTTCTAGTAATTATTACAGTGAAAACGTGAAAATGACCAACAAGGACATTATATATAATGCTGAAATATAATGCCTTCTTTTGCTATTTCATAGCTTTTATAGTCCTGTGTGGATCCTTATTTCAGTGTAGTTGCAGTTTTCAGTGTCGTAAGTATTTAGATCATTAGTTCTGTACAGCAGTACCGCCGTTCTCTAAATCCAGAGAACACAGCTTACATAGGGGACCAACTCCAGTCGTGGAACACTCAATGTGTCTGAAACCGCCCCCTATCCACTATAGTGCACTATTTTGAGTGTCCGCTATTTTGTAGGAGTGTCTGAATTCTGAGTGAGCCACTCGTTCCCTAATTTTGTTCACTCATTCTTACCCACTATGCACTCTAATTTCAAGTGTACATTTCAAGTACACTCGATTACGGTTAATTTCCCACAATCCACCACGGGAAAGACGTACAAGCTAGGAGTTCACTGCTTCCTTCACTCCTGCAACATTTTATTTGATGCTGAATGTAGTAAATTACTTTTTGACAAATCATTACTGGATTAAAATAACATAATAACATATTGAGAGACAAAACAGCCTGATACATTTTAAAATGTACCCTTTATTTGATCAAATGTGTTTACTCTTTATATTAACACACAGTATATTTTAAAAATGACAAACAGAATGAAGAGTTATTGTATTAATATATTATTTAATAAGAATAACAAGTAAATAAACAAATTATATAAAAATTTCATATGTGATGTTTCTGCACCAGCCCCAGAGCTCGAACACTCACATCTAAATTCACTCATTTCATTCACTTACTGCGGAGATATAGTGCACTAATTGTCACTCTCGTCGCCATGATCGCGGACGAAGATCTCACATGTGCTCGCCCCGCGTCTGTTCGCGCTCCAGTTGTCGATCACATGAATGACAGTGATTTATGCTCAATTTGGATGTTTACATGGATTTATATAGTTAATCCACCTGAAGTAGCTGCAATAGTTTCTCAGTACCCCTGCAAGGGAGCGGAGTAAATGCATAAATACTGTTTATGATATGCAGGACAAAGTTCACTGATGTATTGCTGCACTGATTTAAAAATGTACACTTAAAAACTGATGTCATAAAAGCCCAGTTACATTATCACCCTGAAAATGTAAATTTCATTACACAGAAATGCCCGCATTAGAGCCAAAATTTACCTTAGTGTGCTTAAGTTGGAGCTGTGACTTGAAACTTGAAATATCAGCTTGTCTTGAGTGACAGTCTGTGATACCGGCTCAGCGCATCGCAGCTGTGAACTTTCGCTCTCGTAAAAGTCCCATTCAATAATCTCTCAATAAATGACACATTAATTCAAATTAATTAAACCCAGTAATGTAATGACAGTAATGCCATACATTGTAAAGAAGTAAAGGTAAAAAAACTTAATTAGAAATGTATTTGAGTGAGAGTAAAATATACCCACTTTTAGACCTACTCTAAAAGTACAATTTTCCCCCAAAAGTTTCTCAAGTAAATGTAATGCATTACTACCCACCTCTGGTCAAAATGACCTGATGGGAAAGGAGGGAGGGGTCAAGGGGGGTTTCTTAAGACAATAGGAGGGTTAAGGTACATCAAAACTGTTGTTGTGGCCAATCTTTTTGTGAAATTTTCCATGGGTGAACAGGTTATGTTTTAGCTGTGTGTACATGTTTGAAAGATAAACATTCACAAGAATTAAATTAATTCTGAGTTCTTGGACTCATTTGTTTACTGTAATGAATGTTCTCTGTTAATTAAAAATGCTGTGACCTTTGTGATGGAATGGAATAGCATACTGCATACTCCACATTATACACTGTTCACTGTTTAATATGCTTTAAAAGTAAAATTAAAACAGAATGCACTGTGCAAAGATTAGTTGTGGTATGCTTCAATGTTGTCACATGACTTCATTGCATTATATGTTTAATTCTCAGTGGGTTAAAGTTATCTCAGAAATAAAACCAGTTAGATTTCTTTTTAATTCAGTTTAATGGAACAAAAATCATGACTGTTATTACTTTCAGTTCATTCCTCACATTGCAATTTGGAAGGTCAAGGCGAGTGCACTTAATAATTATTATCAATATGTAAACTTGTCTAGTTTACTTGGCCTCTAGGGCTGGGTATTGATACAGATTTCGATTCCGATTCACAAGCTCTTGATTCGATTTCGTTTAGATTCCATATTGATATCTATTCAAATGGTTTTATTTCAGTTATAATGTCCATTTTGCTTGCATTTGAAAGAAGTTCTCTCCCAGCTAATGCTGTTTATTGTACAGGTGACCTAAAACAAATTTGAGCTTTTAAAAATCTACAGATCCCTGTATTCCATAAATAAATATGATATAACATTACATGTTGATACATTGTTTAATGCACAATTTATATTATTTACAAGTATTTTCACTGATTTTTAGAACACATGCTAAACAAATCGGTACTGCCTCTTTAAGAAAACTGGCAGTTCTGAAATGGCATCTATAAATGAGCGCATATTAACAAAAAAGGACTTGAATGGCTTATTTACCTCATCCGTGCTATTCCTGATTAGAATGAAATGTTTGTTTTGTTGTTTTTGATCAACAAGTGACAGTAAGGAACAGAAAAGATATTAAAAGAGACATTATTCAATGACATATGGATTTCGTGGATCTCGTCTTTGGGCACACATTACACGAAACAAGTCAAGCAAATTTTAACTCTCAACATACAGTAAAAGGATGCTGAACAAATTCCCCACTATATCACTCAATCACTGGTGAGTGAAATCTGAACATTTACCAGCCAGTGGCTAATCACAGACATTTTTAGTGCGAGAGCGTGAAATTTGGTCTTATTTGGGAGTGATTTACTCACATTGTAGAGAGTTGCACATAGAGTAAAAGATCAGTCTTGGAATTTTAGAATCAATATCAGGATGGTTAAAATGAAGATTGCGTTACATTGGAAAATCAATATTTCTTCCCTGTACTAATATATACAGTAGCTAGGTGAACAGGTGTTTCAGATGTTATAGCTGTTTCTACACAGTATATTTTAATATGGCACTGAATTTGACCAGTCAGCATCCAGAACTGGAACTATATGCTTTTTAATGCACATTTGGTAAATGTACTTGGTCATGCTAGACCATGCATACAAAAAATGAAAAATGGCCTACTATGCACTCTATACAAATTACATACTGCAGACATAATACTAGTATGTTAATATGCTATTCGGAACACAGGCTTTATGTGCTTGAGATTCTTCTTGCATGCAAATGTGTTATGTTCCCCTAACTCATTGCAGCAGCGCCCCCATCAGGAGCCAAGTAAGCGGATACCATCATGGAGTGGCCGGCCAATCTGGATGGAGAAGATGGTGCTGGGCCGAGTGAAGGTGCCGCACACCTTTGTCATTCACACGTACACGCGTCCCACCATCTGCCAGTATTGCAAACGGCTGCTCAAAGGGCTCTTCCGTCAGGGCATGCAGTGCAAGGGTTTGTATCATTCTGCCTTCATTAATTAAAGAAAATACTTGTCAAATAATAAGTAATGATACTAATGTAGGAAAAATAACTAATGATCGTGAGGGTTTTTTCTTCACCTTAGATTGCAAGTTCAATTGCCACAAGCGATGTGCTTCAAAGGTACCAAAAGATTGTCTTGGAGTCTTCAATGGAGGTACAGTCATGTTTTTCAGTCACAGCAAAGTAAAAAATTAACAGTGAAATTAACATTTAATTGATAACTATACCAGTGATAATTCACATTTCTTGTTAGTAATATGTAATATGGGTGTTTCTTTAGTTTCCTAAAATGTAAAGTCTCGTTAAAACATTTTATTTGTCACCTAACATTACAATACCACACCATTAAAACCACCTGCGTAATATTGTGTAGGTCCCCCTCGTGCCATTCATATCAGTGCCAACCCACATCTCAGAATAGCATTCTGAGATGATATTCTTCTCACCACGATTGTACAGAGCGGGTATCTAAGTTACCGCAGACTTTGTCAGTTCAAACCAGTCTGACCAATTTCTGTTGACCTCTCTCATCAACAAGGCATTTCCATCCACCGAACTGACACACACTAGTTTTTTGTTTTTGGCACCATGCAGAGTAAATTCTAGAGACTGTTTTTTACAGAAATACTCAAACATCAACCATCAGAATGGGGTAAAAATGTGATCTCAGTGATTTGGACTACACTGTGGCATGATTGTTGGTGCCAGATGGGCTGGTTTGTGTATATCTGTAACTGATGATCTCCTGGGATTTACACACACAACAGTCTCTTGAATTTACTCTGTATGGTGCCAAAAAACATCTAGTGAGCTGCAGTTCTGTGGACAGAAATGCCTTGTTGATGAGAGATGTCAACAGAAATTGGTCAGACTGGTTTGAACTGACAAAGTCTACGGTAACTCAGATAACCACTCTGTACAATTGTGTTGAGAAGAATGCTATTCTGAGATGCTGTATGGCACTGTTTTGGAGGGGGACCTACACAATATTAGGCAGGTGGTTTTAATGTTGTGGCTGATCGGTGTGTCATTTTTTTTATTTTTGCGTAATGGAAATTCCCACTACAGTGTTTTTTCCACCACATTTCAAATTCTGTATTGTGTTTAATATAATTTCATGATGGAATTCGCAGTGATAGAAATTACAAAATGGTCGTCTCCTTGGTGTTTTAGTGGATAATTTCATTGATAACATTTAATGTATCCTAAATACACACAATTAAATAACATTTTCACACTTTTTGCTTTATTTGGCAAAATTACAGCCTGATTGGTAATGACTGCCAATAAAAATATTTAGCTTTGGTAGCTAGTTTTCTTCAAACGTCCCATATTTAATCTCTAGCATGCTCTTCACTCACACTTTTGTCATCAGCAAGTACATTAACTTTTGAAAAAAGTTTTTTAGGAGCGAAAATGTTTGGTGTGGTGGAAATGACGGCATAGCTGTGGAACCAATGTTATTTGACAGTGCATCTGGAAAGTATTCACAGCGCTTCACTTTTTTACACTTTTTGTTATGTTGCAGCCTTATTCCAAAATGGATTAAATTCATTATTTTCCTCAAAATTCTGCAAACAATACCCCATAGTGACAACGTGAAAGAAGTATGTTTGAAATCTTTGCAACTGTATGATTCATTAAAAACAAAAAAAATCACATGTACATAAGTATTCAAAGCCTTTGCCATGACATTCAAAATTGAGCTCAGGTGCATCCTGTTTCCACTGATCATCCTTGAGTTGTTTCTACAACTTGATTGGAGTCCACCTGTGGTAAATTTAGTTGATTGGACATGATTTGGAAAGGCACACACCTGTCTATATAAGGTCCCACAGTTAACAGTGCATGTCAGAGCACAAACCAAGCCATGAAGTCCAAGGAATTGTCTGTAGACCTCCG
The DNA here is from genome assembly GCA_032164185.1 of Moxostoma hubbsi. Taxonomy (NCBI): domain Eukaryota; kingdom Metazoa; phylum Chordata; class Actinopteri; order Cypriniformes; family Catostomidae; genus Moxostoma; species Moxostoma hubbsi. The sequence continues at coordinate 35,826,205 of JAVLUX010000023.1, read as the reverse complement.
AGACAGGATTGTATCGAGGCACAGATCTGGGAAAGGGTACAAAAAATTCTGCAGCATTGAAGGTCCCAATGAGCACAGTGGCCTCCATCATCCATAAATGGAAGAAGTTTGGAACCACCAGGACTCTTCCTAGAGCTGGCCGCCCGGCCAAACTGAGCGATCAGGGGAGAAGGGCCTTAGTAAGGGAGGTGACCAAGAACCCGATGGTCAATCTGACAGAGCTCCAGCATTTCTCTGTGGAGAGAGGATAACCTTCCAGAAGAACAACCATCTCTGCAGCACTCCACCTATATGGTAGAGTGGCCAGACGGAAGACACTCCTCAGAAAAAGACAAATGACAGCCTGCCTGGAGTTTGCCAAAAGGCACCTGAAGGACTCTCAGACAATGAGAAACAAAATTCTCTGGTCTGATGAAACAAATATTAAACTCTTTGGCCTGAATGGCATGCGTCATGTCTGGAGGAAACCAGGCACAGCTCATCACCTGGCCAATACCATCTCTACAGTGAAGCATGGTGGTGGCATCATCATGCTTTGGGGATGTTTTTCTGCGGCAGGAACTGGGAGACTAGTCAGGATCGAGGGAAAGATGAATACAGCAATGTACAGAGACATCCTTGATGAAAACCTGCTCCAGAGCACTCTGGACCTCAGACTGGGGCGAAGGTTCATCTTCCAACAGGACAACAACCCTAAGCACACAGCCAAATTAACAAAGGAGTAGCTACGGGACAATTCTGTGAATGTCCTTGAGTGGCCCAGCCAGAGCCCAGACTTGAACCCGATTGAACATCTCTGGAGAGTTCTGAAAATGGCTATGCACGGACACTCCCCATCCAACCTGATGGAGCTTGAGAGGTCCTGCAAAGAAGAATGGGAGAAACTGCCCAAAAATAGGTGTGCCAAGCTTGTAGCATCATACACAAAAAGACTTGAGGCTGTAATTGGTGCCAAAGGTGCTTCAAAAAAGTATTGCGCAAAGGCTGTGAATACTTATGTACATGTTATTTTTATTTATTTATTTATTTTTATAAATTTGCAAAGATTTCAAACAAACTTCTTTCACGTTGTCATTATGGGGTATTGTTTGTAGAATTTTGAGGAAAATAATTTAATGCATTTTGGAATAAGGCTGTAACATTACAAAATGTGGAAAAAGTGAATAATATGTGAATACTTTCTGGATGCACTGTCCATGCCATAAAGTCAGTGGAATGCTGTAATTAAAAGCTGGAAAAAAATTTCTGACTTAATTAATAATACAACCTGTCCAGGGTGTACCCCGCCTTTCGCCCAATGTTAGCTGGGATAGGCTCCAGCCCCCCGTGACCCTGTACAGGATAAGCGGTTGAAGATGAATGAATGAATTAATAATACAATTGTAAACATACAAAAAAACATACATGTTGTTCAGAGCCAGCCAGTCCAGGTCCAGACTCTGATACCACAATGGAAGTTGACAGCAGTGACGTGAACAGTGACAGCAGTCGAGGGCTGGATGACTCTGAGGAACCCACCACACCAGAAGACAAGATCTTTTTTATGGACTCGCCATTTATGGATCGTGAGAAAGATGAAGAACCTGTGAAAACCATTAGGTACTCAAAACATCCTTTAAATAATAAAGTAACATCAGCTTAAAGGGTGTCCACACCCAGAAAAACTACTTTCCAAGATATCCAAATTTAAGTTTTTCTTCTGTTCTCAAAATGCTGAAAATGCCTAACCACTGATCCACATTAGGCTTCTGTTGTCTCTTTTTAGCCCATCCACCAGCACCAATATCCCACTGATGCGTGTGGTCCAATCCATCAAACATACCAAGAGGAGAAGCTCCACCATGGTCAAAGAGGGATGGATGGTGCACTACACCAGTCGAGACAATCTTGTAAGATATTATTCCTTAATTAAACATCCGCTTAGAGCATAATTTTAAAGCAGTATTGGGGAGTGACTGAAAGTGTTCTCCGACTCATTCGAGTCACCGCTCATTGGTGTTCCCAAAGGTACCTGTGCAACATTTTAAGTTGTTTTTTCAATGCAGGTACTGTACCGAAATTAGAGTGCTTTTCAGTTTTATCAGTTGTATTTAGTGTACATTTATTATGAATTTCCAATACAGCACTCATGTACTTACCAAAAATATATACTATGTGACGTAAAAATGTAATTCAGTAAACAGTCAGCGCACAAGTCAAAGGAATGTTCCGGGTTCAATACAAGTTAAGCTCAATTGACAGCATTTGTGGCATAATGTTTATTACCACAATGTTGATTATTGTTTTGTGGCTATACTATTTGTGAGTATTTTAACATTCAAAATTGGCCCCCATTCACTTCCATTTTAAGTGCCTCACATTCCTTTAAAATCATGTTATGTTCTTGTGTGATTATTAAACCGCAAGGCTGCGATTTCATGTGATAACTGTATAGTTTGCATGTGCTGCGCTCTTCAAAGTGAATGTGTGGATCCAGTGTTGTGCCAAACTTTTAGATCTCGTTGGCTCATACACTTAAAACACTTTCATGAGTATTGCACACTGTTTGTAGCAGATGACAGCGAGCAAAGCACTAATTTACAGATAACATATTTATTGAATTACATAGCAACCTTTTGTGGATTAATAATCACATTGGGTCATGTAGCAACTAAGGATGTGCGAGACTAGTCGACTAAACGGTTCTGATGCTGCTAGACACTGGACTTACGAGTCGGTAAATATTTTTCCCCATTACAGTTGACATTTTTACACATTTACATTTGCCATTATATTTTTACAGAGGCTGCACTTATATTACTGTCATATTGTCATATTAATGTTACATATTTTAAATGTAATGAATAAAACAATTATTGAACAAAATAGGATATCTGGAGCGTTTACAGCATTTCATTTCACCTCAGGCTGCGCGTGCTTCTTCCTTCTCTCACTTGTGGCACGTGTAGGAAAATGTCCTCTCGCTTGACAGGAAAACTCAGAAAGCTATGAAAACACTTCTCTGGTGGTGTGGGAAGCGGATTTCCGAAATGTTGGCTTGAAAGTCGGATGTTATCTCATTGAATCTTCTTTAAATCTGTGCGTGCTTGTACTGCAAGTTATTTCCCGCCGAGCTGGCTTTTTCAAGTGCAGGATAGCCGCCTCAAGTGAGTCAAGTCCCATCTTTCACCATACCATGTCGACGTGTAAGTAAATAAAAATTATGCTAATGATTAAATACCCTAGAAAATTACTGTTTTAAGCAAGGAATTGCATTTTTTTAATCAGCCGATTAAGGTTATACAGCGTAACAGGATAAACTATCTTTTATTCTGTGTGCAAGTCATGTTTAGAATACATAAGGTTTATTATAGTCTATTTCATAGGCCTATTTTTCTATCCCATAGCTATTTTTTTTATTATTGGTTATTGGTTAATGTTCTTTACAGAACAGCTGTCATATTAGATCAATTGCTAATGCACAACTGTATGTTGTGAAATATGCACAACTTTTCAGCGCATTTTTTTTTTCTCTCGTAGATTTGGCTTAGCCTACCTGTTAATTATTTTAAACAATATCCTGACTGTTTTGATATATTAAGTAACTTTTACTTGGTGTATTCTGTTTAGAAATGGTTTAGCTATGGATTTCGCTATTTTTCCTGCACCATTCATTTAATTATTTTCAATAAATAAACCTGTATTCACTAAAGGTGAATGTGTGTCATGTTATAATGGACAATGATGATAATGCAAGGTGAGCACATCTCAGATAAATGCCCCTTTTCAGCAGAATTTAGCATCAGAAACTTTGTTTTTGAGTTGCCACAGTATGCAATAGTATGCAGCATGCATGTCTTACAGTCAACATTAGGTCAAAAATGGCAAAAAAGAAACTGCTTTCTCTAGAAACTCGTCAGTCAATCATTGTTTTGAGGAATGAATGCTTGAAATTGCCAAAAAACTGAAGATTTCATACAAATCTGTACACTACAGTCTTAAAAGACAAAGACCATTAAAGTATTTTAAATGGGATGTATAAACACACATTTTTTGACTGCTTTCTGAAGGTTGGTTTCTTTTTAGACTAGTCGACTCCAAAATATTCCTTTAAACATCAGTGAAATTAGTCATTCCGCACATCCCTATTATCAACCTGCTTATCAGGAAGTGAGAAGCTCTGTCAAAAACACAAAGAAATGGAATGGAAATGTACAGTATCACTACAGTATAGTTAATATAAATAATGTAATATTCTCTGTAGTACTACTTCTAATAATAATAATGATAACTATCAATGAATCAATATAAATTGTATTATATTTAAGCAATGCTCTGTTCTGCAGCACTTTATTTGACCAAAAAATAACTCTGAAAATGAATTGTTCTATTTTGATCTGATTTAAGTTTTAACTTATTCATTTATTTTGAAGCAATTTTGCTGATAAATTTAAATAAACTGTTGATATGGAATTCAGAAAAAAAAATAAATAAATAAAAACGGGTATCGCTGTCAGTGAGTACCGAAAAGGAATTATCGGTACCAGTCCTCATTTTATTATTTTTTTAATTTTTATTGGGACATCCCTACATTTTATGTTCTTTTGTCATTTGTGTACATTTATGTTAAATTTGATGTTTTCACCCTAAATTTGATCCTCATTCTTTATATGCAAGATAAACACTACTGGATTATAGTCTGATAGTTATGTAATTAAGAAATATGGGCCCCAATAAATAGTATGCTCAAAAAGGAAAATTCTGTCACCTTTTATTCATCCTCATGTCATTTTATTATATTTTTTTCTTATGTGTAATGCAAAAGAAGAAATTTTGTCCACCTGCACTTTTCCATACAATGAAAGTGAATGGGGACTCTTATGCTCCAAAAAGTCACAAAAAAGTTTCAGTGGACTTAAAAATGTATTACAAAAGTTATATGTTTGTAAATGATGACAAAATTTTTAATTTACCTCCTTTAGGTTAGGTACTTGTAGCATAGCTAACTAAAGGGTGGCTTGACTGTAGTTTAATTAAAGCTGAAGTGTGTAATTTCTGCAGCCCCAAATTAATTTGCATAAGTAAACATTGTTTTCAAACAGTTTTCAAATATACCCCCCATCTGCTTTTTAATGAACAAACAGATAGTCCTGCCTCCAACTCGCACCATTGGTTAAATCAATGTTGTTGTGTCGGGCTGCTTAAAAAAACAGCTGAATTTTTATAGCGCCACAGAGACTGGAGAAAATGAACCTACAGATGGCTTGCTTATAATTGAATGAATGAATGCTTATGTTTACGTTTTCTGACACTACACTCAAAGCGCTTTACATAGTGACCAGGGGGTTCTCCTCAACCACCACCAGTGTGCAGCATCCACCTGGATGATGCGACGGCAGCCATAGTGCGGCATTACGCTCACCACACAGACAGCAGCAACTGGTGAAGAGGAGATAGTAGAGTTATAGAGCCAATTCATGGGGGCAATAATTGATAAGGCCCAATGGGGGGTATCCAGGTTTACATCCCTACTCTTTTATGTGAAGTGTCCTAGGATTTTTAATGACCACAGAGAGTCAGTACCTTGGTTTAATGTTTCATCTGAAAAGTTTTGCCTTTTTACATTATAGTGTACCCGTCACTATACTGGGGCATTAGGACCCACACAGACTGCAGGGTCAGCACCCCCTTCAGGCCTTCCTAACACATCTTCCAACAGCAACCTTAGATTTCACAAGGTGGTCTTACATCCAGATACTGACATGGGTCAACCCTGTTTAGCTTCAGTGGGAAACCAGTCTAGAGCTATTGGGTGATATGGCTGTTAATAATGTAATTGTCTCAGTATATTTAGCTGGGATAGGAGAAAGGATTTTAACAGTGAAAAGTTACTAAATTCAGCTTTAATTATGAGCAGCTTAATGTGAAAGCCACAGCACGACATGTACTTATGGAGCATTGAGTGGATTTAGAATTAACATCACTACCATCATCTTATATAATTAATTAAAAATCTATTTATATTGTTAAATTCACATCAATTTATCTTTGCTCAAAACCAGGGTCTGCCTTGAGTTTTGCAATGAATCCAATTTATGTTTTGTCCTCAGAGAAAGAGACACTACTGGAGACTGGATAGCAAGAGCCTAACTCTATTTCAGAATGACTCGGGGGCCAAATATTACAAAGTAAGTCCTTTTTTATATATACTTTAATATGTTGTTTGCACTTATATAGCACCTTTTTTAACCTTAGCGGTTACCAAAACACTTTACACTGGGTCCCATTCACCCAATCACACACACACTCACACTCATACACCAATGACGGCAGAGCTGCCATGCAAGGCAGGGAGTTCAGTGTCTTGCCCAAGGCCACTTCGGCATGTGGAGTCATGTGGGCCGGGAATCGAACTGCCAACCCTGCGATTAGTGGCCGACACACTCTACCACCTGAGCCACCGCCCCTCTATAGATAGATAGATAGATAGATACTATCGATCGATCGATTCTTTTTTTCTCTGTTTTCTTCAGTTTATTTCTTAAAAGGGTTAGTTCATTCAAAAATGAAAATTCTCTCAAGATTCACTTACCTTTAAGCCATCCCAGATGTGAATGACTTTCCTTCTTCAGCAGAACCAAAGTGAAGATATTTATAAGCAGATTTCAGCTCTGTTTGTCCATACAATACAAGTAAACCGCTGTTTGACGGTCCAAAAAGCATATTTAGCCAGCATAAAAGTAATCTACACAACTCCAGTCAATCAATTAAATTTGTTTCTTACACCAACCTATCAATTTGCTTCAGATTTACTTACATTGTATTGTCAAACATAGCTGAAATGGGCACAAAAATTTCATTTCAGTTCTGCTGAAGAAGGAAAGTCATTACACATCTTAGAGTGAAGTAAATCATGAGAGAATTTTCATTTTTGGGTGAACTAATACTTTAAGTGCTGTGATCTCATGTTTCTAAACAAATATTGTGCATCCAGGTTAATAGTTCCATGACATACACCCAAGACTGTATTGTGATGTCTGTATTTACAAACTCATTTTTGAGTAAAATGCTTTTATGGCCAATACTTTTGTGTAATCATAAATGTTATGGTTTATACATATGATATTTTCTGTTGGTTGAATGTTTGAAGCTGTTGAATAATCAAATTATATTTCCATGTTAATGAAAGCAACCTTTAAAATAACACAGGAAATTATAATGTTGCTCATGCTCGTACTGTACCTCTCATGAAACTGATTATGCTGCAGTCCATCTTTGATCTTTCTAAGGTCAAAATATTATAATTTATTGCTCATAAAGAGCATTGCTCTACAGCCAAAGGCGTATGAGGATTAGTACTTTCCCTCTAACAAATATCACTGAGGTATCTGGCAAGTACCACAGAATGCCCCCTCCTCCTGCATTAGCTCAAGTGAAACAGCATTCAGAAAGATACATGAACTGCTTCAAATAGAAAGCGTTTGTGGTTAATGTATCAGTTATTGTTTCAATGTAGTTTTATGAATGAATTTGACATTCAGAATACAGTGGCCACTAAATTAATTTGGACACTAAAGCTGAACTTTATGTTTGGGTTAGGGTTAAATATATATATATATATATATGACCTTATCTGGCAGCCAAAAGTTTGGAATAATGTACAGATTTTGCTGTTTCGGAAGGAAATTGGTACTTAAATTCACCAAAGTGGCATTCAACTGATCACAAACGGTAGTCGGGACATTAAAACAGCACCATAACTATTTGAAAAAACACATTTTTGATCAAATCTAGACAGGCCCCATTTCCAGCAGCCATCACTCCAACACCTTATCCTTGAGTAATTATGCTAAATTGCTAATTTTGTACTAGAAATTCACTTACCATTACATCAAACAAAGTTGAAAGCTATTTGGTTTGTTAACATTGTCTTTGTGTTTGTTTTTGAGTTGCCACAGTATGCAATAGACTGGCATGTCTTACAGTCAACATTAGGTCAAAAATGGCAAAAAAGAAACTGCTTTCTCTAGAAACTCGTCAGTCAATCATTGTTTTGAGGAATGAATGCTTGAAATTGCCAAAAAACTGAAGATTTCATACAAATCTGTACACTACAGTCTTAAAAGACAAAGACCAACTGGCACTAACTAGGACAGAAAGAGATGTGGAAGGCCAGATGCACAACTAAACAAGAGGATAATTACATCAGAATCTCTAGTTTGAGAAATAGATGCCGCACATGTACTCAGCTGACAGCTTTGTTGAATTCTACCCGCTCAACACCAGTTTCATGGACAACAGTAAAGAGAAGACTCAGGGGTGTAGGCCTTATGGGAAGAATTGCAAAGAAATGCCACTTTTGAAACAGAAATACAAAAAGAAAAGGTTAGAGTGTGCAATGAAACACAGACATTGGTCAACAGATAATTGGAAAAGAGTGTTATGGATCTTAAACCCATTGACCTTTTGTGGCATCAGCTAGACTGTAATGTGTGTGAGAAGTTCCCAACAAGACAGAAAGTATTGGGTGAAATGTCTCTTGAGTGTCTGGACAAAATGACAGCAGGAATGCCAAGGATTTGCAAAGCTGTCATTGCATTTTTTTTTATGAGAACTCTTTTATGAGTAGTTTAAGAAGTTTTGAAAAAAAAAAAAAATCTAATTGTAATATAAATTTTTCACATTATTAATGTCCTGACTATACATTTTGTTCAGGTGAATAAAAGTACCAGTTTATTTCCATAAGAGCAAAATCTGTAAATTATTCTAAACATTTGGCCTCCAGCTTGTGTGTGTGTGTGTGTGTGTGTGTGTGTGTATATATATATATATATATATATATATATATATATATATATATATATATATATATACACTCACCTAAAGGATTATTAGGAACACCTGTTCAATTTCTCATTAATGCAATTATCTAATCAACCAATCACATGGCAGTTGCTTCAATGCATTTAGGGGTGTGGTCCTGGTCAAGACAATCTCCTGAACTCCAAACTGAATGTCAGAGAAAGGTGATTTAAGTAATTTTGAGCGTGGCATGGTTGTTGGTGCCAGACGGGCCGGTCTGAGTATTTCACAATCTGCTCAGTTACTGGGATTTTCACGCACAACCATTTCTAGGGTTTACAAAGAATGGTGTGAAAAGGGAAAAACATCCAGTATGCGGCAGTCCTGTGGGCGAAAATGCCTTGTTGATGCTAGAGGTCAGAGGAGAATGGGCCGACTGATTCAAGCTGATAGAAGAGCAACTTTGACTGAAATAACCACTCGTTACAACCGAGGTATGCAGCAAAGCATTTGTGAAGCAACAACACGCACAACCTTGAGGCGGATGGGCTACAACAGCAGAAGACCCCACCGGGTACCACTCATCTCCACTACAAATAGGAAAAAGAGGCTACAATTTGCAAGAGCTCACCAAAATTGGACAGTTGAAGACTGGAAAAATGTTGCCTGGTCTGATGAGTCTCGATTTCTGTTGAGACATTCAGATGGTAGAGTCAGAATTTGGCGTAAACAGAATGAGAACATGGATCCATCATGCCTTGTTACCACTGTGCAGGCTGGTGGTGGTGGTGTAATGGTGTGGGGGATGTTTTCTTGGCACACTTTAGGCCCCTTAGTGCCAATTGGGCATCGTTAAAATGCCACGGCCTACCTGAGCATTGTTTCTGACCATGTCCATCCCTTTATGGCCACCATGTACCCATCCTCTGATGGCTACTTCCAGCAGGATAATGCACCATGTCACAAAGCTTGAATCATTTCAAATTGGTTTCTTGAACATGACAATGAGTTCACTGTACTAAAATGGCCCCCACAGTCACCAGATCTCAACCCAATAGAGCATCTTTGGGATGTGGTGGAATGGGAGCTTCGTGCCCTGGATGTGCATCCCACAAATCTCCAACTGCAAGATGCTATCCTGTCAATATGGGCCACGTAGAATTAAGGCAGTTCTGAAGGCGAAAGGGGGTCAAACACAGTATTAGTATGGTGTTCCTAATAATCCTTTAGGTGAGTGTATATTTGTGTGACTAAAGTGTCCAAATTTGTATAGAAATTGTAGTAACATTTCCAAATTAGTATTTTGCAACTGAGAACTGTTATTTGGTCTTTGTTATGTGTACACAATTGCAGACGTGAATGTTCATGTTGCAACAGAGAAATCTATATAAAACAAAAATACAGCAGTATTGTCATTTAGATTTTTGCTACCCATTTGTATTCTTAAGTGTGAAAAATGTGTGTGTGTTTCTGTTGACGTTCTGTAACACTCAATATTCCCAGATGTAAATCCAATGGCAGGAAACCTCATCATCCTGTGTGAGTCTTCAGGGTGTGCTTAAGACTGTTTAACACACAACTTTATTATCAGCTTGGCATTCTGCTCAAGTCTCAGATTCTTAGTGAGAAAATAATGCTTTTCATAATTTTTACATTCAATTTAGATTCTAGGCAAGTCCATTTTTTTTTATTCATCACTGCTGAGGCATTACATAATTCTGTATAATAAATAATTTTAGTAACAAAGGCAATTTTTATTCAGTCCTTTGCTTGTATCTAAGTAGAATCAATTGTGCGTAGTATAATGAACAATCGATTTTTAGGTTTAAAAACCCACTCTTATCGACACACTTAGAGAGAGTTATATAATTTCCAAATCAGCTTGAGTAGCCATAGCATCAGATTTGATATTATACATTTAATTTTCATCTGTATCTTTATGGAACTATATATCATGTAGGCGTGTGTGATTTATTGGTGATTAAATCATTGTTAGCCAAAATTAGCATTTTTTTTTTTAAGTCTAAATTTGAAGAATTAAATATCATCTGGGATTATCTACATTTAATTGTTTCAACATTATAGAACCTGAAAGATTTTAGCTTTATTTTAAGAACAGTTTCCGATGAAATGTTATAAATGTATATTATCAGTCATAAAGATGATGGAGCTTGTCGGTGAGACAGCATAATATGGCCATGCCGACTTCCCATTTGATCACTATGCAACGTCACTTGAATACTCAACATTAAATACTATTGTAAATGTCACATATATAAATACTTCTACAAAAGTGCAGTTTTTTAACAGTATATAGAACTCCTTATTCACAACTGTCTGTGTATCAGTTGTCAAATTTGCACATTTGGAAACCATAGTCTTTTCTTTTGAAGATGAAAGCCCTCTACTTTTGATTTCTGTACTCCTTTCGTTGGGTAAAGGGGTTTCGGGTCTGTCTCAGGATAACCGCAGCCCTCCCCCATCACTATGGAGTGACCACCTCCTACATAGTGCTAGCAGTGTCTTGGTGCCTTGGTAAGACTAGCCTACACACACACTCGCACATGTATGCACGCGAGCACTTCTGGTGTGCTGCCCTGTAATCATGTAGCTCTTCATAGGGCTGGGTCACATGATTCACCCACCAAACCACAAGCACTTCATCTTATATTCAGAGGAGACCGCAGGCACAGCATTTACTCTGATTGGCCACAGCTACTGTTTTTCCTGTCTCATTTGAGATCAAGTTTGGGGGCTGAGCTGAAGGTGGACTCTTGAAAGACTGTCAAGAGCAAACTTGCCACATTTCTGAACCTGGAGATACCGCATGGACTCTGAAAGGACATTTTTCTCTGTGAACTTTTTTCCAGCTAATCAGCAGTTGTCTGGTCACATCTAAAGAGAATCAGTTTGACCAGTATGTTCTTCAGATATTCACACTTTTTTTATTTCAACGGTTATCAGTACTTAACTATCAGGTCTACTGATAAATGCCAACTGGTGGTGTTTTCAGGTAAATTAACTACACTTTTCTATTTAATCGATTATCTGTTCTTTAATATAGGGTCTACCTATAAATGGCAACTGGATGAATAATGTTATTGTAATATTTTAATGTGTTGCTTGTATTGCCATTCATGCTTTAACATGGTACAGAAATACTTGGCATGTACCATTTTAAACTAAAACATAATTATTCAAATATGCATAACCAATGCTTTCTGTTGTTATAGGATAAGTACCTTATCATTGTGTTGATAATTAGAAAAATCATTAAAAGTCGGTTCTGCAGATCGGATAATTAAACACAAAAGTAACTGTTGTCGAGCTCTACTCACATCGATCAAATGCAGTCCTGAAGAGCGACCATCCTGCGGGTTTAGCTCCAGTCATAATAAAACACACGAGAGCTGTGAAGACATCACATTCAAAATGCTGATTTTAAAAAAAAAAGTGTCGGAGAACTGCAAGTCAGATGGCTCTTTTCAGCTTTAATTGTTATACAATATACTAAGAATGTTGTTTCTTGTGGTTAAATTGTACTTGTTTAACCAAACGTAATAATGCATTATTTTTGCAGTTGTTACTATGTCCAACATTCAGGTCACAGGACAATGCCTACGTTCCCAGATGAAGTCTGTCCATGAATGTATTCATACTACCTGCGTACCTAAAGACAGTGCAGGGAAGATTACTTGACTAAAATTGTAGTCGGTAACATAATCTCTTGGATTACATTTTAAAGAAATCTAATCTGATTGTTTTTGGATTACTTCTGGCCTAGTTTTTGTTTAGTTTATGTCATATGCATTTGAGTAGGATAAGCTTTTACAGTTTTGAAAATGATGCTTAAATCCATTAAATAAAACTTAAAGGATTAAAACATTTTGTGTGTGTTTACTCGCTTTTGTAAAAATGTGTCTGTTTCTGAGTTAATTAAAACTAGTCACTTAAAATGTTCTTACTTTGACAATTTTGGCTTTAGAAATGGCATTAGTGTGAGGTAACAGATCAGACCAGTCTATCTGTGAATAAACATCACAAAAACAAACAACCGCACAATTTATCTCAAAAGCACATTTGTGAACATTTTTTAAGCTGAATACAAAAGCAGTTTGCAAAACTATAACTTTACCGCACTAATGCAGTCGGTTCGTCAACTGCACCCACCCTCCATTAAATACTCACTAGCACTGTAGGCTGATTTAGAATGAAAATGTTTAATTATTTAATAAAAGAAGAATTAAAGGGATCAATTAATTATGAACATTTTACTGCCTTTGCCTAATAAATAGGTAATCATTCAATCCATAAAATGTAACCATAATCTGATTACGAGTAATTTAAAATGTGATTTAATCTAATTACAAACACTTGATTTTTGTAATCTGATTACATCATCTACATTACATGTAATCCGTTACTATCCAGCACTGTCTAAGGAACATGCTTTTGTAACAGCCAAGAAGTACATTCTTCATCAAATGTAGTTCATATTCTGGCAGAATGCAAATTCAGACATTAAAAGTAGAATAGTTTAAAATTACAGGCAGGTTGAAATTAAACTTCTCTTTAAATAACCCTGCCTTAGAGTCATACATACTCAAAGCCTGACTCACAGGTTTTAGGTGTGATAAACTTGTGATCTCTTTGCCGAGCAAGCTTAGAGTTGGATTTTGATTTGCCTTCTTATAGATTAACTTAATGACTCATTCTCTGACTCAAAGAGCAAATGCGAGGTTAATGCAGCGAATCGGTAAACTGTCTTATCTAACTATCAGTGAGTCAGCATCTGATTTTCTGACTCATTTTCTGACCCACAGGAGATTCCCCTGTCAGAGATCTTACAGGTGGATATTGCACACGACTTCAGTAGTTTAGCGCTGGGGGGCAATCCGCACTGCTTTGAGATCATCACTGCCACCATGGTTTATTATGTGGGAGAGAATACCATCGGCCCCCACCTCCACATCCACAACACTGCGCTGGCTGCCGGTGGCGTGGGGCTAGAGGTCGCCCAGGGCTGGGAGAGGGCCATACGCCAGGCCCTGATGCCCGTTCCAGTAACACCACAGCCCAGCATCGGCGCCGCTGCAGGACAGAGTAAAGATCACAGTGAGTAGCTGAGCTGAGTAGAGCTCTTTAAAGACCCGTGAAGTGAATTAGGGCATCATCTGGAGTCTTTGACAAACAGTATGAATGGAGGGTTCATCCAAATATCAACCTTGTATCGTTCCAAACCTGTATGCTGTTATTTGTTCAGTTGAACATGAAAGAATTTTTGAGACTCTATATGTCTTACCATTATTATCTGTAGTGTTAAATATCGATAAGAACCAAAGGGGCTTGCCTCAAAATACCTCTAAATCAAGCAGATTTGCAGCAATATTCTGGCATTTGAGAGTAAATGGCTCAGTCTTTAATATCCTAATGCACCTCCATTTAATTGTGTTGAGAGACACAGAAGATTAAAAAGGGTTTGACAGGTCTGGATTAATAAAAGCTGTTTAGTTACGAAACAAACACAATTTGCATTCAGGGGATATAGTTGAATGACATACTCCGTTAAGGATTAACCTTTAGACAAGAGAATCGAAACCAGGGCAAATCCAATCCCAAAAAATACACAGAAAAGTTCTTCTGAGATTTCCTGTCCTTTTCTGTGTTTGACTTTTGGTCACCCGTCATTGTCTGCTTATGTTACAATTCATAATTAATTTTAAATAGGATTTGTTTTAGTAAGTTTCAAGTCATGCAGGAGTCGAACACAAGAGGATTATGGAAAATTATGCATAACTCACAAAGCTAAAAATTGCAAATTTATTCTGAAAACTATGACACCTCGTTATTTGTTGCATTCAGTTTAAGTGATTACAATTAATAAATTTTTTTTTTTTTTACAGAATTATTATTTTTTGATCCCCATTTTATCCCACATTCTAAAATGGGTTGACCTACAGTATATGAAATATCAGAATTGAATCCAAATGTCTGTATGGTGTTTTGTTTGTGTGTGTTGCAGAGGAACTTTCCATCAGTATTTCTGTGTCAAACAGTCAAATCCAAGAAAACGTGGTGAGTGTGTGGCAGTGTTTACTGCCAATTTTTCCCAACAGCACACCCTTTTTATTGACACTTCTGTATGTTTGGTCGCATCCAGCAAATTATATCACAATAACAATGTGAAGAACTGAGAGAGGATTTTTGTATTTCATTATAAAGCTGTTTAAGAAATTAAATGCGTTTAATAAGGGTCAATTATAATACTAGCCCACGGCTCTGTTTCCTCTGTCTTTAGGACATCAGCTCAATCTATCAGATCTTTGCTGATGAAGTGCTGGGCTCTGGACAGTTTGGCATAGTTTACGGAGGTACAGATGGAAATGCAGCATTCTTGAGTTGTGCTTCATGAATGTGATTCATGCCCTTGTTTCACCATCTCATGTTAATGAGGGGTTCTTAAGTGTGCTTTGTATCTGTTATAAGGGAAACACAGAAAAACAGGAAGAGATGTGGCCATCAAGGTCATTGACAAAATGAGATTCCCCACCAAACAGGAGAGCCAGCTGAGGAACGAGGTGGCAATTTTGCAGGTAAGAATTCCTTGTAAGATTACTGAGAGTTATGAGGGTGAATCTCACAAAAACATATCCGGGTCATATTTCACCCCAAATTAAAATTAAAAGAAAAAGAAAAAACAAATATTATTATTTTAGTGCTATGAGGATGTTATGCATCCTCATAACATAATCATATGTGAATCTAATTTCATTAGATTCACATTCTTGTAATAAATTCCTGTAGTTTTTTTAAATAATTATTTTTATTAAAATTATCATGAATTAAAGGCAGTGTAGCACATACTAACATGATGTATAAATTAATAGGTGACACTTTACAACTTATTGGAACCTTAGTTCCATTTCTTAGCATTAGTTAACATTAACTAATAATATATTTAAAAAAAAATACTTTTACAGCACTTATTATTCTTGATTAATGTTATAAAAAATTGTAAATCAAAAATTGTGTTTCTTAAAGGTGCAGTATGTAAGATTCAGAAACCCTTGTTATTAATGACACCTGTGGCTGTTAAGTGAACTGCAGCCAGCTGCCTGTTGCTCGTGATCGTGCACACACTCTATAGGGATGCAAGCATCAGCAATGACACAATGTACAAAAGAGACAACGTGATGTTAACAGATGAGGTAGCATAAATAAAATTACACAGTTATGAATGTTTTACTACAAACTTTGAAGACTGCACATTATATTTGACTCTCCAATGCTGGAACATGGCTAAAACAAAGTGTGGATATAGTTCTGACTATGCAAGTCTGTAGTCTGAAGTAATCACTTTTCTTTGCATGATACAATGACTGCATTTATGCTATAGCCTATGTTGGCGTTAGCTAGCTAGCCAGCTTTATCAATATCTGTTAGCTAAATTTGGTGGATGATGACAGAATCTGTTTATAAAATAGACTGTAGAATTATAAATATGTTGACACAATTCAGTATTGATGTGATTCTATAACAATTGTCATTTTTATATATCGATACGCTATTGATTTATAATAATAGAATGTATATATTTTCTGTATAAATTTACACTAATGAATGGGTCTTTTTGCATTATCTTGAACATTGTCTAGCATTCATTTCATGTGTTATTGTAGTTTACCTTGCTGAATAATGACAGATTAACATTGTTTATGACAGTTACTGTGCAGGCAAGATCAATCCTTTAATTACACAAATCAATCCTTATGGCACTATATTTTACATGCTTTGCTGTTATGTAAGCTTACCTGTCCAATAAGAAGATCCCCAAAACCAAATAAATGTCCCTCCAGGAATCAAATGCCCTGCTGATGTTCACTCTAGTTTTTGCTCGACCACGGTCACGTTTCTGCTTAGCCAGACTGGATTAAGTAGAAAGAAAGTTTTTTTTGTTTTTTTTTGGCTTTCTCAGAGTTTGTGTAGGAGTCGTGTTGTGCTGGGAGCTGGACGTTTGCTGGATTACATCTCTTAAGATAACGCTACCTAGTGTTGCAGCTATTATTTTTAATTATATAATTTTCAGGGGTGTGTATCGGCTGCACGTATGCCGGTGTTTGCCAGTTGATTAGTGCCACCAACACGCTGGATTGAGCAGCTGCAGCGACTTACAAAAAGCTCTTATCTCATTGGTCAGTCAGTTTTCATTGCAGTCTGAAGTCCAAAAAACCTTTGGATTGCTGGTGGACAATTTGTCAGACCCAACATGCAAAGCGCCATAGTTAACTTAAGCTCGTTCTGAACGAACATTTGTACCAAAAAATTGTGTGAACAGGCCTTAATCAACACAACACTGGTAATTACTTAGTTGTCATGAAAATTGTCACCAAAAAATCTTCTGTAGGTAAATTTTATTAAAACATTAAAAATATTGGTAAATTGTTGTGCAAACTGCAATTTATTTTCTATTTATTTTCTCGCTTTTTTTTATTATTTTGGGGTGAAATGTCACCCATACATGTTCCTTAGTGTTTCTGTGAAATTCACCCATGAATTTTGAATGTGAATTCTAGCCTAAAGCCCAAAGTATGCTCAGGTTTTGATGAGAACGCTTAGTGCCTCATACAGTTGAACAGTTGCGTTCAGTGCAAAAAAATCCAGAGCTCTGGCAAACTTGCCGCAAATTTACCACTCATACTTTTCAAATGCAAATGAGCATGCTATCTGTGGCAAATGTTTGCCAGAAGTTTGTGCTCTTCACTGGTAGTTGTGAACCTGCAGCAAACCTTTGGTAATGAAGAGTTTGCCGCAAAGCTCATTTGCATGTGAAAATAATGAGTGGCGAATTTGCGGCAAGTTTGCTGTAGGTTTTTTCAATACATAATGGAGGAGAGAGAGAGAATAAAGCTGGTAAAATATGTTTATTCTTTTTTTCATGAAGAATTTGCATCATCCTGGCATTGTAAACCTGGAGTGCATGTTTGAGACTCCAGAAAGAGTCTTTGTTGTCATGGAAAAACTCCATGGAGACATGTTGGAAATGATCCTGTCCAGTGAGAAGAGCAAACTTCCAGAGCGCATTACCAAGTTCCTGGTCACACAGGTTTGTAGCTAACTTTACTAAATATCTCCTGTTTCTCCAAGTCATGTTTAACATTATTTATCTCTGTATTCTGAAATGACTTGTTTAGATGCAGCTGTATATGTATTTCATCAAAGAGCTAAATTCGAGTAGTGGGTCTGTGGGTTTATTAGAGCTGTGGGGCCATGCAAACTCATCCATTAGCTGTAGATCTTAAATCACAGAGCAGCTCTGATGTGGCTAAGATGCTTCTGTCTCCAGTGTCACGGGTCAATGTTTCAGTGAAAATAAATGACAACATTGAATGATTGTGATTTCACCATGTGTTCTCAATATGTATCACAATGCCTGTTTGGTTTAAAAAGAGTTTCAGAACAGTAGTATATAATCTCAGTCCAGATAGGAGAGCTAAGTAATGCTTTTACTTTTGTGAAGGGCTGTGCCATGCTTTCATATGTTGATTTATCGCTGTAAAATTTACTGTAATTATTATCTCTCTCTCTCTCTCTCTCTCTCTCTCTCTCTCTCTCTCTCTCTCTCTCTCTCTCTCTCTATATATATATATATATATATATACATACACTTACACTGGTGGCTTACACAGATTTTGCTCTTATGGAAATAAATTGGTACTTTTATTCACCAAAGTGGCATTCAGCTGATCACAATGTATTGTCAGGACATTAATATTACTATTACAGTTTGAAAACAATTTTCAGAACTTCTTAAACTACTTCAAAGTGTTCTAATAAAAAAAAAAATCCTCTATGTGCAGCAATGACAGCTTTGCAGATCCTTGGCATTTTAACTGTCAGTTTGTCCAGATACTCAGGTGACATTTGACCCCACACTTCCTGTAGCACTTGCCATAGATGTGGCCGTCTTGTGGGGCACTACTCACGCACCTTACAGTCCCATAAAAGGGTGAAAGTTTAAACCCTTAATGGGTTTAAGATCCATAAGAATCTTTTCCAATTATCTATTGTCCAATGTCTGTTTCTTTGCCCACTCTAACCTTTTCTTCTTCTGTTTAAAAAAGTGGCTTTTTCTTTACAATTCTTCAAGGCCCCTGTGCCCCTGAGTCTTCTCTTTACTGTTGTCCATGAAACTGGTGTTGAGCGGTTAGAATTCAATGAAGCTGTCAGCTGAGTACATGTGAGGCATCTATTTCTCAGACTAGAGACTCTGATGTACTTATCCTCTTGTTTAGTTGTACAGCTGGCCTTCCACATCTCTTTCTGTCCTTGTTAGAGTACTGTAGTGTACATTGCCTGTTTTGGCATTTTCAAGCATTGAAAAGCAAAAAATATAGCCTTTATTCCTCAAAACAATGATTGCCTGATGAGTTTCTAGAGAAAGCAGTTTCTTTTTGCCATTTGTGACCTGATATTGACCTTAAGACATTCCAGTTTATTGCATACTGTTGCAACTCAAAAACAAAGACAATGTTAAGCTTAATTTAACAAACCAAATGGCTTTCAAGTGTGTTTGATATAATGGCAAGTGATTCTCTAGTACCAAATTAGTAATTTAGCATGATTATTCAAGGATAAGTTTTTGGAGTGATGACTGCTGGAAATGGGGCCTGTCTAGATTTGATCAAAAATGACTTTTTTCAAATAGTGATGGTGCTGTTGTTTACATCAGTAATGTCCTGACTATACTTTGTGATCAGTTGAATACCACTTTGGTGAATTAAAGTATCAATTTCCTTCCGAAACTGGTTTGTACTAAATCTGTACATTATTCCAAACTTTTAGCCACCAGTGTGTGTGTGTGTGTGTGTGTGTGTGTATATATATATACTGTATATATATATATATACTGTATATATCTTCATGTGTATCGAATCATAGTTTGATGGTGATCGTAAACAAAACGATTTTAGTTTGATATGACACTCCAAGGAGCTCACCTTCATATTAGGTAGAGATCAAACTTTACTGTTTATCTTGTCAGACAAAGCAAAAAATTATTTTCTTACTTAGTGTCTTTGTCTTGTGTTCTAGAAAAATATCTAAACATCATCAAAATTATGACATAGGATATTAAATCTCGTTTTCAGAAATCTATTTGAAAAATAAACTTTCTTATAATATTTTTTTCTTGTTGTGAGGATAAACATGTTTATTTTTTTCTGAAAACAAGACTTTATATTTATAAGTAGGTATATCAGCGTTTTTTTCAACTTCTGGGCAATTTTAGCACTATTGACTTTTAGAATGTCTCGTGTAAACATTTTTCATTTTTCTCACAAACTTTGAAATTTCTCTATTAACCACTAGCCAGTGTATGTACATGTATTACAAGATATTTGTTATTTTTGTAATTTTTTCTGAAATTCCAAGCACAATGTGATTTCCAGCTTTTTATATTTTATATATAAAATATATTTTATATATTTAGGGGATTTAATCTAAAAATAATATTGAAAATTTGGGTCATTGCTAAAGCAATAAAATCTATACATATAAGGCATTTAAAAAGTACTAAAAATAAATGATTATGGCCTGATAAAAACTTTATTTTAATCTGACTTTTATATAACAAAAAGAAAAAAAAGTTGAAAAGTTTGAATAAAAATCTACCCCTGTGATCTAAAAGTGTCCGAAGTTGAAGAAACGTCCGTATCTTGTTTTAAGGATTTTTCGTTGTATTTTTTACTGGAAAAAACTGAAATAGTTTTTTTTTGTGTGTGAGGTTAATCCTTTGTGGAGTTCAAAGAAATTACAGACAAAGGAAAAATACACGAAATACGTCATAACCAGGGACAAATCAAGGGTTTTTCTTCACATTCAAAGGGATATGTCCCCGCTGGCCACTCCACATCTCTGCACTTATAATGTGTACTTTTGCAAAGATGATTTGTTGCCATGGTGGATTACATCAATGGACAGCTTTAGAGATGTACATTGAGTTGATATTTGCATGGAAATAAGTGACTACTTTATTGTTGTAGATCCTTGTAGCTTTGCGACATCTCCATTTTAAGAACATCGTTCACTGTGACCTGAAACCAGAAAATGTGTTGTTGGCATCTGCAGAGCCGTTTCCTCAGGTAACACACAGTGAATAAACCAAACTTCCCTGCCATTTTTCTAGACTTGATGAATCACACATCAACTGGATTGCTTGCTCAATGAGACTACTGTCCTGTTCCAGGTGAAACTGTGTGACTTTGGGTTTGCTCGCATCATTGGGGAAAAATCTTTCCGCCGCTCAGTGGTGGGCACACCAGCATACTTGGCCCCAGAGGTACTACGGAGTAAAGGCTACAACCGTTCACTGGATATGTGGTCAGTAGGAGTCATTATCTATGTCAGCCTGAGTGGCACCTTCCCCTTTAATGAGGATGAGGACATTAACGACCAGATCCAAAACGCAGCCTTCATGTACCCACCAACTCCCTGGAAAGACATCTCTGCAGATGGTAGGGAGATCCACATTAACGATTTGAACTTGAACTCATAGACAGAAGATACATTTTCAAGAATAAATCTCTCACTTCTCAACACCTTCATGATTATTGTATAGCAGGGTTCCCACGTGTCCTGAAAATCTAGGAAAACCTGGAATTTTGAAGATCTCCCTGAAATGTCCTGAAAAATATTACAAAAAATAAAATATATAATTAAAAATAAAACTGTTTGATTGGGTCGCTGAAAAGGTTTTTGTTATATGTACAAGTATTAATATAGTGCAATTTTTTAGTTGCAAAACTGCTGTAGTGTACACAAAAATATTTGAGTTGTAAACGTAATACTATGATGACGGTTGGACCGCAGATTTATTACATTTTTTTAAGAATTCACACAAGGTGGTAGTATGGTGATGCGGCCTTTACACCTCAGTATGTAAAATAATGTTTGTGAGTCTGCTTATACTGCCGTACCATGGTGCGGAAACACGGATGGAATCACTGAATCCAGTCAAAAAAATTGCATTACCTATAAAATGCGGAATGTCATGGAATTTGACATATTATTGTATTTGTCCAAGTGTGATTATGAAACCACAAAAGGTTGCGATTTAATTGAATATGTAATCTGCATGTGCTGCGTGCTTCAAAATGAATGTGTGAAGCCAGCCGCTTGTATGCTTAAAACACATCTCATGAGCAACACGAGTTCAATGTGCATACAGACTATATTTTTATTTTTATTAAATTATAGGTTTTTGGGTTTTAATAATAACCCAGGGACGGGTAGCAAAATGCTTATCCGGAGGTGAGAACTACAGTCAAAAACACACTCAGATATGCCAAAATAAAATATTGATTTTAATTAACGCTTTAAATGGGAAAAAGATCATATTTAATGCCATTAAATAATAATACTTAAGCTATTTCTCACATCTGTGATGTTCTGCTGTGTATTTGTGAGTCACTATGCCACCATGAGGACCTAGAGCACATTGGGAATTGGGCATGCCATATTGGGGAGAAAAACGTGAGAAAAAAATTAATTAATTAACTGTCGAATATGGAATTTCTAATAAATAACTCTCCAATAACCACAATTTTAATGACTTCTTGTATCTAACAAACAGTCAAAAATGTCCGTAAAAAAGTAGCTTTTTTATTTTGCTGTAAATTAATGGCCACATGCTCCTGCAGACATATCGCTCACCCAGACCCACTTTTCCTGAGCTCATTAAATCAGAATTAAAACAGAACAAAGTTACATTTACACAATTATTCGTATAAATCATCATATCATCATAATATTGCAAATAATGATACAGAAAGTGGCATATTATACTGTAGAGAGGCACCAAAAGTAATTGGATGCACAAGTCTCTCTATTAAAAACATTAGAATAAATTATTAACTCTTTAATTGCTAGAGATGTTTCCATCTCACTGTGTAGGTTTTGGACACTCGAACCACAAACATAAAAATGTATGTATGTTAACACATTAAAGGAATAGTTCACCCAAAAATGAAAATTAACTAATTCTGTAATTTAATAATTATAATAATAATGAGTCGAAGAAGCGACACTAGGGGTCTCTCTTGAGCGCCGAAAGATACCTCTGATCTATGAAAAAAGGCCAATGAGAGTTGGCGAACAGTATTTGCATACTCCGCCTCCGGATACGGATATAAAGGCGAGAGAAATACGCTCGTTCATTCAGTAATTTTCTTCGGAGCCGATGGTCGTGTGTATGCAGTCAGCTGCGAGTAACACAACTGATCCTGCTTCTGATCCTCTGACGCTCTGCTTTGCTGTTGGATTTACGGCGCAATACATCGGCTTTTCTCTTCACTGCCGGCGTGCAGTTTGCCCCTGGGCGCTTCGACAGCGCAGAGTTAAAAGAGTTGAAAGAGTGATTCTCTCCGTAAAAGAGTTTATTTCTCTGAAAGAGCATTACACAGCGGCGTTGAACGTCCTTTTCAGGACGCGTCTTTATAAAGATGTAATTTCCGCCCCTGTGTAGTTTCTGGATGCGGTGATTTCTCCCCACCTCTCTCCGTCATAAAACACTGTCTTGCATGCCTGGGCTGCGATCACACGCAGGCAGCGTTTTATGAATGGTTCATGTTCTCAGTGCGTGAACATAGCCATGGCAACATTGCGGTCGTGTGGATTTCTTTTGTGATGAGAGAAAGCCGTTTCAGCCGCCCCCCGCGCATCGCCTCCTTCCTACGGGATTGACGCAGGTGCCGCGGGCGATGAACACGATTTGGGGACAATGACGGGCTCTGTTCACCGGGTAAACCCCCTCGAACCTCCCGCCTCCCCAGCACGCTTGTTTGCTTCCGTCTGAGCTCGGGATGAGCATTCTCTCCAATGGTTCATCTTCTCAGTGTGAGAACATGGCCGTTATAGCATTGCGGTCGCACGGCTATCTTTTGTAATGAGAGAAAGCCACTTCAGCCGCCCCCCGCGCTCCGCCTTCTTCCTACGGGATCGGCGCAGGCGCCGCGGGCGATGAAGGCGATTTGGGGAATATAATGGGCTCTGTTCGCCGGGTAAACCCCCTCGAACCGCCCGCCTCCCCGGCACGCTTGCTTGCCTCAGAATTGGATGACATCACCGCTGCATCGGAGAGCGTTACAGCGGCATCGGATGCTGATCGCTCGCCTGGGCCGCCACCTTCGGGTCTGCCGCCCAGCCTGAGCCTGACGCACGGAGATCCGCTATGCTTTCCCGGGCTACTTGATCGGTCCCGCGGGCAGGTGCGCCGCTCACAGCCATGCCCCCCGTTCCTTTCTTCCCGGACGTGCACGACGAGTTGAGCAAAGCCAAGGCTTCTTCGCTCCTCCGCTCTCACTACCCTCGCAGTGGAACGGTCCCAGACCGATTCCACTCTGCACGCCACGGCCCTTCCTGCAACCAACGCCAGGCCAAGGCACTTCAAAACTTGCACCTTGGGTAGTCCTGTTCTTGATGTGCTGCAGGAACTGCGCTGGATGACCAACCGCGCCCCCGGGCCACGGAGGTCAGAAGCGCCGGCACTCGAACAGGCTATGGCCACCCCTTGTGGTTCAGAAACGCACCTGTGGACTGGACCTGGTCGAAATGCGGGAGGCAGACAAGGCACACCTTCTCCCACACCCCCGTCTCCCAGCTCCGTCCATTCGGCGCCACCGTTGACGACTCTGCCCAGCAGTCCTCAGCGGTGAGGCAGACGGAGGCCACTGCACATCCTGCCCCGCCGCAAGCCTGCCGCCATGGGCCATGCCCTGTCTGCTCGCCGACGGGCGTCCTCCTGCGGCTATGAAACACCCTGCTCCGCCTCAACCCGGGCCCAGCTCTCAGCCCCAGCGTCGAGCACTCCGCAGGAAGCGGACACCCCCGTCTTACGGACCCCCTCGAGGACCCGGAAGGCTCCCAGGCTGTCCGTAGACGTTCGACCCAGGGACCAAGATGTTAGCTCCGGAGGCTGGTAAGACCGCTCCGTCCCCGGTGGAGGGCCGGGAGGAGAATTTATTCTTGTCGAATTAATTTTCACATTCTCATATTCTCTGTAATGAGCTATTTCCTTTTGTCTCTGGGTCACCTGGCCCGCAAATGCCGTTCTCACGGCACTTTGCCCCCAGATATCAACAGTCCTGGCCCCCTGGACACGGACCACCCGTCTTCAGCCCCACGACTGTTCCACGGCCGGCCGGTTCCGACGAGTCCAGAGGATGCCTACCCAGGACCTCCTCCTCAGTCGCTAACCCGCACCCTGCCGGGTGTGCGGAGCAAGGTAAGTACTTGAGTCTCTTCTCAGCACCTCAGCCGCGGGTCGCCCTGTTGCCGCCCAACGCTGCCCTACCTGCTCCGCCCCGCTGTGAAGCCCCGCCGGGTACGTCAAAATTAATCGTCCCTTTGGTGCCCCTAGCGCAGAGGTTGGACGCGTGGCTTTCACTTCCCAACCCGTCTCGCTGGCTGGCCCGGACCATCCGACTCGGTTGCGCAATTCAGTTTGCCAGGCCTCCCGCCCCCCTTCATGGGCGTCCGCTTTTCCGCAGTACACGGCGAACACGCTTGAGCCTGTCCCTCCAACCGGGATGAAGAAGGGTTTCTACAGCCCTTACTTCATCGTACCCAAGAAAAGCGGCGGCTTACGACCAATCTTGGACCTGCGAGTTCTCAACCGAGCGTTGCACAAACTCCCGTTCAAAATGCTCATGCTTAACCTGCGTCCGGCATCTAGATTGGTTCGCAGCGGTAGACCTGAAGGACGCGTACTTCCACGTCTCCATCCTGCCCCGACACCGCCCCTACCTGCGGTTTGCGTTCGGGGACCAGGTGTATCAGTACAAAGTCCTCCCCTTCGGCCTGTCTCTGTCCCCTCGCGTCTTCACGAAAGTCGCAGAGGCAGCTCTTGCCCCTCTCTGAGAAGCCGGCATCCGCATACTCAACTACCTCGACGACTGGCTCATCCTGGCCCACTCGCGAGAGTTACTATGCGCCCACAGAGGCCAGGTGCTCAGGCACCTCAGCCGTCTGGGGCTTCAGGTCAACTGGAAAAGAGCCAGCTCACTCCAGTTCAGAGCTTCTCTTTTCTCGGGATGGAGTTAGACTCGGTCTCAATGTCGGCATGTCTCACCAATGAGCGTGCCCAGTCAGTGTTGAACTGCCTCGCCGCCTTCAGGCCAGGCACAGCGGTCCCCTTAAAACTTTTCCAGAGGCTCCTGGGGCATATGGCGTCATCCGCGGCGGTCGCGCCACTGGGGTTGATGCATATGAGACCGCTCCAACACTGGCTCCAGACCCGAGTCCCGA
This sequence comes from Moxostoma hubbsi, assembly GCA_032164185.1. Classification (NCBI taxonomy): domain Eukaryota; kingdom Metazoa; phylum Chordata; class Actinopteri; order Cypriniformes; family Catostomidae; genus Moxostoma; species Moxostoma hubbsi. The sequence goes on along the minus strand of JAVLUX010000023.1, from coordinate 35,800,123 downwards.
GACGAGCATGGCGCCACGGCACGCACTGGGTAGCAATCACCCCCGCCTGCTGTCAGACATTCAACCCCTGGACAGACCCCTGTTTCTTATGGGCTGGAGTGCCCCTACAGCAGGTGTCCAGATGCGTCCTGGTCACAACTGACGCCTCCAGATTAGGTTGGAGCGCCATTTGCAACGGGCACGCAGCCTCAGGCCATTGGAAAGGGGCCCAGCTGCGTTGGCACATCAACTGCCTCGAGTTGTTGACCGTCCTTTTGGCCCTGCGGAAGTTTCTCCCGTTAATTCGGGATGAACATATCCTAGTCAGGTCGGACAGCACCACTGCGGTCGCGTACATAAATCGCCAAGGTGGCGTACGCTCCCGTCACATGTCACAACTCGCCCGTCGTCTCCTCCTTTGGAGCCAGCACCGACTCAAGTCGCTGCATGCCACTCACATCCCCGGCAACCTCAATGTGATAGCGGACACGCTGTCATGACAACACTTGCCTGGCGGAGAGTGGAGGCTTCACCCCCACTCGGTTCAGCTGATTTGGGAACGGTTCGGCAAGGCCCAGCTAGACCCCTCTGCCTCCCGAGAGACCTCCCACTGCCCGAACTGGTACGCCCGTTCAGAGGCTCCCCTCGGGGCAGATGCACTGGCACACAGCTGGCCAGCTGGGCTGCGCAAGTACGCATTCCCCCAGTGAGCCTTCTTGCACAGGTGCTGTGCAAGGTCAGGGAGGACGAGGAGCAAGTCACTCTCGTGGCTCCTTACTGGCCCACTCGGGCCTGGTTCTCGGACCTCGTACTCCTTGTGACAGCCCCTCCCTGGCGAATTCCCCTGAGGAAAGACCTTCTTTCTCAGGGACGGGGCACGCTCTGGCATCCGCACCCAGACCTCTGGAACCTCCACATCTGGCCCCTGGACGGGACGTGGAAGATCTAGCTGGTCTACCACCCACGGTCGTAGCCACGATCAACCAAGCCAGAGCCCCTTCTACCAGGCAACTCTACGCCCTGAAGTGGTGTCTCTTCGTCAATTGGTGTTCCTCCCGGGCAGAAGACCCACAGAGGTGCGCAGTTAGGTCTGTGCTCCTGTTCCTACAGGAGAGGTTGGAGGGGAGGCTGTCCCCATCCACCTTGAAGGTGTATGTTGCCACTATTGCAGCTCACCACGACCCAGTAGACAGCAAGTCTCTGGGTAAGCACGACTTAATCGTCAGGTTCCCAAGAGGTGCCCGGAGGTTAAACCCCTCCCGGCCAAACCTGTTCCCCTCCTGGGATCTCTCGGTGGTCCTCGCCGGTCTTCAGAGATCCCCCCCCCCCCGAGTCCTCTCCTAAAAAGACGGCCCTGCTGATCGCGCTCACTTCCATCAAGAGGGTCAGGGACCTGCAAGCGTTCCCTACTAACGACACTTGCCTGGAGCTCGGTCCGGCAGATACTCATGTGATCCTAAGACCTCGACTGGGCTATGTGCCCATGGTTCCTACCACGCCCCCTGGAGATCAGGTAGTGAACCTACAAGCGCTGCCCCGGGAGGAGGCAGACCCAGCCCTCTCACTGTCGTGTCCGGTACGTGCCTTGCGTGCCTACCTGGAACGCACCCAGAGCTTCAGGCGCTCTGAGCAGCTCTTTGTCTGCTTTGGAGGACAGCAGAAAGGGAACGCTGTCTCCAAACAGAGGTGTCTCACTGGGTGGTGGATGCCATTCAGTTGGCCTATCACACCCAGGCCATGCCCCCCCCCCTTTTTTTGTGGGTTCGAGCCCACTCTACTAGGAGCGTGGCATCCTCATGGGCACTGGCTAGGGGCACCTCCCCAGCAGACATTTGCAGAGCTGCGGGCTGGGCAGCACCTAACACCCTTACGATCTCAGGGTTGAGTCAGTCTCGTCCCGTGTTCTCTCAGGTCCGAGACCGTAGAACTCGGTACACGTCGACGATCTGACCGGGTGAACCGCTTGTCCCAGCGCCTTTTCCCTCTGCCAAGGCAAAACAGTGCGCTTTTGTCCCAGAGGACCTAGGTCCCTGGTTGATTCCTCCCTAGCCCTTCGGGCCCGCAGCAGTTCAGCGGAGGAACGTGCTGGTCCAGTCCACTACGGGTACCTCCGGCTACCCCTACTGGAATAGGTGCTCCACAGATCAGGCCTCCTACAGGACTTCTCCTGTGTGTATTTCCGCGGTACGGTCACCTTACGAGCTGACCCGCGTCTCCCTTAGGCAGTCCTTCGCTGCCCTCCGGTCGCCGTGTTATAGCAACTCCCCCCTCCTCGAGGTTAGATCTACCACCGCGCCATTTCCTCCCACATGCCCAAAGTGGCCATGTGATGTATTTTGCCACCTTTTCCTCCCCTGCTGGGCGGGTGTGGCCTCCGCAGGGTCTTTTCCCCCTGAAAGAATAGGAATAAGACCCCCTTCCCTCGATGCAGTAAGGGCCCCGGCTGCTCTAGCTCTATGCTGAGAAAACATAGAGAGAAAAGAGGCCCAGCCAGGCTTGGCCCGTTCCCTAGTTGGGAGCGTGACCTTATTCCCCCCTGGGTAACCAAAAGGATGCTGATGCTTTTTCGGGGCATTGGGGAAGAGTACGTGCAGCCTGAACACAGTTGGTCGCTTGTACACGTGCAAATACCTGCCCGCTTCTGTGTCAGCAGTACACGTACACGGCTCAGCGCATGGCGAGTTTTGAAGTGGACCCCTAGTGTCGCTTCTTCGACACGACGTCGAAGTGAGCGACAGACGGGGAACGTCTCGGTTACGTATGTAACCTCCGTTCCCTGATGGAGGGAACGAGACGTCGTGTCTTCCCGGCCACATCGCTGAGCCGAGCCGCTGAGGTGCCCGGTACACTCCCGGCTCCTCAGAAAAATCCTGAATGAATGAGCGTATTTCTCTCGCCTTTATATCCGTATCCGGAGGCGGAGTATGCAAATACTGTTTGCCAACTCTCATTGGCCTTTTTTCATAGATCAGAGGTATCTTTCGGCGCTCAAGAGAGGCCCCTAGTGTCGCTTCTTCGACACGACGTCTCGTTCCCTCCATCAGGGAACGGAGGTTACATACGTAACCGAGACGTTTTATTTATTAAACACCTTCATGATATCCCAGATGTGTATGACTTTCTATCTTCAGCAGAACACAAACAAAGGTTTTTAGAAGAATATCTCCACTCTGAAGGTCTATAGAATGCAAGTGAATAAATGCCAAAATGTTGACGCTCCAAAATCACAAATGGCAGCATAAAAGTAATCCATATGACTCCAATGGTTAAATCCATAACTTCAGAAGTGATATGACAGGTGAGAAACAGATCAATATTTAAGTAAATTTTTGTTAGAAACTTCCCAGTAGGGGGTGATATGCATGAAGAATGTGAATCACCAAAAACAAAAGAAGAATGGGAAAGTGAAAGTGGAGACTGACTGAGCAGGGGGGAGAATTTATAATCATATAAAAATGTATATTAGACTTAATATCTGTTTCTCACCCACACCTATCAAATCACTTCTGGAGTAGTGTTAATTTCGTCAGACGAGACGAGACTAAATATGTTCGTCAACGACCTTTTTCTCCATGACTAAGACGAGACGATAACGAGACTGCACCAATGTCCAAAAACGCTGACTAAGACTAAATTAAGATGCATTATTGTTGACGAAAAAAGACGAGACTAAAATGTTTTGCATAAAATAAAAACTAAGATAAAATCTCTCTTCATTTTCGTATACAATCGTCTCTACTTTTTCATCATGAGATAGAATATTCAGCTGTTACGCCTTCAAAATATTCCGAATGAGTTCGCACTGTTGCTCTAGTAACGGTTACAACAGGTCTCATACTCCTGTGGCTGCAACACGAAACTACATGGAGCAAGAACACAACAATCATAGACAGTGGCGAACACGCGACGAGCGCCGACGACATGCTAGGTGGAAGGAAGAGGCTCAATATTTGGTCGCATTTTAGGTACAATGATATTGACAAAAAGTCAGAATGTGTCATTATAACTGACAGGAAGCACTGCGGACAAAAAATATCGGGGAAAAACACCACCAACCTTAAGCGACATCTAAAGGCTAACCACCCACACATTCAGGGAAGTTAACTTAAATATACGTCTCATAAGCTAATGCTGATTTTAGGCATCTACGCTGTAAATTAACCAGTTATTTATGGTGTTGTGGCACATATATTATGCAGGTTATATATATTTTATGTAACTTATTTGCTTAATAAAATACTCTTCAGAACAAGTTCATCATTTGTGAATGTTTCTCTTAAATCAGAAAACCAGACACGTTTAACAAAGTGAATTCAACATATCATTCAACAAGTGTATTTTGTCAGGTAATTATGACATTTAACCAATATTTGAGATGTGTGAAACATTATTTGACTGAAATGGTTATCTCAGAATTAATCTCAGAAATAATTTATTTAAAAAAAGACTAAAATGTTTTGAAACTTGACTAAGATATATTGAGTTTTCTTTTGACTAAAACTAGACTAAAATGACGAGACTTTTAGTTGACTAAAACTTGACTAACAAAAAAAGATATGTGAATGACTAAATATGACTAAAACTAACAAGGACATTTGGCATAAGACTAAGACTAAGACTAAATTAAAAATAGGTGACAAAATTAACACTATTCTGGAGACATTGATTTAAATACTGGAGTCATATCGATTACCTTTATGCTGATTTATGTGATTTTTGGTGCTTCACATTTTTGCCAACCATTCACTTGCATTGTATGGAGCTACAGAGCTGAGAATCTCTTCTAAAAATCTTAATTTGTGTTCTTCAGAAGAAAGTCAAACACATCTGGGATACTGTAAGGGTGATTAAATTATGAGAAAATGTAAATTTTTCTGTGAACTATTCCTTTAAATGCCAAAATATAAAATCAAGTGCCATTTAGAAAAAGACTGCAAAAGCAGTCTTTTCAAGTAAAATATTTCACCTAAAATTATTAAACAAAAGATATAGTTTTCAAAATAAAAACAAAGTATTTATGATTCATGGTAGTGATTAATGATGGATTTTTGGAGGGATTCGGTGATTAATTAGTTATTTAATCTTTATATATTCTTTTAAAATGACTGAGGATAGATTATAGAGAGTATTATATCATTACTTTTTGTGAGATGGGCAGACGACTGTCAGACAGTGAGCAGACTGTCCACTCCCACATCTGTTTAGAATAGTTCTGTCCGCCCAAGACCTGAAAGTTTATACCAGCCTCTCCCAGTTTCAGTCTGTCATACTCCTCTGCAACACTATAAATGTCATTTCTCTTTCTCTAAATTTCACATCATTACAATATATTTGTTGGAGCAATTATACTTAAATTTGTCATTACAGTAGCTTAATTTATTGTTACAAACCCACTATTACTGCACAATATCAGCAACACTAGAACTAGGAAAAATGGCTAGGAGTTCTGCCAAATCCATATTTCACAGGACAGATCATAGTTTTTAGACCTAATTTTGGTTGTTACTCAGTTTTAACAAAATATGCAGTTACTGTGTTTTGCCTTGTGTAACATCCTGATCATGTACGTTGGCCCCAAAAAGGACACTTTTTGGACACTTAAGCCACTTAAAAATGCATGCATGTTATTGCACTTGATTAAAAACAGCATAATGTTCAAAATGAAGGGAAATAATATTTGGACACTTTGCGATTGTAGTGGAACATGTCCATAGTTAATGTAATGAAATACACCTGTGGCCACTCTGCTAGGATACCTGTGTGGCCTCAAGATGAACATATAGTATCAACTAAAAATCACCTCAACAAAGTATTTGCTTTAATATTTTAGGTTTGATATTTTCTTATCTAATGCAGTTCATTATTGGGCTGGGCATTGATACAGATTTCCTGATTTGATTCGAATCCTATTCACCAGCTTAAAAATTCATTTGATTTCTATTTAATTTATTCAGATTTATTTGGGTATATTTCAGCTATAATGTCCTTTTCGCTGCAACATTGTCTCATAGAATGAAGGTTACTATAACTACATTTTTGCAAACTGAGTTTTATGTGCCACGTTCTACATTTCTCAGCAGTTTCGTTCTGAAATTAAAAATTTCACTTTCACACAAATCACGAGTACAAAGTTATAAACAAATATTTTTCTCTCTGTTACTTAGTCACTGCTATGTTATGATATCGAAACACTTTTACCTATATCAATTGAAAAAGAACACATTTTAATGCTTGTATTATTGACCCACCTACATTTACACACTTATTCCAATGTGATTAGCTTGTGCAGTAGCTCACCTGATAGTGTTGGATTTTGAACTTTGAAGACCATGTTTCGAGCCCATTCAAGACAAGTAAACATACTGTAATAAAAAACAGTGCTTGAAGTTTTTAACAGCAATATCAAGTATTCATGTAAGCATTTAGAAATGGAAAAATATAATATAAAACTACTTAAATTACTGGTCATCACTGTATGATTAAAATGCATTAATATGTTTTAGAGCTACTAAAGTTATCCAACCGTTTTCTTGTTTTTGTTTAATTAATATAAAAGACATATTAGACAGCAGCTTCATTTACACTTTGTTTACATTTAATTTAGATTACATTAATACCTCACCAAAACAAGTGTACATTTAAGTGTACTTTACCATTTAGGCTTGTATCCGCATTACTGTAACTCTTAAAACACACAATTATTTAGTTGTGTGTGTAATTTCTCTCTACTCTTTTGTCCTTTTGGCCTGTTAAAGAGATTAACTAGTGGTTGTCATGTGACTGTTCAATCTTTTGATTTTAAGAATGAAGATTACGATAACCTAAAAATAATTGTTCTTACCCAACCCTTGTTCATAACTGTTAAGTGTATATTTATGGAGCAATTGTATCAACAAGTCTAAATGTGTTTAAATGTAACTTTACAGCCACAGATTTGATCAACAATCTCCTCCAAGTCAAGATGAGGAAGCGTTACAGTGTGGACAAGACCCTCAGTCATCCATGGCTACAGGTAAGAGTGTACAAACCTGTGCGATAACTTCACTAAATACTTCAGAGCTTTATACCTAAACATTTCCATGTCTGTGCTGTCCCAGGACTACCAGACGTGGCTAGACCTGCGAGAGTTTGAAACACGCCGAGGGGAACGTTACATTACTCATGAAAGCGATGATGCTCGCTGGGAGAAGTACGCTTATGAGCACAGTCTAATGTACCCCAAGCACTTCATTATGGCTCCAAACCTTGATGATATGGATGAGGACCCCTAGTGGCCATATGAGCAAAAGGCAATCAAAAGCATCAAAGACAGCATCTGATCAATGGTCTGTTGCTTCAGAGATTAAAACACATCGCCAGTCTTTGGCAGAATGTGATGGGAGCATACTGTTATAAGACTAGCCAGGCATCAAACTGCTTTCTGGAACTCAACGAGAGCCTTGGAAACATCTCTTACTGTGGATCTATAATGCTAATGACGATGAAGATGTTTTTGGTTAGTTAAGTAGAAGTATTAATTTGGATTGCATTCCAAAGTCTTAATGACTGTTCTTTTCCAAAAGGTGCTGTTACATTTGTTTCTTATTGAGATGCATGTTATGTCTGTTAAAACCCAGGTTTCTACAAAATCTATAGTTTAATGAGAAGTTAGTTATGAATGTGAAGGAAGTAAAACATTGGTAAGAGTGATCAAACTGGAATATGGAATTTTTTTTACTTTCTTACCCTTCTTTTATTTTCTATATTCTATATGTAATTGTCTTACAACAAGATTTCAATTATGGGTTTTTTTGCTCTAAACAATACAACCACTGCAGCTGGTACAGTTAAATTGTTAAGTGAGATAATGGCACACCGGTATAGTGTAGGAGATCAATAACCCAGAGGATCACAGTTAAAACAGCAGTGCTGTTCTCCAACCACATATCGAAGGATGAAACAAGAAGCACACTTCAAATACAGCAAGTTTGAATGCATTTCTGAACTGAATCTGTCAGATGGAATGGGAGATGTTATCTTCAAAAAACCAAAGACTTTCAACTTTGTCTCTCTTTTTTACATTGTTCTAAAGCTGTTGTCCTCACCAGCATTTACAGAGCCAATCTTTTTATTTATTCCTCAAATTGCAGTCTCAAAAAAAGCTAGGCAGAGCAGAAAAACCATGTCAGCCTACTGTGCAAGGCCTAGCATTTTTATTTTTTTTCAAATAGATGAAAAAAACTAATTTGAATTAATTAATTAAAAAACTTCTAACAACTGTTACTAGATAAAGAATTTTAGCATTTTGATTTTCTTTCTTTCTGTCTGTCCAATGCATGAACCTTTCTAATTATGAATCCCAGAATTGGAATATCTAAGAGGAAACAGAATATTTTGGTAATGGTCTCATTTGTTGTTTTTGTAAACACCACCTACTATTTGAAAAGGAAGCTGGATAAATTGGTAGGGATGGGCATTTTCAGTAATTTTGTAGTTGAGTACTCTAACAGAAAAAAACAAGTATTTGATTGTTTGAAATTTAGGATTTAAGTTCAACCTTCAATATTTGAACCCATTTTTCTTATGAAAAAATTAGCACTATGCATAAATAACATCTAGATTGACAGAAAACTTTTTTTTAACTATTTGCACTCACATAAAAGCATACAACAGCCACAACATTAAAAGCACCTGCCTAATATCGTGTAGGTCCCCTCATGCCGCCAAAATGGCTCTGATCCGTCGAGGCATGGGCCCCACAAGACATCTAAAGGTGTCCTGTGGTATCTGACACAAAACGTTAGCAGCAGATCTTTTAAGTCCTGTAAGTTGTGAGATGAAGGCTCCATGGATCGGACTTGTTGGTCCAGCACATCCCATAGATGCTCAATCGGATTGAGATCTGGGTAATTTGGAGGCCAAATCAACACCTTGAACTCAAATAATTTTCCTCAAATCATTCCTGAACAATTTTTGCAGTGGGGCAGGCCGCATTATCCTGCTGAATAGGCCACTGCCATCAGGGAATACCATTGCTGTAAAGGTCTGCAACAATCTTTAGGTAGGTAGTCCATGTCAAAGTAACATGCACATTAAAGCCAGGACCTAAGTTTTACCAGCAGAAGATTGCCCAGAGCATCACTCTGCCTCCACTGGCCTGCCTTCTTCCCATGGTGCATCCTGTTCCCATCACTTCCCCAGGTAAATGACGCATGCGCACCTGGCCATCCATATGATCTAAAAGAAAATGTGATTCATCAGACCAGGCCACCTTCTTCCATTGGTCCATGGTCCATATCGGAAGCTCACGTGCCCATTGTAGGCACTTTCGGTGGTGGACAGGGGTCAGCATGGGCCGGTCTGTGTCTACACAGCCCCAAACGCAGCAAGCTGCGATGCACTGTGTGATCTGAAACCTTTCTATAATGACCAGTATTACATTTATCAGCAATTTGTGTTACAGTAGCTCTTCTGTGGGATTGGACCAGATGGGCAAGCCTTCGCTCCCCTCGTGCATCAGTGGGTGCCCATTACGTTGTCGCTGGTTCACTGGTTGTCCTTCGTTGGACCACTTGTCTTTGTAATTAGATAATAAATGTTATTCACTTCACCTGTCAGTTGTTTTAATGTTGTGGCTGATCAGTGTGTGTGTGTGTGTGTCTAAGTATATAATATATATACACTACCGTTCAAAAGTTTGGGGTCACTTACTCATTTTTATTTATTTATTTATTTCACATTTTAGAATAATAGTAGTCAGCAAAACTATGGAATAATAGAAATGGAAATATGGGAATTATTTTGTGACCAAAAAATCCAAAATAAATCCAAAACTATGTAATATTTTAGCATCTTCAAAGTAGTCACCCTTTGCCTAGATTTTGCAGACATGTACTCGTGACATTTTCTCAACCAACTTCTTGAGGAATCACCCCGGGATGCTTTTTAAACAGTATTGAAGGAGTTCCCATCTATGTTGGGCACTTATTGGCTTCTTTTCTTCATATTTTGATCCAAGTCATCCATTTCAAAAACTTTTTTTTTTTTTTAGGAAATTTTAGATTTGTAATTAAATAAATGTATATGTTTTGGCAGAATAATATTTTGTCTACAAAGTTAATTTCAAACTTTTAAGCATACACCTTCAGATCAAAAGATTTTTAAGATCATGAGAAACATTTCAGACAAGTGACCCCAAACTTTTGAACGGTAGTGTATGTGTGTGTGTGTGTGTGTGTGTGTATATATATATATATACACACTGTATATTACACCAGTTTTTTTACTTTTACTGAACGAGTACTTGATTAACTCATGCACATACCTACATATTGGATTTCTGAATGTAGGCTACTGTAGCTAGTTTATTGTGCCCACACCCCTCCACACACATACACGCAAACAAACACAATCATTATTTGTTAGACATTATAGACACCCTAGTGGAAACTAACAGAGATTTGTCTGTTTCTTATACATGAAATTAGACAGACTAAACATTCTGAACAATTAGGGGTATTTGCCATGTCTTGGTAAAAGAAGCAATGTTTAAGTCGATCTTTTTACCATCCATGAGACAATTAAAATCTGGGAGAGAAGGATTGAGGATTTCTCTACATCATAATTTTACTCAATGTTGCTGCTGGATTAGCAAGTGTCAGTGTTTTGTATATTTTAGTACATACTGATTGAATAAAAACAATACACTCCAATTGTTTTAGGATGATTTTTCAAACTCGCATAAAAAAAATATTGGTGCTTGCTAAGGCAAACATAACTATTACTGTTGTTCATACTTAGGGGTAAGGATTTGGAGCTTGATAGGTGTTCCATTACTTATAGAATTTTGATTACTGCCTGGTAGATGATTAAACATCCGGAAAATTCCCATAGACTCACAATGGTGAAGGAACCCAAGGCATATCTAGCTCTTTTGATTTGGGCCAGTAAGCAACACAGGCTGAATTTTGTGACAAGCCTAAAGTTCTTTTAAGATAAAATCGGTCTGTGCACACCGATATTCAAACCACTGCCCCGGTGGTCAAATTGAGAAGTGTTTTTGAGTTTCCAGGTGAACTGTACACAGAGGAGTGCCAAAAGTGAGTTGTCTTTAGTTTTAAAGGATGTTATATAGTGAAAATGAAATGCAGTTTTTATTAAATCTACACCCAAACCCTAAACCTAAATGTCAGTGGAGGAAAAATATAATCTTAGATGAAAAATATGTGCTTCTAATCAGAATGTTTAGTCTGTGATAACTTCATGGTTTCGATGCAGATTTCTGAGGCTGTTGACACAAAATGCTATCGGTCGCACCACAGGAAAATGTACACACATTTTAACTGATGCAAAAACGTCTGATATGAGATAGCACTTGTAATAACTCGGCGGAATGTCAATGTCAGGGTACTGGAAAATTCAGGCATCAAGGAAAGCAATTCCTAACTGGGTGATTCAGTAGTAATAACCTGAAATCGCTACCTCATTGGTCAGAGAAACTATAACCTAACCATTAAACCTAGTCATAAGAAATCAGGTAGTGCTTTCTAGATAAATATGAATGACTCTTCCCTGGCCATCCTATGTTTCGGAAATCTCCCACGTGAACATGAACAACCACTTTAGAACACCTTTACAACTGTATAGCAACATCCAATGACTGTGGTTGTGACTTTTCTTTTTTAAAATTATGAAAAAAAAGCTAGATTTTACAATTACAGAATTGTACAGAATATGAAAATTGTTTAAGTGGAGAGATGAATAGGCCTAAATGAGAAAACAATCTTTAATAAATTTTCACCAGACTTGGCATATGTTTAATCATCACAGCATGGCAGTACTGAGTCAAGGAGCCTGTTTGTGCTTGTTAGGATGTCCGCCTGCCAGAGCAGAGTTAACCGCGTTATAACAGTGCCACCACAAGTTAGCTCCAATCAACAGCAGCTGCATGCAATTTTGTAACCGCAGTGATCAGGCACTGTGGCCTTCTCTACAACACTCACAGTTTTGAAAGAAAAGAGGACTGGCTTAGTTTGCTTTCATATTTGAATAACCAGTATGTTTTCCAGTTCTTCAGCAAAAGGGAAGAATGTATGAATAACAGACTTTTTGCATATATTGTGATTCATTTTTTGATCAGTTAAACCCACAGGTGTCATGAAATATTCCCCCAGTCTTCAAGAGACTCTTGTTATTTAAATCACCACTACGTATCCCAAGATTTACTGTTATCATCCTCGCCTGTCTTCGTTCATCATTGTCTTCAGCTGTTTTGTGTTACCCATCATTTGTACCTTTATTTATTTCATGTTCAGTTATGAGTTGTCTAGTATCGTCTATGGCAGCATAGAACAACCTTCATTCTTTTGTTCATGAAGCTAAGTGTTCTGTATCCTTCTTATTGTTGATGCTAATCTCTTTTGTTTATATACATTGTGGAATCTCAAACTTTATAGTTTTCAACCTTCATCATTAAAATACTGCACTTGGGTTCTCTCTCCTTGTTTATGCGAGACACCAGGGGCTTGTTGATTGTAATTTATAAGGAATAGGGTTCAAGTTTTGAGTCAAAAGTTTAAACAAGAATAATAATAAAACTAAAAGGTTGTTGATTTAACTTGGTGATTTGGTGTGTTAAATACTCTTAAAAAAAATTAAATGTTAAAACAATTAGGAAATTAGTCATGCTCCTTGAGCCTAAGAAAGATTCGTTATAAGGAATTTTCCTACCATCTGAGCATTTCAAGCTTGAAATACTATCTTCATGTTTTTGCGAGTAGTACTCAGCAGGGGGCAGTCCAGCAGTACAGGCAACACAGTGTTTTTGGTGCAAGAAGCAGAAAGTCAATAAGACCAGACGCAACTAAAGACAGAATAGGCAAAAAGCGCAGATATATGAAATTAGACATTAAGAGAACAATTACTATTTGGGCCACTGTTTTTATCTGCAATGTGTGTGCAGAATATTGAATGTGTGTTCTACAAGGCATTATTTAAAATATTTTGAGCATTTTCAGTGCAATGAACAGATATCTTAAGAGTTATGCAAATAGTCAGAACTACGCTAATATGTGCACAAGACATCAGAGGAAGTTCATCAGAGGTCTGCTGTAAGTCAGTATTAAGGATGGGTCTCATCCACTTCCCCAGAGATGAAGGCATCTCTGAATGAGCTTCTTTATCTCCTCTCTCTGCAAATGGCTTAAAGATGTGCGCCGTGCCACATGGCTGCCTGATAAGTGTTCATCTTCAGTCGACAGGAAAACTGGGCAGACAAATTTTCTCTTTCATTTTACTTCATGACCAGACCTTGTGAACTGGAGATTTGTTCGTTTTATCATTGACTGGTTTAGATAAGGGATGGGAGCTAGGACCTACAGCTCCCATATCAAAAATAACTCTGCAAAGCTAACCATAAGATTTTAAGGCTGTGTTGGCATTGCAAAAACAGTAAACAGAGAATCAAATTGTGACTGAATTATACACTTTAAAGAACATTTGAGAAAACACAATTTTTTCAACATATTGTAACTGCAAATGTCCTCCCCAGCTTTAGTATTTTTTGCGACTTGTTAATTTAAAAAATCTCTGACTCAAAATAAGAGGATGAATAGTCTATAAGGGCACTAATTCTGACTTTTGATCGCAGACCAATCTCACTATGCTAAAGCTAAACTTGGACTTACTGAAATTTGATTCACTTCCCCCCTAGTGACTGCAGTAGGACGTGAATGTATGGGTACATGTGAGCTCCGGTTTCTGGGTGAAATGTCCACAGAGGGGCCAAAAGTGAGATTTAATATGAGTTGTTTGTAGTGCAATACAATAAAGGGCAATGCATATTTTTTAACTCTAGCCTCAAACCATGTCCCTAAACCTTACCATCAGTAGAGTAAAAATGCAATCTTAAATGGAACCTCCGAACCATGCTTGGCATTGATTATGTGAATGCAATTACTTCCTGGTTTCAACGCAAGACCTGGGTCTGAAGAATTACTGACACCGAATTAGTCACGTCACAGGACTAGTTAAATACAGTGGAACCGATACCAAATAGTCTGATGGGAAATGGCGCTTGTCAGTAACTCTGCACAGTGGGCTTGATATCTGGGGCCTATTCTTCATGATGAGAAGCAGAAGACCTAAGTGAATGTCTCCATTTGCTCTCCATTTAATGTCAGTGATGTATAGGCAAAACAGTAACACTTAAACGTTTGCTTTGTTACGGGTTTATAAAGAGGTTCATTAATGACTAAAGTTAGTTGCTAATGCATTATAAATCATTGAGCTGCAGTCATAGCAATATGAATAAAAAGGGTAACCATTCATGCAACTTGCCAAATAGTAAGCATTCTAACTTGCATGTTATAAATGCTTAATATATATACCTTTTTATCCTTATATTATTCAAAACCTTAAAATGCCCTAATTCATAATTTGTCACAAAAGCAAAAATAGACTTCTGTTGGGAGATTACCATTAACAAAAATGTATTTAAATGTCTCAATCTTCCTTCTTGTGAATTGTAATTCAAGTGGTCTGAAAGCTATTTTATTACTCCCTAAGGTGCCAACCTGCTCAAAGTCATCATGGAATAGACCACGAATAATAATGAATGCTTTATTCATTTCTGCACAGGAACACACACACACATGTGGTCTCACTTTTCACAAAGCCTGTAATATACCATCTTTACTGTGCTGGCTACAACCACAGGGTTTGGCACAACATCACAGAGTATTTCCCTGACCTGCCGATCAGTAAAATGCACCCATCGAATGCCACAGCAACCATATAGCACTGAGGATGAGAGCTCTGAACTTGTGGTCTTGTGCCAAGATTTACTACTGTAGATTCAGCCTCATTCTAGAAAGGTTTGGCAGTCCATTAAATGTTGGAAAGACTGGAGAGTAACACAGAGATCAAAAAGGTTTAAAATGCACATATTGTGAAAGTATGGGTAATGAAGTCCAGATGCTGTTCCAGGAGGGGAAGCACTATGTAAATGGAAAAGCCCCAATGTCTTGTGTAATCTGATCTGCATTTTTTTTACATATGGTCTTTATGATTTGTGATAGAGCGATACCATTTGGGGATTAAATGCTCAATTATGCAATAACAACATAACACATTTGTATGTTGTTGGTTATTGTTCATTGCACTCAATGTATATGGTCAGCAATGGAACGCAGCAGATTGAATCAATTCTGTACATTATTCACAAGGTATTGCTTCAAAGAAAAATGCCTTTCCAGATCTTTCATACAATCATAGTCTCCTCTATTACTATGTTATAATTGCATAATTACACCATTGCTGATTATTACTAAATAATTAATACAAAAGTACACTACTGATCATTACAAAAACAAAATCTAGTAACACAATAAGGTTCCCGTTGTTAAAATGAGTGAACAACAATAGTTAACATGAACTAACAATAAACATTTCTTTCACAGCATTTATTAATCTTGGTTAATATTCATTTCAACATATATTATAGCTGTATTTGCTAACATTAGTTAATGCACAATTAACTAACATGAACCAACAGTAAACAGTAGTATTTTTATTAACTAGCATTAACAAAGTATATAAATATTAAATGCTATAAAAATATACTGTTCATAGTTATTTCATGATACCTAATGCATTAAATAATGTTAAAAATGGAACCTTATTGTGAATTGTTACCCAAAATCTTTGTGAAATAAACAAACATTTCTGAAACCATCTTGTATTTTTAGGAGGGCCGGACAGAGTTTATTGAATTTTTGTGCCACTAGGGGGCATTCTGCTCATACAATTCAGAAGTAACCCTATGCAGGCAGTCAATTTGTGTGGTATAAGCCTTGCAATGCTTGCACATGCTAGTTGCAACACATAAAAACTGTTATACTGTACTCGTGGGAACAAAAAAAGCTTCAAATCTGAACTGTTTCAGGCCCTAATCCCATTCTACTTTACATTCCTGTCTAGTTTTTACTATGAGAAAAGGCAACAAGCCTTTTAAAGCTGTTCGTTTCAACAATAAAATGTAGCAAATTTATAATGCTAATGAAAAACCCAGAAATTATCACATTTATTTTGATACAAAATACTTATGTCATTTCATGATTTAAATTAATTGTTTTTCAATAACTGCACAACAAGTGAATGGAAATTATTAGGGGTAAAAAGCCCCCTTGTTGCAATTGTTTTTCTTAAGTCAGGGGAATAGAGTTGACTAACATTAGACTAACATTGACAGATCCAATCATAAAGGATATTATCAAATGCCAAAAGTGATTGAAATTAACAAGAAATTATGCACACTTTTCTGAAGTGGTTATTTTGAATAAGCTTGATCTTAATTTTTTACTAAAGAAAAACAAAAGCATCTTAGTGTCTCAAATGTATTTGCACAAGTTGACATATTTTGTCCTATAAATATTGTCCCTAAGTGTAGTAAAAAGCCTGCTCATGACAATTTTATATATATAATGTATATCAATTTTAATCAAAATATCCTTCTGTTATTTCTTTTAGCAAAAACTGTTCCTTGATAACTATTCAATAAAAATAAATGTATTTTTCAATATTAATACACTTTGCGACCAGAAAAATAGGCAGATTTTCCATAAAGGGTGCCTTTAGCCCCATGTTCCCTACTTCATCTGTTGTTATGTTTATGTGTTACCCTATAAATTAACTGGTTAATTGGTTTATTCAAGTAATTATCAAAAAATATAATTTAGTGTGACTGAATTAACACAACCTCATAAGGTTACACCAATAAATGTATTTTGTATAGATTGAATCAGGTCAAAATGAACACAACTGCACATTTGCACTTTTTACAGTGTATTTTCCATGTCACATTGCTGCATTTTCTTTTACTTAAGCTTACTTTGTTGATTATTGCATAATTCTTGAATTTGCCTTGATCATCTATTGAATAAACATTACCTTCATGCAGCATGCCATTTCTAAATTTCCCTGCTGACCAAATATTAATGTACACTACACATAGGGTGAGACAACAGGTTAAGCACAACACTTTATCTTTATCATCATTCTTTCATTACTAAAAATCAACATTAATTTCTTTCTAACTAGGGATGACACAAAAGGGTTTTGCCATTCTGATATAATTTCACCCCAGGTGTTGTACTAAATTTGGACAGCAGGAAATATTGGTAAATGAAATACCATGCCTTCTTGGAAGCAAATCATGTTAAGATTATAAAATAGCTAAATGTAATGAGTATTTTGTGTTTTTTAAATATTTTAGATGGGATACACTGTTGAATCAGATTTTTCAAACCACTGTTTAAGTAATTTTAGTGGTGTGGAATAAATTATATTTCTATATAGTTCTGTGTAGAAGGTAAAAGCTTCCCTGCTCTCTTCGGCCTGGTTGGTAACTGAAAACTTGTGCTTTTATGTGATCGATAGTGTCAGAAGTCCAAGAGGACTCCCATTTCTGGATGGAAAAAGGACAACAAATAACAGATTACGTGCAATATGTGAAAATCAAGTACTTGTAACTGGATTAAATTACATTTTAAAATATTTGAAATTGGACTGCAGTTACTTTTTTAAGGATTACATGTATATGTTAATTAGTTGATGGTATTAAATTGTTTATAATTAAAAAAATTCACCAGAATTTTTCTCGTTTTTAAATCTTTTACAATTTTCAATCTTAATCAGCCTACTTACGAAATACTTTAAGTAACTCGAATGTTTTCGGAAAAGAGGGAGAGAGTTGTGAAATTACACACAGACCTAATACTCGTCATAAGCCATGTGAATATATTGAGCGGTCCAAATCAGCATTTGACCTCTGGATGAACAGAGATAATTTCACTTTGGGGAAAAAACAATTACATGCAATGTAATCTCTGCCTTCCAAAGGGTAATATCCTGTCAACTGCAAAGGATTCAACATCAAATTTAGAGAAGCATTTGAATATATTTGGATTTTTACTTAACTTTCTTAACTTAACTAATTTTCAAAATATAATCCAAATGCAATATATCTCTTACCACACATGGGTGGCGAAATTACATGACCACGTTTATGTAACACTACCTGGGAACCTGTCCGTATTTCTAGAAAATCCCATTAGAAATGCCTGTTAAACTTCATATTTCCTATTTTTACATGCTCATGCATGTTTGATGCACTTTTAAACTAAGGAGCTGTTTTTGTGTGGTTCTTTTGATTAGTAATCAAGAATGGAATATATCTTCCTTCCTTTTTGTGTTTTTTCTGATTAACTTTTTTTTATTGATTCATAGAGCTGACAAAAGAATAACAAAACATACAGTATATACATTGAATCAACAAATAAACCACACTACTACCCCTCCCCAATCACCAACCCCACCTCAACCCCCAACGAACATCCCTGTGATCACACATAAGTGCACACTCACACAAAAAATTAATGAATTAAATAAATAAATAATTAATAACAATAATAATAATACACATCTAAAACTACACTACTCACTCCACAGCCTCTCCCAGAGAGTCCCACCAAAACAGCCCTATTTCCCATCAAACGAATCTCAAATCCCCAGCCTTCTACATGATGCCTCCTCGAAAGCTGCTACCCTCCCCATCTCTGTGCACCACTTCCAAAATGAGGACGCTCCAGCCTACTTCCATCCCCTTAAAACAATCTGTCTGCCTGTCATAACACTGGTCAGAACCCAATTTTTATGTGTTTATCCCCTATATTGATGACCGCCCCATTGCCTAAAATACAGAAAACATGGGTTGTGTCTCCATATTCTGATTAGCATCTCCAGGAAGTGTGTGTCTTTAAGACCAAGCCTATACAAGCTAGAAGGGGTCCAATAACATCTATGTATAATCTTGAATTGCATAAAGTGCACACTTTCCTCTCTAGATACAGACTAGACATTTTTTCAGAATCCTAGCCCACACTCCCTCCTCCAATACCAAGTTTAAATCTTTCTCCCATAATTTCTTGATAGAAGTTAAAGGTCTGTCCCCAGACTCTGAATTAGCAGGAAGTAATACACTGATGCCTCATGACCTTTTCTAAAAGTAGTAATCACCACTCCCAGAATATCTGCTGCTTTAGAGGGGTGTATGCTACTCCCAAAAATAGTAAAGAGCAGATGATGCAGATGTAAATACCTAAAGAACTGAGATCTGGGAATACCAAAATGTTGAACCAAAATTTCAAAGGATCTCAACACTCCACACTATCTTAAACTCCTTCACAATCCACTCTGACCAGCAGAAAGGGGACTTATTAATACGTAATTTTCGGTTCAGCCATATGCTTGAGGCATCATTTAAATAAATGTCTGAATTAAACACTCTGGACACTTTTGTCCATACCAAGTGCAAATGCAAGATAACAGGGTGTAACTTAACTTCTCATATTAGTTTGATATAAAGGCTTTTCAATAGTGAAATAGGGGCAAGAACGTCTAGTTCAATACAAAACCATGGAGGGGCTCTCTCTGATGGAAGCAACCAATGAGCCAATTGTCTGAGACCGAATGCATAATAATAAAATAAATATTGGGTAGGTCTAGCCCATCAGCCTATGTAACTTATTGAAATGTAATCTGGGATGCTTACCATTCCAAATAAAGGACTTCGCTATGTTATCAAATTGCTTGAAATAAAAGAGGGGAACATCTACAGGGAGAGATTGTAGCAGGTAGTTGAATTTTTAAATAATTTTGGAATAATTAACCTTCCCAATCATAGAAAATGTAATGAAGCCCACCTGCCCACATCGCTTGAAAACCATTTTATTAAGATGTAAAAATTAACTAAATCACACAAATTTGCTGGGAATAAAATGCCCAAATACTTAATGCCCTGTTTGGGCCACTGGAAGAAGCCCTGGGTGAAAAGCTGTTGCTGGGCAGTACACTGTTAGAGCCAAAGCTTTGGATTTATACCAATTGACTCATGACGAATAATAAAATATAATCTGCATAGAGCAAAAGTTTATGTGCCATACCTATTGCCATCACCCCTGGAAAATCATATTCTTTCTTATTGCAGCTGCTAATAGTTCCAGGCCAAGTCAGAAGTATAATGGGGAAAGAGTGCAACCCTGCCGGGTGCCCCTATCCAGAGTAAAATAATCTGAAATTAATCATTTTGTTGCTACCACATGTCTATAATTAACTTAATCCATCCAATAAAAGTATTCCCAAACCCATATTTTTCTAAAATCTTAAAAAGATAATCGCATTATACCATTTGAAATGCCTTTTCGGCATCAAGATGACAGCGACCGGAGTCTGATCATTCGACCACATGATATTGCTGAAATGCCTAATGTTATCAGAAGAGCTGTGGCCCTGAATAAACCCCACCTGATCTATATGGATAAGAGATGTCATACCTTTACTTAATCGGTTAGCCAGTATTTTGACAATATTTTTTGTCTAGCTGGATCAGGGAAATTGGACTGTAACTCTTATACTCACTTGGATCTTTGTTTTTTTTAAGAATCAGACTGATCCAGGCTTGTGTCATGGTTGGCGGAAGCTTTCCATTCTTTAATGTTTCCGTATTAACTTCTAACAAAAGTGGAGGCAAGGCCTTAATTACCTCGCCAAGCTCCTCCAAGTTTATCTCAGAATCAAGATAATTTTTTTGCTCAGTGTGGCAGCGGGGGCGTGGTCAAGCGCCCGTCCGGGGAGGGAAAGCGGTAAGGGCGCTTGCACCCGAGCTAAATTATGTCTAACACCTGTCTCTAATTTCAGTGAGCACGGGGAGAGCGGCATAAAGGAGCCCCAGCACTACCAGTGAAACAGTGAGAATGCCAGTCCAGTGTTGACCTATGAGAGAGAGCCCTTTGTGAATAGCCATTGTTTTTACACTGTTTCCCCAATTATTAAAGTCTTACCTTTTGAGTTACGCCCCTGCCTCTGTGTCCTCCCTCCACGTCAGTCGTGTGAATCACGTTACACTCAGTAATCAGTTTAGGGAGTTCTAATAGTTCCAAAAAGTTTCTAATATCTTCATTAGTAGACAAAGACGTGGAACCATAGAGATAAAGATATAATTCTTTAAAGCATTATTAATATCAATCGCCAAGGTAAATATTTCACCACCAGCAGATTTCACTGAGGGAATGGTAGAAAAAGACTCTCTGCTTTATATATATCTAATCAAAAGCTTCCCTGCTTTGTCCCACAACTCAAAGTATGACTGTCTTGCCCTGAATAGCCAAAACTAACAAAAATAGTATTATATCTATATTTCAATCTCTTCAGCTCTGCCTCTGCACTTTTAACATTCCCTTTACTCCAAGTTCTCGTGCTTTGGATTTTTTGGTGAATGAGGTATACTGTATGATCCGACCCCTAAGAACCACCTTAATTGCCTCCCAAACCATGCCCACAGAGGATAATGAGGACTTGTTGGTCTCCATATAAACACTGATTTCAGACTTCAGGATTGTGCAAAAAGGAAACATTAAAGCACCAACTAAATTATTTATTTTTCTCTGTATGTCACATGTTTACAATAGCCTCCTCCATCAGCCGTGAGGGATTCACATGTGATAAATGTAAGGAATTAGTCAGGCTGACGGAGAAGTGACACTAGGGGTCTCTTTTGAGCGCCGAATATGCCTCTGGTCTATGAAAAAACGCCAATGAGAAGTTGGCAGACAGTATTTGCATACCCCGCCCTGGACATATGGGTATAAAGGCGGAGAAATACATCAAGTTCATTCAGAAATTTTCTTCAGAGCCGATGGTCGTGTATGCAACCAGAATCCTGCTCCTGTTCCTCTGACGCTCTGTCTGCTGTTGGATCTACGGCACACTTCAGCGGCTTTCTCCTTCTCTGCACTGCAGTGCAGTTTGCCCCTGGGCGCTTCGACAGCGCAGAGTATTTTGTAAGAGTTGTGAAAGAGTGATTCTCTCTATAAAAGAGTTTATTTCTCTAAAAGAGCAATACACAGCGGCGTTGAACGTCCTTTTCAGGACACATCTTTATAAAGATGTCATTCCGCCCCGGTGTAGTTCCTGGATGCGGTAGAGTGCTCTCCACTTCAGACGGCCACAGGCGTTGTCTCGTGTGTCTGGGCAGCAATCACACCGAGGCAGCGTTTGTGGATGGTTCATGCTCTCATTGCGAGGGCTTGACCATGGCAATGTTGTGGTTGCGGCTTGCTTTCAACAGAAAGCATGCCACTCCAGTCGCCCCCCCGTGTCGCTCCTATTTCCCACAGGATTGAGGATGATGCGGCTGGCGATGGAGGCGATTTGGGGAGGGCAGCGGGTGCAGCTCCGCTGGGCACGCCCCCTTGGACCACCCGCCCCCGGCATGCTCGTTGACTCCCATCCGTGCTCAAGGTAACAGCGGCTCACCTCACAGCCAGTCTGCCTATCCTCTGGAGCTCGAGGAGAGCGCGGTGTCTGATACCTTCCCTGGGCTTCCACTTTCGGGCCAGCATGCCCAGGCTGAGGCTGACGCGCAGATGTCCGACATGCTTGCCCGGGCTGCCGTCAGTGTGGGGTTGGACTGGAACCCTCCGTCCTCCCCACACCCATCGTGGTTGGATGACTGGTCCCTGGGGTCTGCGCGCCGCTCACAGCCTCACCCCCTCCCCCGGTCCCTTTTTTCGACAACGGAGCGGCCCACGGGTAAATGACGATTCCCCATGTGGATAGGGCTGTTGTGCTCCATCTATGCCCCGGAAACCCTACCACCTGGCGGGGTCGCCCTGTACTCCCTTCCAAGGCCTGTAGGACAACATCCTCGTTCACCTTCAAAGCCTACAGCACCGCGGGACAGGCCGCTTCCGCCTTGCACGCCATGGCCATCCTGCAAGTCCACCAGTCCAAGGTGCTCAGGGATCTGCACGAGGGTAGCCCTGACCCCGACGTGTTGCATGAACTGCGCTCAGTGACCGACCTCGCCCTCAGGGCCACAAAGGTCACGGCGCAGGCACTCGGGCAGGCAATGGCCACGCTTGTGGTCCAGTAACGTCATCTATGGCTGAACATGGTCGAGATGCGTGAATCAACAAAGCTCGCTTCCTCAACGCCCCCCTCTCCCAGTTTGGCCTCTTTGGCAACACCATCGAGGACTTCGCCCAGCAGTTCTCCGTGGTGAAGAAGCAGATGGAGGCCATCTCTCATATCCTGCCCCACCGCAAACCTGCCGCCACAGGCCCTGCCCCATCTGCTCGCCGAGAGCATCCTCCTGTGGCCAAGAAACACCCTACTCCACCTCAACCCGGGCCCAGCTCTCAGCCCCAGCGTTGAGCACACCGCAGGAAGCAGACGCCCCCCCCCCCCCCCCCCCCCTCCGTCTCCCGGACCCCCTCGAGGACCCGTAAGGCTCCCAGGCGCTCCTGAGACGGTCGACCCAGGGACCAAGATGTTAGCTCTGGAGATGGTAAGACCACTCCATCCCCCGGTGGAGGGTTGGGAGGAGAATCTTTTGTTAAATTTTCATGTACCCTCATTCTCAATTAAAAAGAGCTATTTTCTTAGTCTCTGGGTCACCTGGCCCGCAAATGCCATTCTCACGGTACTCTGCTGCCAGATTTCAACAGTCCCGGCCTCCTGGACACGGACCACCTATCTCCAGCCCCATGACTGTTCCCTGGCCAGCCGGTTCCGGCGAGTCTAGAGGATGCCTACCCTGGACCTCCTCTTCTGTTGCTAACCTGCCCCTGCCGGGTGTGCAGAGCAAGGTAAGTGCTTTGAGTCTTTTCTCAGCACCAAAGCCTCAGGACACGTCATCGCCTCCCGATGCTGCCTTACCTGCTCCGCCCCGCTGTGAAGCCCCGCCGTGTATGTCAAAAATAATCGGCCCTTTGGTGCCCCTAGCGCGGAGTTTGGATGCGTGGCTCTCACTTCCCAACCTGTCTTGCTGGCTGGCCCGGACCATTCGACTCAGTTACGCAATTCAGTTTGCCAGGCCTCCACCCCCCTTCATGGGCGTCCGCTTTTCCGCAGTACACGGCGAACATGCTCAGTCCCTGCACGCGGAAATCGCCACTCTTTTACTCAAAGACAGGATAGAGCCTGTCCCTCCAACCGAGATGAAGAAGGGTTTCTACAGCCCTTACTTCATTGTACCAAGAAAGGCGGTGGCTTACGACCAATCTTTGACTTGCGAGTTTTCAACCAAGCATTGCACAAACTCCCATTCAAAATGCTCACGCAGAAACACCTTCTTAACCTGCGTTCGACATCTAGATTGGTTCGCAGCGGTAGACCTGAAGGACGCGTACTTCCACGTCTCAATTTTGCCTCAACACCGCCCCTTTCTGTGGTTCGCGTTCATTGGCCAGGCATATCAATACAATGTCCTCACCTTCGGCATCTCTCTGTCCCCTCGCGTCTTCACGAAAGTCTCAGAGGCAGCTTTTTCCCTGCTCCGAGAAGTCGGCATCCGCATACTCAATTACCTCGATGGCTGGCTCATCTTGGTCCACTCGCGAGAGTTACTATGCACTTACAGAGACCAGGTGCTCAGGCACCTCAGCCATTTGGGGCTTCAGTTCAACTGGGAAAAGAGCAAGCTCACTCCGGTTCAGAGCATCTCTTTTCTCGGCATGGAGTTAGACTCGGTCTCAATGTCAGCACGTCTCACCAACGAGCGTGCGCAGTCAGTGTTGAGGTGCCTCGCTGCTTTCAGGCCAGGCACAACGGTCCCCTAAAAACTTCTCCAGAGGCTCCTGGGGCATATGGCATCCGCCACGGCACGCACCGTGTGACAATCACCCATGCCTACCAACGAACACTCAAACCCTGGACAGACCTCTGTTTTCTACGGGCAGGAGTACCCTTACAGCAGGTGTCCCGACGCGTCCTGGTCACAACTGATGCTTCCAGATCGGGTCGGGGTGCCGTGTGCAACGGGCACGCAGTAGCAGGCCGTTGGAAGGGGGCCCCAATGTGTTTGCACATCCACTGCCTGGAGTTGATGACTGTCTTTTTTGCCCTGGGGAAGTTTCTCCCATTAGTTCGAGATAAACATGTCCTATTCAGGTCAGACAGCACCACTGCGGTAGCATACATAAATTGCAAAGGCGGCGTACGCTCCCGCCACATGTTACGACTTACCTGTCGTCTCCTCCTTTGGAGCCAGTGCCACTCACATCTCCGGCAACCTCAATGTGATAGCGGACATGCTGTCATGACAACGCTTGCCTGGTGGAGAGTGGAGGCTTCACCCCCAGTCGATCCATTTGATCTGTGAACGGTTCGGCATGGCCCAGGTAGACCTGTTCACCTCCCGAGAGACCTCCCACTGCCCGCTCTGGTACACCCGTTCAGTGGCTCCCCTCGGGGCAGACGCACTGGCACACAGCTGGCCGGCGGGGCTGCGCAAGTACGCATTACCCCCAGTGAGCCTTCTTGCACAGGTGCTGTGCAAGGTCAGGGAGGATGAGGAACAAGTCTCTCTAGTGGCCCCCTAATGGCCCACTCGGGCTTGGTTCTCAGATCTCATACTCCTTGCAACATCCCCTCCCTGGGAAATTCCCCTGAGGAAGGATCTTCTTTCTCAGGGACGGGGCACGTCCTGGCATCTTCATCCAGACCTCTGGAACCTCCATGTCTGGCCCCTGGACGGGATGTCGAAGATCTAGCTGATCTACCACCTGCCGTCGTAGACACGATCAACCAAGCCAGAGCCCCCTCTACCAGGCAACATTATGCCCCGAAGTGTCGCTTGTTCGCAAATTGGTGTTCTTCCCGGGCTGAAGACCCACAGGGGTGCGCAGAGGTTGGAGGGGAGGCAATCCCCCTCCACCTTGAAGGTGTATGTAGCCACTATCATGGCCCACCACGACACAGTAGATAGCAAGTCTTTGGGTTAGCACGACTTAATTATCAGGTTCCTAAAAGGCGCCTGGAGGTTAAATCCCTCCCGGCCAAGCCTGTTCCCCCCCTGGGATCTCTCAGTGGTCCTCTCTGGCCTTCAGAGACCCCCTTCGAGCCTCTAGAATCAGTCAGACTCAGGGCCCTCTCCCTGAAGACGGCTCTCCTGATCACGCTTGCCTCCATCAAGAGGGTCGGGGACCTGCAAGCATTCTCTGTCAGCGACACTTGCCTGGAGTTCGGTCTGGCAGACACTCATGTGATCCTAAGACCGCGACCGGGATACATGCCAAAGGTTCCTACCACTCCCTTCAGGGACCAGGTAGAGAACCTGCAAGCGCTGCCCTGGGAGGAGGCAGGCCCAGCCCCATCATTGCTGTGTACGTGCTTCCTGCATATCTGCTTGGACCGCACGCAGAGCTTTAGAAATTCTGAGCAGCCCTTTGTCTGCTTTAGCAGAAAGGGAATGCTGTCTCCAAACAGAGGCTTTCCCACTGGGTAGTGGATGCCATTACATTGGCCTATCACACCCAGGCTGTGCCCCCCCCCCCCTTGCGGGTCCGAGCACACTCAACAAGGAGTGTTGCGTCCTCATGGGCACTAGCCAGGGGCACCTCCCTAGCAGACATATGCAGAGCAGCGGGTTTGGCAACATCCAATACCTTTGTGAGATTTTACAATCTCAGGGTTGAGTCGGTTTCGTCCCGTGTTTTCTCAGGTCCGAGCCGGTAGAACTCGGTAACACGTTGACAAACTGACCGGGTGGATCGCTTGCACCTAGCACCCTTTCCCTCTGCTGAGGTAAAATCGTGTGCTCTTATACCAGGAGATCCCACTAACTCGGCTCCCTAGCCCTCTGGTCAGCGAATTCAGTGGAGGAATTCGCCGACCAAATCCAATGCGGGTACTCAATCTACCCTGTACTGGAATAGGTGCTCCACAGGTCGGGCTCCTACGTGCACTTCCCCCCTGTGTGTATTTTCTGCAGTACGGTCCCCTTCCAATGAGGTAGGATCTACCACTGCGCCATTCTCCACATGTGACCTAAAAGCCCATGTGCTGTATTTCACCACTCTTTACCTCCCCCAGTCTGGGCAGGTGTGGTCCCCGCAGGTCTTTCCCCCCTGAAAGAATAGGAAAACTTCCCTGATGCATATGATAGCGTAAAGATGGCCCCAGCCGCTTTAACTCTATGCGAGAAACATAGAGAAAGAAAAGGCGCGGCCCGCTCCCGTGCATGGCACGTCGCCTTGTCCCCCCCTGTCAGGGGTAAAGAACCAGAAGACTTTGACGATTTTATGGGGCGTTGGGGAAGGGTACGTGCAGCCTGACACAGCCGGTCGCTTTGGCACTTAAAATACCTGCACGCTTCTGTGTCAGCAGTACACGCACATGGCTCAGCACATAGCGTGATTTAAATTGGACCTCTAGTGTCGCTTCGTCGACACAACGTCGAAGTGAGCGACAGACGGGGAACGTCTAGGTTACGGATGTAATCTCCGTTCCCTGATGGAGGGAACGAGATGTTGTGTCCTCTCGGCCACGTCGCTGAACCGAGCCACTGTTATGTTATGGCCGAACCTGAATTTCTGCTAAAACAATAATGACTCTTCGTAATTTATCTTTAATCTGTTTGAGACATTTGAATTGTTGATGCTTTCTTATCAGTGTAATGACTCCCATGCTCTAACTTGAGCCAGCACTAAAGAAAATATGTCCACCCCATATCTTCCCAAATTTTTCAGCTTCCTGTGTGGAAAGATGTGTTTTTTGAAGAAACACTATATCATATTTCTTACATTTAAAAATAGAAATTGAGTTCCTTCTTTTTATGCGGTTCCCCAACCCATTCATATTCCACGTGGAGAGAGACAATCCACACATATTAACATATGAAATTTAGACATATTAGAAGAAATGTATTGCGTCTCAAAAATAAAATGATAAAGACCACATTCCAACTTTAGTGCAACAATCAAATCCCAAACTTCCCCACGAACAAAACAACCAGAAAAAAGAAATACGTGCACATGATTGCGCCAACTGTCATCCATCCCTCTAAACTCAAACAGTCCATATACGCCTATGAGAGCCCCTGCAACAACTTTGCCGTCAGATTGCTCAAGTTTTGTGTTTCTTTACAAATTTTTTGAGACAGAATTACACAACAGAATATAATCTATAAAACAAACTCCAGCCAATAAATGGAATAAACACAAAAAACATGTAGATTCATCCACATAACTGTCCCGAAGGTGTGTTCCTCCACAAAACAAGCTCCAGCCATAAGTAGAACCAGCACAAAAAAACCTTGGGCAGTCAAACGAACGTTCAGTGAGCTGGCCCGTTCGACTGCTGCATGAGTGCAACAAATGGCCCAATCCCTCCAATAAAATACTCCACAAAACTCAAATGCGAGGCATAAGCACAAAGAACATGCAGATGCATCCACAACAATGTCCTGAAGGCATGCTACTACACAAATCAACTCCAGCCACTAGGCAGAACCAGCACAAAAAGAAACAAATTGTGAATGTTCAGTGAGTCAGGTTCACTTGGCTACAACGTGAGTACCACAAAATAACTTACTCAGCCCATTGACTTTATGAAGGACGTCACTTGATGGGGTAAATATGTAAATATTTTGTGGCTATCCTTAGCATGTATTCTCAATTTGGCTTGAAACATCAGTGCAAAAGCAACCTTCCATAGATGTAAGAGATTCTTGCAGTCCTTGAATCGATCACATTTCTCTCTTGTCGAATTCGCAAAGTCTGGGGACAAGAAAATACTGTGGTTCTTCCAAGAAAGCCTTTCTTTACTCCTCACCTTGTGTAACACAAGATTTTTATCGGATGATCTCAGAACTTTGGCCAGAATTGATCGGGACCTGTCTCCCTCAGCAGATCGCCGAGCCAGAACTCAATGAGCTTGCTCAATTTCCATCTTATGGCCTGTTATGTCGAGCAGACTCTGGAAAAGCATGTCCAGGAATTTCACCATATCCCGACCTTCTTCATCCTCAGGAATTCCAACAATTTGGACGTTATTCTGCTGGTTAGGGTTCTCCAAATTCTCCAGCTTCTCCCAGAAACGCTCTAAATCCACCTTAGTTACTAGCGGATTAGCAGCTAATTCCCTCACCGATGACTCCAGAAAATGTATCTGTTTCTTGACATCTCTTGTAACCACCTCAGTGAATTTTGCCTCATGTCAGTGATCGATCAACGTTTTAAAGAAAGATCCTCCAAGTCAGTAATGACCTTTGTCAGCATTGCCAATACATTGAACAATTCTCGCAAAATTTCCTTCAATTCACCAGCCAAATCAGCTCACGGGGTTGCGGCCTGCTGCTCAGGGGCGTCAGCTTGAGCACGAAAGTGTCTTTTAATGTCTCCAGAGCCCAACGATTTTGAATTCTTTGACATATTGTCTTCCTAGAACAGTTAAGAATCAGGGTGTATCAAATCTCACCGGTTTATGACACAAAAAGTATTAAAACTAACAAAGTGCGCAGAGCTCGCCATTCACACGTCCGAACCTTGTGACTCCCCTCCTTTTTGTATTTTATGTTAAAATGGTACGTGAATGGTTCGGTAAGAGTTAGGTTGGAAGATTGCATTTTTGGGGTAATTAAAAAGATTACCCCAAAAATGCAATCTGCAAGATTATGTTACTGATATGTTACCAATGCCCGATTACATTTCAGAAATAATCAATCCAGCATTGTCTACATGTGTTTGTGCATTTAACAGTTCTTCCTTTATTATCTTTATTGTGAAGTGTAGATCTTGTAGAGCTATTTAAATTTTTTTGAGGGTCTAACCACTTACCAACATAAAAAAAACAAACAAAAAAAAACACCAATGACAAATTAGCAGAAAGTGTCCCCAGTATCAGGTATTAGAATAACTGTATTCACTGTATTCACGTGAATTTTGAACATCACTATATTCGGGTCTACAGCAATCGATGAAGAATGTCTGTCAGATTATGCTGATATTTGGGAGTCCACAATTCCTTTAAAGTATTGAGTATACTGTACATATTATTAGCTGAATAAACATCACCTTCTTGACATTTCAGAAATCTGCTGGCAATCAAACATGATTGCATATTAAACCAGCATGTAAGTAGAATCTACAGCACCAACATTCTTCAGCCTACTACAAGGGTGGTCTGTGTGAAGTGTCATCAAGATGCTCTCTGCTTTCACAATGCAATGCATCGACAGGCATTATAGCAAACAAACAAACCAACAAACAAGCAAACACACTAAGAGTAAACAGGATCAGGGAGCAGATTCATTTGAGGTGTGAGGAGCTGATTGCAGAAGAGGAAGATCTATTTCATGAACACCCCCCCCCCCCCACAAGAGCAGCCTTTCTGGACATTTGATTGACTACTGAGGTAGCCCTACTCTGTCCTGCTGTGTGCCTTTGACGTTACGTCTGCTTGGAATGCATTGTCTTCCACAAATTTGAGCACTGCCATTCTGCACTGGCTATCCTCTTGACTGGTGGTTTTGTTGACAAGCAGACTGACATTTAGTACAGCTGTATGTTGCTATTTTTTTTATAAATCTAATTAGAACAACATTTCTTTAATTTTATAATGATGGGTATGCTGTTATTCATGAAACCCTACAGTACTATACAATTACTGTTCAAAAAAATTTCCAGATTCAATACAAGTGAAGCTACAATAAGGGACTTACAATAGTAGTGAAAAGGCCCTGTCCATAAATTGTACAATTCACATAGTTTTAAAAGTATAGCCACAACTACAAGATATAAACATTATATGTGTTAACATGACAACTGTATAAAGATACAGTATATCCAATACTGGAATTACATGGTTTAGTTATCATTGTAACAAAGTTGTAATACTGGATATAACTTTACACGGATAAGGTTAGCAAATTATTTTATCACACTAAAATCACATTAACATGTATAATGCTTATGTCTTGTGACAACAAGATACAATGTTGAAACAACGTGTATTTGAGTGTTTATGGACTGACCCTATTTACTTTCATTCTACAAAATGACCACATGGGAAATTGGCATGTTGTTTCCGAAAGTTCCAGTATCCTAGGTTTGGCAACATTATGCAGATTCACTGACAAGTGCCATCTCCCATCAAACATTTTTTATTGGCTCAGGTGCGTTTAACTTGTGGTGCGACCAGAAGTGCGCTGTGTCTGCAGCTTGGGAAGTATTTGTGTTTGTATAATCAGTGACGAGTACAATTCAGAGGTTGCATTTTCTCCTCTAACATTGCATTTGCACTCCTCTGATGGTTAGGTTTAGGTTTGGGTTTGGGTTGAGGGGTACAGTTTATAAGATATATAAATAGCTGAATAAGTACAGCCCTTATTCAGCTGGGGAAAAAAACACGCTTCACAAATCGATTTTAGAGCCCCTTCTTGGACATTCACCAAAAAACAAATTAGCTCACATGTGCTCACACACCCAACAACACCTACCGCTTTGGCCACTGGTGGCAATGTTCCAGATTTCGGTAAGCACAGAATAATTTTAACTCAACCAACTGTTTCTGATTTCACTGTAAAATCAGTCTGCATTGGAAGTGCCTTAATCTAACTGCAATTTTTGATCTTTTTTTAATGAGGGATGAGTCTTTTTTATCAACAATATGCCACAAATGCTGTTAAGTGATTGTAACTTGGATTGAACCCAGATTATTAATTTTAAATGTTATAGAGTGCTCAACACAAGGCACAAAAAGCCAACTCATTGATAATTGATTTACCTAACCCTAAAATTTACATGAATTTCAGAATAGCTTAGTAACTGGTATGTCCCCTATTTGGATTCCAAAAGTTAATACAAAACCTGAAAATCCCACATAATTTGAAAATGTTCCAAATAACTGTGCTTAAATGGAAGTAAGGAAATCTGACCATTTGTATTAAAGGATTTAACTTTGTCAGTGTCACTCATCATTGCTTTCATTTGATTAGAAATAGTGGAGAATCTTTGAGGCAGTTAATTTAAGTTTGTAAGAATTCCACAATCAAACTTTTGATTTTCTTTTCTCCTTCCGCTTTTATGAGCCAACATAGTGTCACTCGTAAGCCAACTCTGAATACCTGAAACAAGATGATAAAATCATAAGATATTGTACAACTTGGCTTGTATGACTTCTAGACCAAAGAATCAACACATTTTTTAAAAAAAATTTATACGATACAGGCATCAATTTTTAGCTAGCCTCCTATCCACCACATGCTGCAACCTAGTCTCATAGAATGAAGGTTACTATAACTTTTTTGCTTTTACATGCCCCTTTCTACGTTTAACCACAGTTTCCTGGTAACATTAACACTAGAGGCGCTGCAAAAACTGTACATTTTATTCACTCTGTTTTATTCACAAATCACGACTACAATGACTGATTGTAATG
Organism: Moxostoma hubbsi; assembly: GCA_032164185.1. NCBI lineage: Eukaryota > Metazoa > Chordata > Actinopteri > Cypriniformes > Catostomidae > Moxostoma > Moxostoma hubbsi. The sequence continues at coordinate 35,767,888 of JAVLUX010000023.1, read as the reverse complement.
TTATAAAAGTGTGTTTTTCACTCTATTACTCACACACTGCTATGTTATGACATCGAAACAATTTTACTGTAACACATCATTTGAAAAACTACAAATTTGTTACTTGAATTACAGATCCATTTACATTTACACACTTATTCCAAAGTTATTGGCTTCTGCGGTAGCTCACCAGAATAGAGTGCTGGAATTTGAACTTGGAAGACTGAGATTCGAGCACAGCCAAGCACACAAATTGATACATGAGAAGAAAGTGTCATGGAAGCAACACAAAAAGACATGGTTACTTCAGAAAATTAACTTTTCATTTTGTTGTTGGATGAGCTGACAACATTTAATTAATCATTAATTAAACATGTTATCATGTAAAACCCCAGGATTGGTTCTGTTCTAATCAGTCAGTATAATTGTCTTTGCATTAAGGCCAAGGTAAGAGCTAAGCATTAAAATGGCCTGTTGACACCTTTTTAAATGTTTATTGAGGACATAGGTATCCCAAAAACAGCAAGTGCTTGACAAGGTCAATTCCCTGTTTCACCAGAGCGAGTTATGGAATTGCCCCTCTAAAGACAGTTATAGTGTGGCAATTTCAGAGAAATTACACCATTATCCCTGTTTGGTGGTCTATGACTGAGAGAAATTAGACTGATACCGAGAATCCACAAAGAGGCTAAAATCTAAGGGACAATCCATGACTGGACTGATTGAATGACTCCAGCTGTGCTGAGAGGAATTCTCAAAGCTTCACACCTACTTCCTGCAAGCGAGTTACTGCAATACGCAACCTCAGAAGGGGCAACCATTGAATTCTCAAGCAAGTGGCAATATTTGCTCACCTGAAATACACACAACTCTCCAATTGAGGCCCAGGGCTGGGTTTGCAGGCCTCAGTGGCTCAGGCAGCTGTGCAGCAGAGAGAAGGGGAAGGTCAGGAAGTTTAGTGAGGTGGAATCGGACCCCCACTGGGGTGTTGTTTATCGCCAGCAGTCCCATTGTATTTTATGGGAGGGAATGCTATATTTGTCCTTAGCCACGGGAGGCTGATGAGGTGCTAATCTGTTGATGGTATTTGAGCCTCCTTGTTAGTGGGCTAGCTTGTTAGCTCTCTGGTCCTGTAAAACAGAGCTTGAATTTATGGGCTCCCCTCCCTTCATTCTGCCACTGTTCATGAGTAAGCAAACACAGATTGGGCAATGATGTTGAGGCAGCGGTGTCTGGGGGACCTTAGAATGAAAGTCTGGGATGTCAAAAAGATTGAGGTTCCCTGATTTCCCCATGCTGTTTTTCAGTAAACATTACAAATTATCCATCTGCATATGGATGGATCTTCAGGTGAGGCAGGAAGGAAATGCAGAGCAGAATTCTAATAGCACGCTCTCATGAGTTTGTTGGCAGAGGGATAAATGACTGAGCAGGTATCAGTGCATATCAGTGTGCATTCGTGCCATAATGGCCCAACATCATAAAGCACATCATGAGATTTCATGCAATAGCTTAATTTGCTGTGATTTTTCTAATGTAAAACTACAAGGCTGTTGCTTAAATAAATTAAACAAAATAATTATTTAATAAATAGACTACAGCATGTTCAGAATACATTTTCACATACTGTACTCTACTCTACTATTTCTGTAGTATACTCAGGGCTTGAGTTGAGGGGGGATGCCATCCCCCTTGTTGCAAGAAATACCAAAAAGCATCCCCCTTGTAAAACCACCATCCCCCCTCACCATCCTCTTTAGATCAATTGTGTCATGTATTTACTATTACTTAAAATATTTAATATTTAATTTTAATATGTTTGATAAATAACAGACTTTAAATAAGGGCAATTAGCCGGTCAGAAATAGATTTCAACATGTGTGAGTTTGCCAGATTTCTATAGGTGAAATCCCCCAATCAGATCTGGACACTTGTACAGTTTGGATATATGCTGCCAGGGTAATGCTTTAGTCACGCAATCTGACAACCTTAAGCTTGTGAGCTCTCTCTCCACCGCGAAAAAAGATAACGGATTTCTGAAAACACTATAAAACAGGTATGTCAGAATTTGAGATGTGTTGACTTGTGGCATAAGTTTCGTGTGAAAACTGGGAAGTACAAGTTTTCAAATGTTCCATGCACATTCATACATGGTCAAATAGTAGATTGGAGTACAATTTTTTATTTTTTTCCCAAACAGATTTTTTAGGTTAATGGTCTTTTGAGTTATGAATCAATATTATTTCCCTACCATAAATCAAATCTCCCTACCCTAAACCATAAACCTAAACCTAACCGCTAGTGTCAAAAAAAGCAAATCTGGCATGATAACGGCAATTGCTGAAGCAATCACATCATTTTGTGGTGCTTCTATATGACACATTTAACTCACGTTTCAACTCAATTGTTCTTCAGTACCTCGGTCCACTGCATCGCAAGTGCAATGCCCGTAAATGTAGTTATAGTTTTAATGGAAATTTTAAAATGTATCTTGTGCTTTAGTAAACATGTTTTGGTGTCTTGAGATAGCATTGTTTGTACTCGTGATTTGTGTGAAAGTAAATAAAATAAAATAAAATCATAAGTCATTGTAGTTGTAGCACTTCTAGTATTTATTTAACATGGAAACTGATGCAATATGCTAAACGAGCCGTGTAAAAATAATTTAGAAAAAAAAAATAAAAAATTGGTAGCTATAGTAACGTGAGACTAGGTTGCACAATGCAATGCACTTGTCTTGACTTTCCATTTCCTGATTGATGAATAAACAATATGCAATTAGCTGCGATTTGTAAAATCTCTTTTTTGACCTGTTGTTTGATTGAACTGTTAAATGGTAAGCCATTTTCAGACTAAATTGAATAAAAACCGGATGATAACTGGATGGCGTGTAATATAGCATACTAATGTCTGAAATGTTTATCGTGGAATGATACCTACTGGTTTGCATACTATTCAAAAAAATATTTAGCAGTAATCAGGCTATGTTTAAAATGTATTGCTAGTTTACTTATTATTGTCTATTACGTTCATCCATCACACTGGAAATGGAAGTTCAAGTCACAGGCATTCTGTACACACAGAATATTTGCATACTGTTTACAGCATACATACTTTATACTACATATAGTAAAGTTAGTATGGTCACATGCAGTTCCAAAATTAGCCCAAGTGTGCACTGTTTAGTATTTAGTTAGTAATCTAGTGTTCTATTCTGAACATTGCCATACACAATGTATGAAATGAATTTAGACATTGGTCTGAACAAAGGGAGATGATTATATGATGTTTGATTTATTATGTCAAGAAATGCATGAATTGTGAAAGTGAAAAATGCAGTAAAGCTCTAGGTGACAGGTGTCTAACCTCCATACTGACTACATTATTCCCAAACTCACTATCACCTATCAGCTCAGAATACAGATAAGGGTGCCCTCTGGCAGACACAGAAATAATGGAAAATGGGAACAGTGAAATAAATTCTGACTGATGTAAAACTGAAATGTGACTGTTTTCTTAAGGTTGTCTGAACATATGCATCAGTTAAAGCAATGGAAACATTTGGGATAAATGGGACCGATTGAAATACTTCCAAATCTACAGATAAAGATATTTGGATTTCTGACCTTTCTAGAAACATACTCTTTTTTTCTTTTCACCACAGAAATGTTTGCTATTCACATGACAAAGGGACCGTTGATGGTCTTAAACTCCTCTATTACCAATACAAACCTTACTAATGGAAAGAGAGAGATAGAGAGGCAACAAATAATTCTAATCTTTTCTAACGTCACGTTTCATAGGCTGTCGACTCTTTAATAACTTTCCCTAATGAATTGATTTCAGTTAGGCCCATGTTTACTTAAGATGTGACAGCTGAGATGTGAAAATGTGTCAGGTGAGTGCGAACAATGGCAGCTCATAGTGCTCAGTCTGGACTGACAGCGGTGATATTTAAGAGCTTCTCTTCCCACGGCCATTTAATAAGCATACTGACACTCGTCCTCATGTTTAATTGCTTTTGGCTTGTAATTAAAATGCATGTTGACTTTGCAGTTCCCTCACTGATGAAAAGCAATGGAGGGTTATGTGATATTAAATTTTTGCTGCGGCATACATTGAAATGGATGGATTAAAATAACAGATTTAATCCGAACCTTTTTGTCCATCGAGGAGTAATCGCTTGTCAGACATGCCAAAGCATTATAATGCATTAATCTGATCAATTACAAGATTTAACATCTCAAGCCTTCTAGAGGCTTTGCTTTGCTTTCTCTCTGTCTCCCTTTTTAACTTCGACCTGGTTTGACCATTCATCTGAAATGGAGAGATATTTGATTTTGTGCATTCAGGCCCTCTTGTATGGTGGACTTGCTGGATGTGGATTGGCACCTTGTTTGAGGTATGCATGATTGTGCTGTGGTCTTCTTTGCATTACAAGAGAAGTGTATTGCAGTGGGCCTTGGATACAGACCAAACACAAGTGCACTACAGGGCAGTCCCCAGCGAACGCTTCTCAATATAAAAAAATTGAGTATTTGAGGAAATCCTTTAGCCCATTTACTCTACTGTTTGCGCCCAGGCCCTTGTGCAATATCTTCCGTACCACCCCTTTGGCTTTGAATAACATTTCAATGGCAGGCCTTCACCCCCCCACACACATTCGGCAAAGGTTGTGTGCATTCCCCATCGCACTACTTTTGAGATTCATTTCCAGGTAAACATGCTTTGGCTGGCCACAAACCTGAAGCCAACAGGGGTTGTCACAGCTGTGCCAGATAATAGCCAGAACAAACTCCTGTCTCACACCGGAATGTTTACTGTCGCCACAGACACTGAGCGGCACATTTTTGCAACTTTTACTTTCAAAGAAAGAGATCCAGTAATCAGTTTCACACAGATGAACTATAAGCTTAACCTGTTGGCCCTTTTGTACCACATTAGATAAATGAAGGGGGAAATGTGCAGATGGAAAAAAATGAAATTAGGTCTCTGCAGTTAAAATGTTTACTCTGAAAGAGGAGTTCCAAGTAACACATTCATGCAAATTAAGAGCAGGGAATTTGAAGAAATCTTCCTGTCTCACTTCTATCAACATTATACAAAATCAGCGGTAGATCTGAAAGTTGTAAAAAAAAGGTATGTTGCCAAATACAGTGTCATGTAAAAATACATTTAAATGTGCACTCTGTTATTATCTATCTATCTATCTATCTATCTATCTATCTATCTATCTATCTATCTATCTATCTATCTATCTATCTATCTATCTATCTATCTATCTATCTGTCTGTCTGTCTGTCTGTCTGTCCGTCCACCCGTCCAATATATATTATACATGTAGGCCTAAATAAAATCTTATTAGAGAATACAGGTTCTAGTATCTTAAAAATAGCATGACCTCTCTGCGATCTGGAACATGCATTCCTAGCAACAAAAAGGAGAATGGAGGTCAGTGTATAGAGATCCCATGGCAATATTTGCTGAGAACACAGACCCTGATGCATAAGACAGAGGAGGATCACCATGGCGCCACCCACAGTGACAGTGCACTGCAACACATGCGTTACTAAATTGCACGATGAGCTCTGGGAAATACAGAGAAATGGAAAACATGACCATTGTTTCTCTAAGAATGTGATTATCTAAATGATTATCTAAATATTTTTTTTATAATTTTGTCATTTGTGGATTAGACATCGACGATGAACCTAAATCACCTGCCATTTGCAAACCCAAGTTCAGAAACAAACAGACACAAAGTATATACTGATGCTCCAGCATGATGTGTTTATTCAAGGACATGGTACTTTTACATTTTCACCAAATACAAGATAGCGACCTTCAACACAGAATGCCTTCACAGTCTATACTTTGTCTGTTAATATTTAACTTTTAACAAAATTTATCCAAAAGGGTAAATCCATTTTGACATAGACCAGGGCATTCAAAACTCTAACCCTCTCAAATTATCAGGAGTTACATTAAATTGTCAGAAGGTAAACTACATTTTCATTAACTATTCTAGACGGTCCACCTTCATAACAACTACTGGTTGAGTCAGCTGGGGTCAATTAAAAATGTAGACCAGTATTCTAGTTGCTTAACGATATGCCTATATATAAATGTGTGTGTGTGTGTGTGTGTGTATATATATATATATATATATATATATATATATAATCTACATTTGAAGTCAGATGTTTACATACAGCTTAGCCAACTACATTTGAACTCAGTTTTTCACAAAACGGTTGGGATGGCGTTCTTCGGCTTGCATGCCTCACCCTTTTTCCTCCAAGCATAACGATGGTCATTATGGAAAAACAGTTCAATATTTGTTTCATCTGACCAGAGGACATTTCTCCAAAAAGTAAGATCTTTGTCCCCATGTACACTTGCAAACTGCAGTCTGGCTTTTTTATGGGGTTTTGGAGCAGTGGGTTCTTCCTTGCTGAGCAGCCTTTCAGTTTATTTCGATATAGCACTCATTTTACTGTGGATAAAGATACTTATCTACCCGTTTCCTCTTGCATCTTCACAAGGTCCTTTACTGTTGTTCTGGGATTGATTTGCACTTTTTGCACCAAACTACGTTCATCTTTAGGAGATAGAATGCGTCTCCTTCCTGAGCGGTATGAAGGCTACATGGTCCCATGGTGTTTATACTTGCGTACTATTGTTTGTACAGATGAAAGTGGTACCTTGAGGCATTTGTAAATCGCTTACAAGGATGAACCAGACTTGCAGAGGTCCACAATTTTTTTTGAGGTCTTGGCTGATTTATTTAGATTTTCCCATTATGTCAAGCAAAGAGGCACTGAGTTTGAAGGCAGGCCTTAAAATACACCCACAGGTACACCTCCAATTCAGTACACCTTCAATAAGAAGCTAATTGGCTAACTGTCTAAAGACTTGACATCATTTTCTGGAATTTCTTGAAATTTCCATTTGCTTGGAAAATTATAGTCAATTAAAAGTGAAACAATCTGTCTATAAACAATTGTTGGAAAAGTAGGCTACTTGTGTCATTTATATATAAAATTTGATATATATATATATATATATATATATATATATATATATATATATATGTGTGTGTGTGAAATTTGTTTGCACCTCCGAGCTCGTCACCCTAGCACCGTTTACAGAATACACAGAAGTCCAAATAAACACCGAGATTATACTGTATTTGCAAATTGAATTCCTGTGCTCCATATATACACACTCAATTCTACACCATTAAAATGCTGGTGAGGCGCGTGTGACATCGAAAAAAAGTTGATGTCTAGCGGATGATTTGAAAGAAATAATTTATTTAAAGCATAGGCCATAAATAATAAAATTCCCAGTTATGAGCTAAAATGTGGAAATCGACTGCACTGCAATAATTTAAGTTGATTTTCCTTAATAATTCATTACCACATATCATATGATGCTTATCTGATCGTTTATCTAGCCATTTTCAAATATTTTAATGACCATATGATATGCTACACCTTTAACGCTATTAAAGGTGTTGACAAATGAAGATAACATCTTCGGATTATCTGATACATTTGTTGGTAAATCAGTTTGAAGACCGAGAGAGGGCGTACGCAATTTTGCATCGGATAACATACATACTTACTTCAAAGGCAAAAAATAAATAAAAATAATAAAAATAAAGGTAGGCTTAATAAAAACGTATACAGTAGGCTTGAATAGTCTAAATAGCCTACACTGCATTTATTTTTAACTTAACAATGTGCTTCATGTGGTAACATATAAATTAACTGGTTAGGTTCAAGTCAAAAAATATTATTTGACATGTCTGAATCAACCTGAATACATTAGGTTACCAACCAAATACATTTTAAGGGTTATATTAGATTAAAAAATCTCCACATTTTTCAACCACTTTTACAATGTAAAATGCAATGAAATAGCCTATTAAACACATCATATCAGAATGTTCGTTGTCCTCAATATATGCTGGGCACCAAACTATCAGCATTCGTGGTCCTATATCATGGATGGATAGTCAAACAAAGTGGATAAATGTTAGGTCACTTTGTTTAATGAAGGCAATCAAATCTTGCTACTGAGCTTTGCAGAATCAACACCGATGACCTGCTACTACACCAGCAAACTGTGTACCGCTATTAGTTACATAAACTAGAGCGCAGATAAACAAATTAATTCAAAATAGACGAAAAAAAATCTTAGAATAAACAACGCAATCTAAACACACATTTCCACCTGGACAATATCATTGCCGTCATTGTTTCAGGCGAATTAGCTGTATACTGCAACTATACAAAGTGTATTAAAATAAAAATACCTGTTCTTTACAAATTACCTATTTATTTATTTTGTTATTCGGATATTACTTGGCCATAAAAAGAATCGAACTAAATAGTGAACATAGTCAAATTGTGTATAAAATACTGCTAAGAAAAAAACAAAGGTGAAATGGATTTGCTTCAAAAGTATTGCTTTTTGTGTAACTATTAACTTCATGAGCAAATTAAATGAATAATGCTTATGAATGATAAAATTAACTCTATATTGAAAAGTCTTAATAAAGGAGCCTAAAGGTTCTGGCATTCTTAAATCCGTTTATTCCAACTTTATGCAAAACCACTCCTCTCACAGCAGTCCAAACTTTTATTCCCCCTTTCTCCCACTGGAATACAATAAGATTAGGATATAATGAATCCTTTCAAATCGGGCTGCTCTTTTCAAGCTGCGCAGGTGTACAATAGGGGGCAAATGGAGAAGTCTCGCGCCTAGGTGTGAGCAGATTATTCAAATAGGGGCCGAGTGAAGCAGTAGGGATTGGAGGCTCGCCCAGGCGCACAGAGCTATATCACAGCGTTAAGAGTCAGCAGCAAGCGTCATTTCAATTGCAGTCATCTCAGATACACATACACAAACACAGACACACACACACATGCGCCAGCCCTTGACAGGAGGAGAGCACAACGACGACACGAGTGTATCCCGTGGTCCCCAACAACCACCTTTGGCTGCCAACGGACACACACCAACGGCATTTCTCGTGTGGGGAAGCGCTTTGAAAAGTAGACGAAACTTATTCCAGGATGCTCGGTGCTGTCAAAATGGAGGGACACGAACACGCAGCAGACTGGAGCACTTACTATGGAGAGCCCGAGGTGAGTAACTCATATATATATATATATATATTTCCACGAGGGGAATATATATATATATATCCCTCGTGGAAATCCGATCCGGTTTTTTACAACTCAGTATTAGCCCTGAGATAATATTAACTTTGAGATCAAATATTGACTTGAGGCACCTCCAAATCCTCCCCCATCATCTCGCCCTGCACTACACTAACAAAGTTGTGCTTGACATGCAATGCAAACTTTTCATCAGCAATTATGGATACACTGGTTCTACATTTCAACAACATCGTGTGTTCAGAAGCGAAAACAGCATGTCTTTTGAACAAAACTTCAATTGGTTTTAACATTTCTAAATGTGCGGGAAGCGACTATCTTTAGAAATTAATCTTAGCTTTTTAGCAACCCCCGGTTAAAACAGACTTTCGCTTTAGCAACACACTTTTAGAGATTTTTTTTTTTTTAGCATATTAGGTTTATTTGGCTTGTCTCAACATAGCAGAACCATTTGTGGAAAAAACAGGTGTATGCCCAAAGAATACGAGCCATTGAAATGAAAACAAAAAGGTTCTTTAGGTAGACATGGTTCTAAATCGAACTTTTAAAATCATGAAAGAACCCCAATTTTTAGAGTGTCCTCAATGTATTTTCATCTTAATAAATCGATGTCCAACAATTAGAGATGTATACTTGCTTTAACGATATTTCATTTTATTCTCTGATTTTTTCCTCCCGCAGTGTTACACCTCAGTTAGCAACATGAACACTGGACTGGGAATGAACTCCATGAATACTTATATGACTATGTCCGGAATGAGTTCGACTGCAAACATGACAGCTAACACCATGAACATGTCCTATGTCAACACGGGTATGAGTCCTTCAATGACCGGCATGTCCCCCGGCGCGGGAGCGATGGCCGGCATGGGTGCGGGTATGACGGGTATGAGTGCAGCAATGAGCCCGACCATGAGCCCCATGGCAGCGCAACCGCCTTCTATGAACGCTTTAACCTCATACAGCAATATGAACGCTATGAGCCCCTTGTACGGCCAGTCCAATATCCACAGATCAAGGGACCCGAAAACCTACCGGAGGAGCTATACACATGCCAAGCCGCCCTATTCCTACATTTCCCTGATTACAATGGCGATCCAACAGTCCCCCAGCAAGATGCTGACCCTCAGTGAGATCTATCAGTGGATAATGGACCTTTTCCCCTTTTACCGGCAGAACCAGCAGCGCTGGCAGAACTCTATCCGCCACTCGCTGTCCTTCAACGACTGTTTCCTGAAAGTGCCCCGCTCCCCGGATAAGCCGGGCAAAGGTTCGTTTTGGACTCTTCATCCCGACTCGGGAAACATGTTCGAAAACGGCTGCTATCTTAGGCGGCAAAAACGCTTCAAGTGCGATAAAAAACTAAGCAAAGAGCCTGGTCGGAAAACATCGGAGGGTGGATCAAACAGCAGCTCCGAGAGCTGCAACGGAAACGAATCTCCCCATTCCAACTCGTCCGGCAACGAGCACAAAAGGTCTCTGTCTGACATGAAGTCGGGTCAGGGTCTGAGCCCGGACCACGCAGCCTCTCCGACCTCTCAAGCGCAGCATCTCCTGGCTCAACATCACTCTGTTTTAACGCACGAAGGACACCTGAAGCCAGAGCATCACTATTCCTTCAACCACCCTTTCTCCATTAACAACCTCATGTCCTCAGAGCAACAGCATCATCATCATCATCATCATCATAAAATGGACCTAAAGTCATATGAACAAGTGATGCATTATGGTTATGGTTCTCCGATGGCCGGCGCGTTATCCATGGGCTCCATGGCGAGCAAATCGGGCCTGGATTCGCCGGACACATCCTATTATCAAGGTGTGTACTCCAGGCCCATCCTGAACTCTTCTTAAACTCTCACGGACCTTGTGACAATTTGTACATTTGTAAAATATTTGTGTATATGTATTCTGATTTTGTTTGTTTGTTGACGTTTCACGTTAATTTAGATATTCATTAGTGATTATTTTGTAAATTAATGTTGACAATGTGACAAACTCCTCAAAGCGGCTTTTGAAAATGGACCAAAATCACACCGAAGGATTGCGGGCGGATTGAAATATTTCAGTAATTTGTGTACATTTATTTATGGCTTGTAAATGTGTATTCTTGTAGTTGATGACAAGAACATAATCTATATTAAAGTGTTATTTGGATCCCCCCCCCCCCTCATTTCTGATTTTTATTAAATTCATTGATTTCATTATTTTGATTGTTTCTCCTGGGTTATGGACAACGGGCCACAACGACAGAAATAACAACAACACTCAATAATACATGGTATTTTGCACATTCATTATACTATTTGCACATTCAATGTGAACCACTAGTTGTGAAGTCTACACATTTATATGGAATCTGCCGTAGCTAGACTGCTTAGAAATTAAAAACAGGTAACAGCTTACGAAATTGTTTAAGTGGGAATATAATGTTTGAGATTTCACTTATTTATCAAATTAATCAAAAATTTTTTAAGATAAGTAAAACACAAATTTTGACAAGTCTAAATGAAACACCTTTGGAAACATTCATTAATTCCTTAAAAGATGCAGAATTAAACAGCTTAATTTGTGATTGTAATGCTTATTTTTTTATATTATTACATACGCTAATTTACATATAACGCGATGACTGTTCACATGAAATCTACGATTCACAAGCACAGCAATTAAATATGGAACTCATGTCAGTAACCATAGGCTTCATTAATTATTTACACGTAACACATAAAGCAACCGGTAGTCTATTGGTTGGCTCGTAAAAAATATAATAAAACGTAAATATATGTCGTATAAAATTTTGTTTATAATGATAACTACAACAATCTTATCATTACAATGACAATTTGAGAGGTGAACTACAACAGCACTGAATATAAAACCAAGTTGTGCAGCACGTTGTGTATGATCTTCTGAAGTCTCTTCTTTGCAATATATACATTAAATCCCCTATATATGTACACTGTAAAAAACAAATCCAGTGAAAAACAAAACAAAACAAACAACAAAAAAGAAAACCTGACAGCTGTGGTTGCCAGAATAATTATGTAAAAAAATGCAGTAAAAATGTAAATACTTTACAGAACAACCTATACATTTTACAGTTTGAAACTGTTGTAATTTACATGAACACGCTAGCAGTGTAAAAACAAAAAAAGAAAAAAAGAAAAAGAAACGTCATATAGGTTAACCTTCTGAAACTGTAAAAATCTGCCTTTTACTTTATGATGTATTGTTAATCACTCTTCCAAGAGCAATAACCAATAAACTTGTAGAGACAGTGCTCAGTTGCACTCACACAAACACTAACACATGTGAAATTTAAATAATGCAGTAAACATTATACACTACATTAAATATAAAACAGAACACACTAATGTACGTAACTGATAATACAAATAAGAAGAAAGATAACTATTCCCATAAAATATAATGAAATATGATGGGTCATGCAGGGAATTGTGGGAACGACCGATTATTGTTTTTTACTGTAATTTTAACAATAATTTACATGTACTCTCTTGTTTAACATAATGGACATTTTTTTTTACCATTAATTATACAGGAAAATCATACTTTTCCTGAGAATCATTCAAGTCGACGATTCTCCTTCAACTTAAATAATGGCATTGGAGGCCATGTTTTTTTTACCTACATTCTCAATCTTTTTCTTTGTATTTCAAACCCCCATGATCTGGGAATAAACAAAAACTGGTAAACAATGAAAAAGGCGGTATTAACACATATAGGATGTGTACATGAGCAATCAAATCGTGCGAGTGTAAACTTTGAATAAGAGCACGTCTCTTCTAGATAAATTTACACAGAAATTACAATTCGATGCTCCTAGTTTTAAACATAATGCGAGGCTGATTTTTTATAGAGCACTGATCGATATCTTGGAAAAATAATCATTTTTTTTTTTTTTTAACTAGCAGGGCAGTGAAATCTTTGCTTTGTTGCTAAAGTCAACAGTGACAGAATTTGAGCTCAAATAAATGCCGTGAGGCTTCCAGCCCTATGCAGAAGGCACGGGGAGAGGCACCGATTATCGTCCTGCAGACTCCAGGTACAAACATTTCATCGTTTAATTCATCTCACCGCTGAGGCTATTGACGCAGGCAATTTAGCTCGCTTTTTAGGAATTTTTATATAGGAGGTTTTCACGTGCGACCCCGATTTCATGGTTCGACGATTGAACGGACGCCACTCAAGTGTTGATGCTAAGGGGCTCTTTCAGCCGACTGTCAGATGGCTATACCAGCTGATTGATGTCAATGATACTGGGGAAGACATACATTTGGTTTCGTCGTATTGCCACTAGCTCCAGCCCTGTTATCAACAAAAGGAGTTCAGGTAGCCTACTTGGAAATTATAATTTTTTTTTACATCTGACAAACTTGCTGTCGGGACAAAAGCAAAAATATACTGTAGCTTATTGCCTGTGCGCTTTAATTTGACAACTCTCTCGTTTAACCTACATCGAAAGCGAGAAGTTAGAAGAATCGAAAAGACACTTAAAATTATTTTCAACAAACAAGACACAAATAGGAGGCTAACGACGGAAAAAATGTCAGTAAAATTTCTGATACATTTTAAGTCAGGAAATAGGCTAAATATATTTTCGGTGGCGTATCCTCTCAGAGACACATAGCCTAACTAGAGCTAAGATGGTTAGAAAACTTGGCAACATCTTTGGTACACTATTAGATGTGTGGCAGCAGACACAGACAACAGCATTTCGTTAACACGCCAATCTACGGAGAGATCACGCTTCTGCTTGAGATCAGAAAAAACGACTTCTGTTTGATGTCTGATGAAACAATAAAAAAAACAACAGAAAAAACACAATTAATAATAATAACAATAATAACCTTAATGATAATAGGCTAATAATAATAATAATAATAATAATAATAATAATAGCCTAATAGATAATAATAATATTTAGGCTAACCATAGTTTATTTTGAGAGGACTCCACAGCAAAAAACCCTTATGTGAGTTGTCGGCAGAAACATTATCAGGAGGACTGGAATAAAGGAAAATATATTTGATTGACTAGCCTATATAATGAAGAGATATTTACATTTAAAATAATAATTAAAAATAAATTCTTAACTTCATGGTGTTTAATAGAGTCTTCAATCTTAAGAATTTAGATAAACTCAAATTCTCGTGGACGTTAAAAGGAAACTAAATTTGGTTGTTGTTATAGCAACCAGATCACCGATTCCCAGTGTGTTTATCCTTCTCAGTTAGGTAACCCTATTTAATTACTTTTCGTTATGTCGTTCAATTTGCATATAATTTCTCAAACTTCTCAATAAGAGTTTAATGTTGCTCAAGGCAACTTTATGAGCATCATCTGAAATGCCCCATTTCACTCGTGAAGAAATTACTTCTGTGCCGTTATCGTGCAACAAAAACAGGTAAACCCGAATTTAAAAAAAAAGTCATAATAGCTTTCATTTTCACATGACGTACTTGACAGAGTATTGGTATTAATATCGTTGGAAATAAACCTCGTTAATTCACATATTTTTATATTTGAGTGGCGCCTATGGACTGATTAGGCCTGTATAATGTTTGCTAATGACATCATGAAAGTACCAATGAAGTTATGCGAAATTTAGGATATGAAGTCAAGATTCGAAAATAGTTTGACCCGAGTGGTAAGGCAGTGCGTGATGACATCAACAACATCGGGCCGTCTAAATGGCTTTAGTCAGTATTTTGCACTATACTCAGTCCTGGAACACCCAAGTGGAGCTGGTCTCCAGGGAGATCTTTGTGACACCCATCTTACAAGATGTAATGCCGCTTTAAACAATTGCTGGGGAGGGACCGTCCACACTATCCCGACTTAAAAAACAAATAGCCTACTCATAAATCCGCTGCTGTCCCACACTATATTAATGCACACCATAGACAACTAATCTGTGTCCTAAAGTTAGAAAGGCAGTTTCACGCGGCAATATGCGTAAGTTTTAGTATAAATCCTAAAATATTTTAAACGCTGCGCAACTCGATTACACGGTCAACTAACTTGCCCAAATAATTTTTCAAAATGCCACTCTAACGTTATACAAAAGATCGATAAATATATATAGCAATTATTATTATTATTATTATTATTATTATTATTATTATTATTATTAATTTAGAAAAATAAAAGAAACGTACGGAAACGAAGCTTCTCTCAATCGGTAGAAAAGTAAAAGTTAGAGCTCATGCTTTAATAATAGACATATACTCTTATGGAATTTAGTAGGCTATATTATTCTTGAACATTTGTTAATGCTTTTGCTAGTACCAATAATACAACAATAGCACCATATTGATATATGATGATATAATTATACATAGATTATATAATATTTATTTAGAAAAACCTTTCTTAAGAAATAAATATTTACGTATATTTGAGTCACACAGAAATCATTTGAGAGTACTTGAGTTTTTCCTTAAAATTACCTTGAACTGCTTGTGTGCTTTAAAGGCTCCCCTTTCCCCAAACAACTACTGAAGTTAATATGTAAATGTATTTTTTATTAAAATGTAATGTTTTTTGTATCATAAAAGAAGAGCATGATTGTAAATCACTTAAAAAAATGTAACTGGCTGATATATTATTATTTAGTACTGTAAATATAATGCTGTTAAAATTGTTTTGTTAAATTACAAAATATTGTGTAAACAAAATGTGAAATGTGAAACACAATCAAATATCCTAACATCAAGACAGAAACATAAAAGCCATTTAGCACGTTAATTATTATAATAATATATTTAGCAATTTAAAAAGTTATTTACAAGTGGAAAAAACCCAATTTAGTAAAGTATTTCCAAAATAATATAATTACCAAAATATCTAAATATCTTGAAAATATCACAGTAAGCTACAAAACTCACAGAGAATGTCAAGCAGTTTTATGCAACAGTAATAAAAGTCATGTCAATGTTTTGTCTGCAGTGGGAAGTTTTTAAAAGGCAATTGTTAAAATTGTCATCTGTGAGTCTGTGTTGTGAAAAGTCTCTGTTTTTGTAAGTCAGTAACCTGATCTAATCTAGCAGTGCATTAGACAGTTGTTAAGAGGCATCTCACACTGAAAAAGATCCTGGATCAAATGGATACAGCTCCCTCTCTAGTTTCCTTTATGAAATTATATTTCTTTAGCTGAAGAAAGGCCTAAACTCATATGATGAATGTAGGTAATGAAATGTGTGGATTATTCTACACAGAAGCATTTTTGTGAGACAATAAATGCTACTTAAACTATCATGGACAAAATAGGTAATTAATGAAACAAGTGGGTGGTATTGTTTTGACATGAGTCATCACATCATATAGAGAATTTAGCATTTTTAAATGTCTGGCATTCCATCATTCACACATCCATACCTAAAATTTCAGACACTAAAGTAGTATGTTGCCTACGATTCTAAAGCTTTAAAGGGCTATAAGATTGTCTTGAAACCGTTGTTAAATGAACTGCATGTGGTCAGGATGTTTTGGTCAGAAAATCTGGATGAATTAGTATAACCAGCGGATATAGTGTTAGAGTGTGATGGATCAGGGCTGTATTCACACTCATCCAGCAGCATGGTGTCAAATTCTTACTGAGATGCACAGGCCAAACCACAAGGCTGGTTTCATGGCTGTTCAAAAAATGCATTCAGCCGATTTATTAGTTAAGCACAGGCATCTTTTGGGGAAGCATTGGCTGGAATTGTTTATTGCTAAAATACTTATTAAATATAATAAACATGACTGTAAGAAGCTCCTAGATGTTAATGTCACCCCTCTGCACTTCCATTAAAATACATGTACATGGTATGGATGCCAATAGTTCACAGTCTTCCCCAACATTTCCAATGATAAAATGCTTAGGGTAGAACCTAAGTCACTGGGAAGGACACTTGACTCATTAAATCTTAATGAAAGCAATAAACACAGATGCCAGCAATTCATTCAGACCTCCAAACCAATCTCCATTTCTCACCAAAGGCAAACAAGCCCAGATGCCCCAGCGTAATTCTGTGCATAACAAAAGCAAATCAGATCCTGTCCTGCATGTGTTCCCAATGCCAGAATGGTAAGGCCAATAGGTTTTTCCAAAATAGAGATTGTCCAATTTATTGTACGTGAGAGGAGCATGTCACTAAGGTGAATTCAGCTTTTTTTTTCTAACACTGAGGAGCTTGTAGTTTAGAGGGTGATGGACATACTCATAAAACATTCATGAGAATCCTTTTCCTCGTGCATTCATGGCGAATACACAAACCAAAATAATCTGGATGCAGGACTATTCCTAAATTACATATTGTTGAAATAACCTCATTCATAGTTACAAAGCATGAAGATAACAGTTTATTTTTAAAATTCCTAATCTTACAAGCTTTTTATAAACAAATTGCACTTAAACATTACAACTAGGTGTCTGTTTAATCACTTGACAAAAGCAGACCTGAGCAAACGTGACAGGCAAGATATTCCACTTTATGTACTTTCTTTTGATTAAGTAACTGTTGATGTTTTCTGCCATAGGCAAATTTATCCCGGTAGTAAATACATATCCACAACATCTCATCTCTACCCAGTACAACTACATAGTGTCCCCAGAGATTCCATACCAAGAGCTGTCGAAGTAAATCCCCCAACTCAGACAAAAGTAATTCACCAACCCTCCCTCAAACTAAAGGCAATTTTCAATTTAATCCAGAATAAATGCATTTATCACAAAGAGATTAATGCTTGAATGTTGCCTGTTAAAAAGCCCTGAGGAGCTTGAGGTACGTTAGAATAGATTATGCTCAGATGCTACACAGTAGTGGTCCCCTGACACTCAATGCTTTACTCTCCTCAACGCTGACAGCGACATAACAGCCAGTTTAATTCAGTTTCCTGTCAGATCAAGAGCTGTCCTCAATGTTGTGGCAGCTGAATTATTATCAGCAATCACATTGCCTTTGTTTTCCAATTTGCAGACGTGACGACGATAGCATCAATTAGCGACAAAGTTAACAAGACACTTGAGCCACACCAAAAGCTATAAAAAACATCTGAATAAGAATTCTGAATTGCTAGTTTTCAATGAATAGTATATAAATAATAATAAAAAAGTACCTTCGAATGAATTTAGATTTTCAGAGATGCATTTGTCCATGATCAAATACATTTCGGAAACAGAACATAGTAAACCATTGCTTTAACAAATTTTCAAGGCTTTATTCAGCACATTGGTCCCAACAACCGTTACCATAACTGTGTTTTAGGAAGTTTAAAAGGCCCAACCTTTTGCTGAGGTCACTCTTCCCATAGACTGTTCTAAAACCAATGCAAACCTGCACCAATGCAAATCATCCACAGGGTCATTTTTACATGCAAAACAAAGCATTGTTCAAGACTCTTGCAATGATAATTCATTTGAAGCAGCTCCGTTGATGGATATGAGCAGAAAACATACCAGAAGGGAGTTTGTAAGGGAGTAATCTACCCAAATGCGTACACATTTTATGCAATAGGTTAAGATTAATTTGGCCTTTAAAATGCAAATGTTCTATCTGCTAGTGCTGTAGTACAGGGGAAGATGAATTATTAAGAACTCGCAGTACATGCAATGGTAACAGACATGAACAACATTAGTTTACAATTAATTTACAAGGTTAAATGGTGCTTGAAGTAACAGCTATGTCCTATGTGACATTTATAAATGGTTGTTTCGCTGGAAATATGTGGCATGCTTCTCAAAATATGAATGTAAAAGCCTCTTAGGAACTCTTTCTATATGCAGAGGGATGCTTTGAATTGTTTTTCAGACATAGCCATTTCAAATCTAAATCAAACTTGGGCTTTTGACTTTAGAAATGCTTAAACATCACATTTGATCCTGAACCGAACAATGCATAATTTATCAAAATTGTAGCGACTGACAATTCTGTGGCTCATGGTCAGAGTCAAGAGCATAATTGTTAGAAAACATCTTACTGAACAGTTAGTGATAAACGTAGTCAGCCCCTTCCTCAGCTTAAAGCAATTAATTCAGGCACCCTGACATCAACTTTCCAATCCTCTGACAGCTTGGAGCCAAAATCAAAATGCTAGTTCTCCTGGGAACAGCAGAAGATAGCCGGCTCTTTTCTGGACTGTTTGCTCACTGGGCCTGAGAGCAATCTTCCTTGCTGAATGAAATGCAAGGACACAAACAATGTGCTGGTGAGAGAATGGAAGTCTGGGAATGAACAGTTTGGACTATTTGCTCAGCAGAAGGGCAGTCACAATAGCTGGCCCATAGCTTTCCCATCAAGCCTCTTAGTTTTAGGGCTCCTTTGTTGCTGGGTTTCGTTCAGATAAGGGTCCAGCTGCCCTGTGTGTTTAATTCCCATTGTATGTTGTACTGTATGGTCATTTAGATACTTTTGGATGGCTTTTCACCATTTTGTTATCCCATGGTCATACTGCAAATTATCTCCATGGCCGCGCTTCACCTTTGCATGTGCTCTCATTTAAAGAGGATAGTGGGGGCAAAACAGGGTGTCAAGATTGTGTTTAGAGGACAATGCCTTGTCTCATCTTTTCATGTATGTAGGTTCTGATATGGATTGAGATAGTGCTAATTATCGCTCACTGATCTAACCATGTTAAATGCATTGCACAAATGAGTAGTAGCCAAAGAAAGCAAAACAAGATTCACATGACCTTTGTTTGTTAGGAAAGAAAGTGAAAAAGACGGAGGATGACAAAGCGATGACTAGTCTGAAAGAGAGTAAATAAAGTGAGACGAGGTATTTTCGTGAACTCCTTTGTTGTGGTTGCAGTATGCAATACGTTATTTCCCTGGTTGCTATTATGAGACTCTGTTTTAAGATTGAAGATTTTTTTGCTCAGGGCGTTCTCTTAAAAGTCTATACATTACAGCGATTAGGCTTTTCCAAGTAAAAAAAGTCTACCACTGACAAATGTTATCCATGCTGAAGTATTTTGTTAGCTACACTAGCAGTCATCATGTGAAATGAAATCACTCTCAACATCCGTAGGTGAGATTGTGTGACAAAACAAGCATGGACTGGACCAAATCTCTTTAATCTATGTGTCTTCCATAGTAAAATGGCATTCATTCCCAAAATAAAAACAACATTTATGTCCTAAAAACCAAAGTGTGGACACTTCAGAAAGAGAATTTGATTTGGTTTTAAGGATATTTCAGGAAGTTTTCAGAGATATTTAACACCTATAGATATACAGTACTATATGCTATGTGCTATCTCTATATGTTGTGTATTATACACTGTGTTTATGTAATCTGTGTATATTTTGATAATTCATATATTTTTGTATACATATACTGTAGTATATAAACATTACATTTGTTTTCTCTCTAATACTTGTATTTATTGTATCATCCTGTGTATTTGCAGTTGACTGTTTTAGTGCTCTTGCACCATAATTTCCCTTGAGGATTCAATAAAGTTTTAATTACAACATTGAATATGAGACTAGTCCATTTCAGACTTATCATGGGAGTCCATAATACAATTTAGGTGAAGGGATCACACTACTCTGCAGCAGGAACATTGGATTTTAATGACTACAAAATGATAACTAACTACCATACAGTGGCTTGTATTAAAAAAGAAAAGAAACAATTATTTTCTTTTGTTTTGTGTTTCATTGACTTCCATGCAAAGTGAACACAAGTATATATGCATGCACATTGGTGTGTGTGTGTGATCAGGTCGTGAGTGGGATGGTGTATTCTTATGCTTCACTGATGATAAAGTAAAGCTCTGTTCATGGCTTTTCAGCACTTCTTTAAGTTGCCACCACTGTGTAATTTATGGGTGCTGAGAGTTGCTGTGTTGAAACATGACGCAGATCTCTGCTGCTTAGAAATGGTAGAGAACCACTGACTCATTTAAGATGAAAAGCACAAAATCCGGGTGATTACCAAGTACCGGAACATGCAAAGGATATGGCTATGGGAACACACACGAATGAAAACACACTTTGTAGAATGTATAATGCACAGCTTTCACATATAGCCGAATGAGAGCTGGTAAAATACATATAAAAGTCATGCTGTATTTTCGTCAAAGTTTTGTTTTATTTTTCTTCTAGAAATCACTTATTCTATCCCAGTGTTGGGGAACAGCTAACTAAAAGTAGTGCCACTATTAACTAAAATATTAACAACAAATTTATGCTGCATTATATTAGCTCAGATATTTTCACAATAGTGTACTTTTTCAGTAACAAGCTTTTCAATGAGTGCTGTAACATCCTAAAACTGTATATGCAATATTGATGCAATATAACCGAAGGAGTTAACAAATGCACTCACCTGAAAACAAAATAATTTAAGTGAATCGGTTCTTTCAGACAGTCCCTGTAAATGAACTGGTTAAAATAAAGGATTCCCATGTATTTAGCTTTTAGAACTTTTTTTATTCTCTTTTCTTCAAACAGTTCATGAAAATGAACTAGTTCACAAAAGTGATTCACTGGTTCACTTGAGCACCCTGCACCCTAGAAGGGACTTTACCTTATTTTTGAAGCAAAGTATTGAGTTAACTGCTGCTGTTTATTATGATATTTCCATTCAGTTATATCAAATGGGGTGTTTTCTAGTTTTATTAGTGCATGTCAAGTATAAAATTATGTTCAGTTTAATGCTGTCACCCTATTTGTTTAACTCTTATGAAAATTAACCATGGTTTCACTGTAGAAATATTTTAGTAACCATAACTGTGGTGACCACGGTTAATTTTGTGATTACTATGGTTTTATTACAAACATCATGGTTAAACTATGGTAATTGTAGTAAAATCATGTCAACCAGGATTTTGTAAGGGAATATCATCCCCAATTAAAGAAATAAATGAGAGATTATAGATATCTGTTATAAAAAATTTGGATTGCAGAATTAAATAATATAATCTGATAGCTATAAATCTAAAATTATTTTAATTCCTGTAAATTATTATAAGTATTTTTTTGTATAAAAAAATCTTGAATTTAGCTTGTAGTAAAGGTAACACATTTTTTATATAGTATGTTTATTTATTTTTTACTTAATCGACCATAGTTTAACTGCTTTAAATTATGAGTAGCTTGTGGCTTGGGAATCTACCCCTTATCCTGTCACTTATCCTATAATATATATATATATATATATATATATATATATATATATATATATATATATATATATATATATATAAAAATAAATTCATTACATTTTCAACTTAAATGATTTGAAAAAGTCCTATTTTTTCTAGCTAAATTACAATAGCTATACAAAGTTTCAAAAATTCTCAAAAGAAAGCATTTATAATCCAAATATATCTATTCCAATGTTCCTTTCGCTCTCACTCACAGGTCTGGCCTCAAAGAGAACAGCAGAGATAAGACACAGCCACACAATGTCCCCTCAGTAATTCTCATTGACCGGCTCATGGCACCAGCCAGGTATGCCAGCAATGTTTAACCAGCAATCCATCTTCTACCTGCTGCTGGTAAACAGGCGCCTTTGTTTAAAGCATACTATGGTTAGGTTATGCTCTGACTCCACAAATCAACTATTTATTTCACTATTAGCCTGGGCTCAAGAAATACGCCTTGCTTTAATCCGCTTTATATTTTTCTGACAGTGTGGTAATGCATCTCTGTGTGTGGGTGGGAGTTTTTTTTAGGGGAGAGGGGGCACACTGTTCACTAGTGATATTTGTAGTTAACTCATGTTCCGGCTCTTATCACTAGTGTTCAGGGTGAACAAACAAACAGTATGTTGTAAATCTAGGCGAATGTCTGAACATTGTTGTTTCTATGACATACTGAGACGGCAGGTAATTAAAACTGTATTGTTCATTAAGCAGAACCTGTATATTTAGAAGGTTGTCATCTTAAATAAAGGACTATTTTGGACTGTTTGCAGTATTTAAGCATCATACATTATTATACTGTATAGGTCAATTATACATATAATAAATATTATAAAATACAAATGAACCTCAAACCTGAATAGGTTGTTTGTGCATGTCTACATTTTGACAACTTTTACATTGTCTTTCAACCAGAGTCTAAATGTTTAATCTACGGTATGTATGCCTTTAGTGTTTCAGGAATGATTAACTATTGACATAATACTGCTTTACTTCAAAGCCTCACTGATAACATGCTCTTTTTTTGGGCCTTACCCTGAGTATTTCCATGTGAGCACTATCTGAACTTATGAAGTCCACAGTTTTGGATTCATGCTTCCACTAAAGCAACTCTAGACTACATGTATTTTAGGAATGGTATGGGATAGTGGGGGTCTTTGTAAAAATCAAGAACAAGTTCAGGCAAGAGTACGATCAGAGCAGTGTCAATATATTTTCAATAAAGGATTGCCGCTCAACGAACTTAATTCCTTTTTAAGATGAATGTGGCCTGGTTTTCTGTCTCCTACTCAGAGACAGAATATGTTATACTGTTTGCATAAGAAAAAAAAATATTTGGACTGTTACTCACTAGAAAGAATAAATTTTCTCTTTTGCTAAATTGACTATTTTACTCATCTTAAAATAATATTCAGGGTTCTGGAATCATTAAGGGCATCTGTGGCATAATATTGATTAGCACAGAAAATATTTTAAAAATTATTTTGAGGAAAAAAAAAACTGGTACAGCAAGGCACATACAATGGAAGTAAACATGGCAATGCAATAAACATTAAAATAGACAGTATTTAAAAAATATATCAACACAATGTTATAACATGAGACTAGTGTGATATAATTTTTTTTGACTTTGTCTGCCCAGTTATATCTAATCTTTCAACTCATGTCATGAGCATTTAAAGCCAATACACTCTGTAACTATACCGAACCACTGTAAAAATACACATTTTGAAAGGGAGAAAATGTGTGCTTTTGCAAAATACGAGCTTCACATTCATGCATGGTGTTGTTTACTTCCATTATCTGTTACTTGCAACCTGGTCGCATAGAATTGCTTTACCATGCCTACATTTTTGCAAAATATTTTTTCTGCGGCTCGCTCTATTGTATGTATTGTGGCAGTTTTCAGGTGAAGTGAACTCTAGAGGCGGTATAACCACAATAACTATTATATCCTTTCACACAAATCATGAGTACAATAGCAGATTGTACTATTGTAGAAGTTCTATCAGGAAGACTTGCAGACTTGAGTGAAATTGAAGATGCAATGGCTTACATGTGATTGGCTGGGAATTACCCAGCTAATGGTGCGATGATGTACAGCTGCTAGTCTTCCCGCTAGAACTACGCTGCGCTTACATTTCTATCAGGAAGACTCGCAGACTTGAGTGAAATTGAAGATAACATTTATTTGATGAATGTAAAACAGAAAAGTAATGTCTCTCTTTGGTGTAGGCCCCGTCTGGCGGTCCGAAGTTGTAGTACTCGGAACCATCATATCCTGCCGGAAATAGGAGGCAGGGGCGAGGAGCCTATCCCCAATAGAGAGAGAATGTAGAATACTACTCCCAAAAGAGATGGTCCGATCGGGTACGAGCCAGGTCTTGTGTTCATTATGGAGAAGAGGGGAGAGAAAAGAGATGTGAACACCTAGATTTGACCTTTGCAATAAAAAGCGCTGTGCAATAGGGAAAGCCGCATTTTCTCACCTTGAGTTTGATTTTGTCCTTGTGCGTCGAGGGCCCCTGGTTGTGTAGAATCTTTGCCAAAGACAAACAATGTGGTAAGTGGCCCTATGTTAAGCCGGGTTGCTGTGCAGTGTCTATGTTGAAAGATAAACAACATTTGATTATGAAAACCCTCCAACGAGGGAAAAGGTCTTTGAGGTATCTTTGCCAAAAGGTGAACAACATGCATAAAGCCATACGATTATGGCGACGTTGCATGCAATCCCTTCGTTGAAAGAAAACAACATTTGATAGGAAAACCTCTGACAAGGGAAACGTTGTTTGATGGTTATCTTTGCCAAAAGGTGAACAATGTGCGTAGAGCCATACGATAATGGAGATGTTGTGTGCAATCCCTTCGTTGAAAGAAAACAACATTTGATAGGAAACCCTCTGACAAGGGAAACGTTGTTTGATGGTTATCTTTGCCAAAAGGTGAACAATGTGCGTAGGACCATACGATAATGGCGATGTTGCATGCAATACCCTTCGTAGAAAGATATTCCATGAGGCTCAAGTTCTCAAGCGAGGTCGGCCGTTGTTTAATGGTCATCTTTGCCAAGGTGAACAGCATACATAAAGCCATACGATAATTGCAATGTTGTCGTGCAATACCTTGTTGAAAGATATCCCGTTATAATGTGAGCTTTCCATTGAGGGCGGGTGGCTTGTGCAATACCTATGCAAAGGAACCATGCTTGAAATTATGGAAGCCCTGGCAAAGGGGGTAGACATAGTTATGCACTATCCTTGCGAACAGTGGGCGTGCTTGAATTTAATCGGATGTGCTGGGAGAGAACCACCAACCACCACCAGATATGCATGAGAACTTATGGCTGATGGAGAGTTGAGCTGGTTTGGTGATTTGGGTTAAGTTGACCATTTCAGGTACGATAGGGGAGACCAGTGGCCGAGCATCTTCAATGTGGATTCCAGTATATCTCGAAGGGTAGCAGTAGAAGCTGGTTTGTGGAACTCCTGCGAAACGAGGGAGGGAGTCAGAGATTACAATGAAAAACCCAGGAATGTGTCTGGCTTGGATAATGAATTTGCAGGAAATGTTCTGCCATGTCGGACGTCTCATAAGGGACATGATGGTTCGAGGATGACCAGACTTTATTGATTATAGTGACGACTGCGGAATTGTTGCATAACTATGATGCGTTTGCGTCTCTGAAGGGAACCCATATGATGCTGGCCGTGTCGATGGGTGTGGAATAATAAAGGCCTCTTTTGAACTTCTCTTGTTGATGTAGCTTGATGTGTCATCACAAAACGCAGCTGCAGCTGTTCTGGGAATGTATTTCCTATTTCTGTACTCAAACATATATGTTACCCCATATAGGGTAAAGAACTATTTCATTGGAGGGTATAGTGGAATGTAGTTTTGCTAGACCATATAATGAAATGCTGTATGAATAAACATGGAAGGATTTGATAGCTTGGGTCTCCGTGTCATTTCTTTCTTCCCTCAGCTGAGCCACATCGAGGTGGGGATTGCAGATCAATAAATTTATCAAATGCATTAAATGACGAAATTATCTAACAATGGGACTGATTTCGAAGAGAGTGGATGGAGCGTAGGTATAAGTATAATTCTGGCCATTTCCCTGTGAACCATGATCCTAGAAAGTAACCCCTGAACCCTGAAGAGCTAGTGTGAGGATACGGGAAACGAAGGAGTGGCCTTGAGGAATGATAAGCATGGCAAAATTGAGGTGGCCTGATAGGGACTGGAGATTGCGTTATGGACCCAAACTGACCAGAGAACGACGTGCAAATAGACCTGATACTGTCGTGTTTTGTTTTGTTTTTTCCCTCTCCTTCCTCGTGCTGGAGCAAATACGTGAGAAGAATAATGTCTTGGCTTCATAAGAGCCATGTTGTTGGCTGTAAAAGGGAACATAAGAGTCTTCATGTATTCTCGGCATCAGTGCCACTGAAGACGCAGTGGACAGTTTTGTTTTTGAAGGAAATGTGCCCCAAAACATACAAAAATGTGTGTATGTTTGTGCAAATCATTTTACACCGGACTTCTTTGTGAATGTGTGTCAATATAAATTGGGATATTCAAAAATGTGATTCTCAAGCATGGATCAGTACCAACTGTTCGTGTCCCAGCTTTACGTCCAGAAGATGCGAGTATTCTTACTTTATATTTTGCGAATATTTGCAAATCTCCTTTTCGAATGGCTAAATAGCGTTAAAGTTACCATTGTCTCTGACTGCATTCACGGAGACAGGATATACATATATATTCATAGATATGGCTGAACTCTGGTATTTACGCTGTCAATCATATTGGTTCTGACTTGTTGTTGCTGTAGTGTCTGAAGCGGGAGCTCTAAGTGATTTGGGCGAACACGACCAGCAAAATGGGGATATCTTACTGAATGGAGTAATGGGACCCCGTACAATAAGCACTGACTGTACGTGATGATATGCCTGAATAATTATCTTAATTCCCCGATGGGGAACGCTCGAGCATGCAGCATGTTGAATGACATGTGAATGAACCTTGACCGAGTTGCCCTCATAAGATTGCGTCATTACTATGAGAGTGAATGCACTGTTGAAATGAAATACTGGCTTTTGATATTGATGCAGATGCGTTATGATGAACAGACAGCATTGCAACTTTTTGATGAACAGGCAGCATGGCAACAGAAGGCCTAGACCCATTACTAAATCTGAATGCATTTGATGGATATGATAATAACTTATTTCTGATGGAAACCAGCTGCTGCCTGAGCCGATGATTTTGACGGACTTGGTGTGGAGTGCGCTCATTTCGCGCTAGGCGGTGCAATACGATTGAGGATGTGTGGCTCAATTGAGAGAGATCTCCTAAATGAACGAGATATGAATGAAAATCTGGGTTTGCTGGTTGTTTACTCCCCATGGGTTTGATGTGGGCAGAAGTTGAGATGAAGTGATGACGTCATTGGAAAGGGAAGGCGGGCTTCCAGAGATGTACTGTGCACTGGTTCTCCTGTGGCCTGGAGAGGTTGAAACATGTCTATTTGCTGCGTTAGCACACGGAAACAGCAATGTGATAGATTGTGAGCAGACTTATAAAGCAATGGCTTACATGTGATTGGCAGGGAATTACCCAGCTAATGGCACTATGATGTACAGGTGCTAGTCTTCCCGCTTGAACTATGCTGCACTTACATTTCATAAACACTTACTTTTCATCCTGTTCCTCACATGGAAGGATTTGATAGCTTGGGTCTCTGTGTCATTTCTTTCTTCCCTCAGCTGAGCCACATCTAGGTGGGGATCTCGCTTTTAGCACCACACAGCGGACATTTCACTCTGGAACTACAGCAATTCATGTAAGATAGGCTGCATTTAAAACTAATGGATTAATCAAAATTATTTTCTGTGGTAACAGCATAAGATGTATTTTTAATGCCAAGAAACAGTAAGTATATACACTCACTGAGCACTTTATTAGGAACACCTAATAAAGTGCCTGATGTTCAACGTGTTGTGCATTATGAGATGCTATTCTGCTCACTACAAATGTACAGAGGGGTTAATTGAGTTACTGTCCTCTCTCATCAACAAGGCCTTTCCATCCACAGAATTGCTGCTTGCTGGATATTTTTTGCACTATTCTGAGTAAACTCTAGAGAGATCAGCAGTTACAAAAATACTCAAACCAGCCTATCTGGCACCAAAAACCATGCCACAGTCGAAATCACTGAGATCACATTTTACCCCCATTCTGATGGTTAGTGTGAACATTAAATGAAGCTCATAACACGTATCTGCATGATTTTATGCACTGCTCTGCTGCCACACGATTGGCTAATTAGATAATTGCATTAATAAGTAGGTCTACAGGTCTTCCTAATAAAGTGCTGAGTGTATAAGCCAATATATAAAATAATGCAATTACAGTATTTTAATGAGAGAGTTAGAATCATTTGAACTGTTCACAATGCAAACCTTTAACAATGTAATGAAGTTGAGTGTGCTCTTCTTTTTAGATCTCAAACAATTAGCAGTCGTCTTCCAAGTCATACCATGCCCCATCATATGGCAACTGTTGGTTCAACCCTTTCATCCAACAACCACGCTCACCTGCAGCTTCCCACAGTCACGTCTGACCTGGATGCATGTGCAAGATAACATTCACATCTGCAACGTCAAGAGAGAGAGGCAAAAGGAAGCCTGACATTAATGATTAACAGTGCTAAAAGCCCCTGCTTTTGTATTCTCGTGGTGCCAGGGCTATCTGCAGATCATGTGACCTGGACAGAGGAGATTGGGGGAGTGAGCGCAAAAGCAAACACAGGTGTTTGGGCTGGAATTGGTTGGTGCTGTTAGGGACAACTGCAAACACAGGCTGCCATGCCTGGAGACACAACGTCCGCCCACACTAACTTGGCAGCCTACTGAAGTCACCAACCTGAGTCTGATGGGCTTTATTCCACTCAAATATTAAGTCTCTTCATTGGCCTATAAAATATTTAATCTGCCCTTTGACCTAAGGGGGTTGTTTGAGTGGTACTTGCTTATTTTGGTGTCAACCACTGCACCTGTGAATAAAGATCATGACATGCTGCCTGAACAACAGCAAGCCCAACAACACTCTCTGTTGTCATTCTATCAAATAAAAACTGATATAAAATGATTCTGAGAATCATGCATTATTATTATTATTATTATTATTATTGTTATTATTATTATTATAAAGTACAGGATATTTCTTTATGCTTTTAATTGACTGAATGCTGCTTTGTAGGAGAGACAGACAACTCCGTTTTGTGTAGATATTAATATTTGTGCTCCTGTCTCCTTGCAGTTAATTGCCAGCAATCAAGGTGGGGTTGTAAAGATTGGATTATTATGAGTGGAAAGATTTACTTTAAATAACCAAGATTGGTGATCAAGTTTTGATGATGGGGTGGGGATTTGAAAGTCAGCAAAGGAGAATGAGGAAGAATACAAGGATTTTTTTTTATTCATTATTATTATTATTATTAGTAAAGGGTAAAAAAAATTAGTAAAGTATTTTTTATTTGTATAGCGCTTTTCACAACTCACATAGTTTCAAAGCAGCTTTTCAGAATATTATGCTATAACAGAAAATTTAATTGCAATATCTATAAAGTTTTAGAGTCATCATTGTGTAGTTTGATTAAATATGATTGTAAATTATGTATTAAAATAAATAATTAAACAATATTTGTATTTAGTTAATGGAAAAAAATAACTTTGGGAGAAACCAGACTCACAGTGGAAGCCAGCTCCCCTCTGGCTAAACAGCATGAATATAATGCCAATATTAGTTATTTATGTGAAGTGCAAATCATGGTTTAAAATTAGTAAACTAAGTGTTAAGGTCCAGTATTTGAACTGTAAGATTAATGACTATTGTCTTTGAAGTCCATTCTGGATTAACTGCAGAAGTTCAAATAGCATTGTCCTTTGTTAGTTTGATGATGAAGGCTTTTGTTGGCAATAAATTGATAGTCTATGTATTCCATTTTAAGAGTGTAGTCCATCATTAGACGAAGGTGATGCAGGCAGAGATAAGTGAGGTGCATCGCAGTTTAACCGGCATGTCATGTCTGTGAGGTCTGTCCTTAGTCCAAGGTTCAGGTAGTGGCATATGAAGGATCCATGTCTTATGGTTGGAGTTGGCATCAGTTCATCCTCTGAAGTCCACCATAATAGACTGAAGTGATGTCTGGCTGGCACCGGCTGCATTTAGTCATCATCACTCACAGACACGTAGCAGTAGAATCCAACAACAAGCAGTGACAGAGCTGGATCTGGCCGGCTCTGGTAACCTCGGGATATGAATATTAGCATAGATGACATACATTTTTTTACAGAGTTATAGATCATGATAAATGTTTCGGGTTCCAGTAGATCTAACTAAAGCAGCCTTATTTTGAGTTGATGGATAAAATAGGTGTATGCATGGCTAAATAGATGAGTCTTTAGTCTAGACTTACTGACTCTATATGTTAAGCCGGTTTCTCGCCTCTTCCTTGCCCATGAAAATGATCTTCTTTACATTGGTGCCGAAAGCCCGGGAAGGAAGAGGGATACGCCGTAGCGGATTTCTCGCCACTTCTCAGTGGAGCAGCCGCGGCCATCTGCCGGGGGAAGGAAGAGGCGAGAAACCGGCTTAACATATATACTAAAGGTTTAATGAAGAACTCAAAAGACAAACACATAAGATAACGGACGTCCGTAATTGAGCTCTCTCTCTCGATCGCCGTCTGCGAGTGGCCTTTATCCCTCTAGACGGCTTAATTAGCCTAATACGGGACCGGCCGTGCGTAATCACGCCCCGGTCCCGCCCTCCACCGTGCCACATTGATAAATTGACTGACTACGCGGGAAGAACATTATAATTCCGTGTGTCCAAACTCTGTACATGACGTCTTAGTAACAAAAAGAAAAACAAACAAAATACTCACTTTAAACTAAGCCGTCCGTTTGTCCCTGCGGGCTTTGGCTGGCGTTTCCAATTTATCTTCGGGATCCTAAAATAAGTTTCCAGGACTCCCCTGTCCATGTGTGGTACAAAACTTGGGTGCTCAGTTATACATGCTCAAGTTAGTGGTGCAGTTTCATCAGTGGATTCAGCGATCTCATCCAGAAGAAAATGGCATCGCTGAAATTCGCGACAGCAATAGGACTCTCTATCTGTTTCCATAGGCGCACAGCGAGAGCACTGACACCACCAGTCCGCCCCAACTCGAGTCTGGCCGGGCTCTTCCTCCTGCCTGCCAAGCAGGTTTTGCTCCCCTGCTACAGCAGCTGCTCCGTCTGCCTCTTGTTCCTCCATCTCCCGCAACTGATCGCTGTATTGCGGCTCGTACAGGTAGCCACGAGCATCAGATTCTCGCAACAGATCTTCGAAATCCCCTTCTGCCATTTCAACTTCAAAACTACCTTCCGCCATTGTGATTAGCCTACTTGTATACAAACTTTCTACACAGAGCAAGAGCCTGTTTTCTTAGCTTCTACAGAAAGATGGCTGACACTATCTTCACATTCTGTGAGTGAGATCCCGCCCCATATGGGCGTTGTGAAAACATGCGGAATACTGGCTGTAGTTTTAAGCCTCTGGCCCAAAAATCCTCCGATGACGCAAAATGACGATTTTTGCGTCATCGGAGGATTTTTTCCAGACTAAAAATAAATAAATCTCTCGTCTCAGGGGGATATGAGGGGGGGGGGAGCTCGGTAATTCGAAAATACTACTGGTTTTCTACTGATACAAAGCTTAATGCTAAATCCTGAAGTAACCCTTTAAGGAGCCAAATAGGAAAAGGATCTTCCTTCTTTTGTGGATTTTAATATTCTAGAAACTATTAACAGGCGGGAATTTTGCGATCATAATGAACATGATGGAATAGTGCGTGGTAAAATGTAATTTAAGGATTGTGGGGCTAGACCATTCAAAGCTTTGTATATAGTTAACAATTTTTTTTTAATTAATATGAAATTTAACAGGTAGCCAATGTAATGACAATAAAATGGGGCTAATGTGATCATATATCTTGTTCTAGTCAGCATAGAATTTGATCTATTGAACTTGCTGGACATTCTCCCCGTAATGCATTACAATAATCTAGTCTTGAAGTCATGAATGCATGAATAATTTTTTGGCATCAGCAACAGAGAGCATGTTCCCCGTCTGTCGCTCACTTTGACGTTGTGTCAAAGAAGCGACACTAGTGCTCTCTCTTGAGAGCCTAATGCATCTCTAAACTTTGAGAAAAGGCCAATGAGAAAATTGCAGAGAGAATTTGCATGTCCCGCCCCAGGACATACGGGTATAAAGGGAGGGAAATGCGTCTGTTCATTCAGACTCATTTAAATTTTTGACCGGTTGTGTGAGCAGCGAGCTGTGAGTCACAGTCTGTTTCGTCTCATCTCTAAGAGTGTACGCTATTGGATCTACGGTGCATATTAGCGGCTTTCTCCTTCTCTGCACGGCATTGCCCCTGGGCACTTCGAAAGCACTACTAAAAGATACATTTTCACTAAAAGAGTATTTTTCTCTAAAAGAGCAATACACAGCGGTGTTGAATGTCCTTTTCAGGACGCGTCTTTATAAAGATGCCTTTCAGCCCCTGTGTAGTTCCTGGATGCGGTCAAGTTCTCTCTGCTCCTGACGGTCACAGGCGCTGCCTCGTGTGTCTGGGCTGCGATCACACCGAGGGAGCATTTGTGGATGGTTCGTGTTCTCACTGCGAGAACCTTACCATGGCAATGTTGCGGTCACGGCTTTCCTTCCTAAGAAGGAACGCCACTCCAGCCGTCCCCCGCATCGCTCCTTCTTCCCACGGGATTGAGGACGACCTGCCTGGCGATGGAGGCAATTTGGGGATGGCAGCCGGCTCGGTTTCTCCGGGTACGTCCACACGAACCACCCGCCCCCTGACACGCTCGTTGACTTCCGCCCGTGCTCAGGGTGATAGCGGCTCGCCTCATGGCCAGTCTGCCTATCCTCTTGATCCCCCTGAGATGGATGATGAGCTCACCGCTGCATCAGATGTCATGATTGGTTCCTCGGGTCTGTGCGGCGCTCACAGCCACGCCCCCCCGGTTTCTTTCTTCCCGGAAGTGCATGTTGAGCTGACGAGGTCTGGGGTAATCAATCCTCTCACTCATCCGCTCTCACTACCCTCGACGGCGGAGCGGTCCACGGGTACACGACGGTCCCCCAGGTGGACAGAGCGGTTGCGTTCCCCCTGTGTCCCGAAAACGTCACCACCTGGCGGGATCGCCTGGTGCTCCTCTCCAGGGCCTGTAGGATGACGTCCTCACTGACCTCCAAAGCCTATAGCGCCACCGGACAGGCCGCTTCCGCCTTCTGCAAGTCCACCAGGCCAAGGCACTTAAAGATCTGCACTTGCGTAGTCCTGACCCGATGTGCTGCAGGAACTGCGCTCAGCGACTGACCTCGCCCTCAGGGCCAAGAAGGTCACAGCGCGGTCACTCAGTCAGGCGATGGCCACCCTCGTGGTTCAGGAACGACATCTGTGGCTGAACCTGGTCGAGATGCACGAAGTGGACAAAGCATGCTTTCTCAATGCGCCTGTCTCCCAGTTCGGCCTTTTCGGCGACACCGTCAAGGACTTTGCCCAGCATTTCTCAGCAGTGAAGAAGCAGACGGCCATCTCTCACATCATGCCCCATTGCAATTCCAGCATGGGCCATGCCCCATCTTCCCACCGAGGGCGTCCTCCTGTGGCTTCCAAGAAACATGCAGCTCTGCCTCAGCCTGGGCCCAGTTCTCAGCCACAGCGTCGATCACCCCGCAGGAAGCGCACGCCCCCCATCTCACGAACCCCCTCTAGGACCCAGAAGGCTCCCAAGCGTTCCTGATATGGATGACCCAGAGACTGAGATGTTTGCTCTGGAGCTGGTAAGCAGACCACTCCATTTCCCGGAGAAATTTCCTCTGTCTCTGGGTCACCTGGCCCGCAAATGCCATTCTCACAGCATGCAGGTGCCACTCCTCAACAGTCCCGGCACATTGGATGCAGACCCTTCGCCTCCAACCCCACAACTGTTGTCCCCCGGCCGGCCAGTTCTGACAAGTCTAGAGGACACCTCCATGGGACCTCCTCCTCAGTAACTAACCTGCCCCCTGCCGGGTGTGTGGAGCAAAGTAAGTGCTTTTAGTCTTCTCTCAGCACCAGAGCCTCGTGACGCACTATTGACCGGCAGTGCCATATTACCTGCTCCGCCCCACTGCTCCAACCCACCGGGTACATCAAAAATGATCGCCCCCTTAGTGCCCCCAGCACAGAGCTTGGACGCGTGGCTTTCACATCCCAATCATCACACTGGCTGGACAGGACCATCCGACTCGGTTATGCAATTCAGTTTGCCAGCCTCCGACTTGGTCTCAATGTCAGCACGCCTCACCAACAAGCGCACGCAGTCAGTGCTGAAATGCCTCACCTCATCAGGCCAGGCACGTGGGTCCCCCTAAAACATTTCCAAAAGCTCCTGGGGCATATGGCATCCTCTGTAGCCATTGTGCTACTGGGGTTGATGCATATGAGACCACTTCGAGACAAGCATGGTGCCGCGGAATGCACCGTGTCTTTATCACCCCCGCCTGCCACCAAACTTTAAAACCCTGGACAGGTTTCTCCCGCTAGTTCGGGGCAAGCGCGTCTCAAGCTGATCAGACAGCACCACCACAGTAGCGTACATAAATCACCAAGGCAGCGTACGCTCCCATCACATGTCACAGCTCGCCCGTCGTCTCCTCCATTGGAGCTCAAGTTGCTGTGTGTCACTCACATCCCAGGAAACCTCAACGCGGTAGCGGACGAGTGGAGGCTTCACTCCCAGTCGGTCCAGCTGATTTGGGAATGGTTCGGCAAGGCACAGGTAGACCTATTCGCCTCCCGAGAGACCTCCCACTGCCTGCTCTGGTATGCCCAAACGGAGGCTCCCCTTGGGACAGATGCGTTGGCACACAGCTGGCACATGGGTCTGTGCAAGTACGCATTTCCCTCAGTGCTATGCAAGATCAGGGAGGACAAGGAACAAGTCACTCTGCTGGCCCCTTATTGGCCCTCTCGGACTTGGTTCTCGGATCTCTTTCTCCTCGCGACAGCCCCTCCCTGGCGAATTCCTCTGAGGAAGGACCTTCTTTCTCAGGGATGGGCACTCTCTGGCATCCGCGCCCAGACCACTGGAACCTCCACGTCTGGCCTCTGGACAGGATGTGGAAGATCTAGCTGGCCTACCACCTGCTATCATAGACACAATCAACCAAGCCAGAGCTCCCTCTACCAGGCAACTCTACATCCTAATGTGGCGCTTGTTTGCAAATTGGTGTTCTTCCCAGGCTGAAGACCCACAGAGGTGTGCAGTCAGTTCAGTGCTCTCATTCCTGCAGGAGAGGTTGGAGGGGAGGCTGTCCCCCTCCACCTTGAATGTGTATGTAGCCGCTATCGCGGCCCACCTCGACGCAGTAGACGGTAAGTCTTTGGGTAAGCACGACCTAGTTATCAGGTTACTAAGAGGCGTCAGGGGATTGAATCACTCCCGGCCAAGCCTGTTACCCTCCTGGGATCTCACAGTGGTCCTGACGGGCCATCAGAGACCCCACTTTGAGCCACTAGAATCAGTCGAACTCAAGGCTCTTTCCCTGAAGACGGTCCTCCTGATTGCCCTCGCCTCCATCAAGAGGGTCGGGGACCTGCAAGCGTTCTCTGTCAGCAACACCTGCCTGGAATTCGGTCCGGCAGACACGCATATGATCCTAAGACCACGATCGGGCTACATGCATAAGTTCCTACGACTCCCTTCAGAGACCAGGTAGTGAACCTGCAAGCGCTGCCCCGGGAGGAGGCAGACCCAGCCCCATCATTGCTGTGTCCGGTACGTGCTTTGCGTATCTATTTAGACCGCACGCAGAGCTTTAGACGTTCTGAGCAGCTCTTTGTCTGCTTTGATGGACAGCGGAAAGGGAACGCTGTCTCCAAACAGAGGCTTTCCCACTGGGTGGTTGATGCCATAGTATTAACCAATCACACCCAGGCAGTGCCTGCCCCCTTGCGGGTTCGAGCACACTCAACAAGAAGTGTGGCATCCTCGTGGGCACTGACCAAAGGCCTCCCATGCAAACATATGCAGAGCAGCGGGTTGGGCAACACCCAATAACTTTACGAGATTTTACAATCTCAGGGTTGAGTCAGTTTCATTCTGTGTTTTATATGGTCCGAGCTGGTAGAACTCAGTAACGCAGTAACAACTGACCGGGTGTACCGCTTGCACCTAGCGCCCTTTCCCTCCACTGAGGCAATACTGTGCGCTCTTATCCCAGGAGATCCCACTAACTCGGCTCCCTGAATTTGCCGACCAAACCCAATGCAGATACACAATTTATCCTGTACTAGAATAGGTAGACGGGTCGGTCCACCTTGTGAACTTATCCCCCTGTGAGTATTTTCCGCGGTACGGTCCCCTTGTGAGCGGACCCGCGTCTCCCTTGGGCAGTTCTCACTGACCCCCGGTCGCCGTGTTTGTAGCAACTCCTTCCTCCCAATGAGGTAGGATCTACCACCGCGCCATTCTCCACATGTGACCTAAAAGCCCATGTGATGTATTTCAACACTCTTTACCTCCTTAAGTCTGGGCAGGTGTGGTCTCCGCAGGGTCTTTCCCAACTGAAAGAATAGGAACTGGGAAAGAACGGCTTCCCCAATGAGTATGATAGTGTAAAGATGGCCCCAGCCGCTTTAACTATGCGAGAAAAATAGAGAGAGAAAATGCTTTGCACGTCACCTTGTTCCCCCATATCGGGGTGTAAGGAACCAGAAGGTTTTGATGATTTTTTGGGGCGTTGGGGAAGGGTATGTGCAGTCTGGCACAGCCTGTCATTTTGGCATGTAATTGCCCCCCTAGGGAAGTTGGCATCCACATACTCAACTACCTCGACGACTGGCTCATCCTGGCCCATTCTCGAGAGTTACTATGCACCCACAGGGACCAGGTGCTCAGGCACCTCAGCCGTCTAGGGCTTCAGGTCAACTGGGAAAAGAGCAAGCTCGACCCGGTTTGGTGCATCTCTTTTCTCAGCATGGAGTTAGACTCCGTCTCAATAACAACACGGCTCACCAACGAGTACACTCAAGTGCCTTGCTCACATCGATCCCAGCACAGCGGTTCCTCTAAAACAATTCCAGAGGCTCCTGGGCTATATGGCATCCTCGGTTGCGCCGCTCGGGTTGATGCATATGAGACCGCTACAGCACTGGCTACAAACTCGAGTCCCGAGATGGGCATGATGCCACGGCACACACCGTGTGACAATCACACCTTCCTGCCGTCAGACTTTCAACCCTTGGACAGACCTCTGCTTTCTGCGAATTGAAGTCCCCCTTGCAGCAGGTGTCCAGATGTGTCGTGGTAACCACAGATGCCTCTCGACAGGGTTGGGGTGCGGTATGCAACGGGAGCACTGCCACTGGCCTCTGGAAAGTTGATGGCTGTAATTCTTGCCCTACGAAAGTTTCTCCCACTAATCCGAGGCAAGCACGTCTTGATCCATTCAGACAGCACCACGACGGTAGCATTCATAAATCGCCAGATTTCGCCCAGCGGAGAGTGGAGGCTCCACCCCCATGTGGTCCAGCTCAAATGGGACCGATTTGGCAAGGCACAGATAGATCTCTTTGCCTCCAAAGACAACTCCCACTGCCCGCTCTGGTACTCCCTGACAAGAGCCCCTCTCGGGACAGACGCACTGGCACACAGCTGGTCCCGGAGGCTGCTCAAGTACGCATTTCCCCCAGTGAGCCTTCTTGCACCGGTGCTGTGCAGGATCAGGGAGGATGAGGAACAGGTCATCCTGGTGGCCCCCTACTGGCCCACCCGCACCTGGTTCTTGGATCTCACGCTCCTCGCGACAGCCCCTCCCTGGAAAATTCCCCTGAGGAAGGACCTTCTTTCTCAGGGACGGGGCACCCTCTGGCATCTGTACCCTGACCTCTGGAACCTCCACGTCTGGCCCCTGGATGGGATGCGGAAGATCTAGTGTATCTACCACCTGCTGTCGTAGGCACGATAAACCAAGCCAGAGCTCCCTCCACCAGGCAACTCTACACCCTAAATTGGTGCTTGTTCGCAAATTGGTGTTCTTCCCGAGCCGAAGACCTGCAGAGATGTGCAGTTCAGTCAGTGCTTCTATTCCTGCAGGAGAGGCTGGAGGGGAGGCTGTCCCCCTCCACCTTGAAGGTGTATGTAGCTGCTATCTCAGCACACCACGAGGCAGTAGTAGTTCCTTGGTAAGCACGACTTGATTAATAGGTTCCTGATAGGCGCCCTGAGACTCAATCCTCCCCGGCCTAGCCTGTTCCCCTCTTGGGATCTCTCAGTGGTCCTCTGGGGCCTTTAGAGACCCCCCTTCAAGCCACTTGATTCAGTTGAGCTCAAGGCCCTCTCCCTGAAGATGGCCCTACTGATTGCATTAGCCTCCATCAAGAGGGTTGGAGACCTGCAAGTTCTCTCTGTCAGTGACACCTGCCTGGTGTTCGGTCCCGCGCTTTCTCACATTATCTGGAGACCCCGACCGGGCTATGTGCCCAAGGTTCCTATGACCCCTTTCAGGGGCTAGGTCGTGAACCTGCAAGCGCTGCCTCGGGAGGAGGCTAACCCAGCCCTTTCATTACTGTGTCCGGTGCGTGTCTTTCCCTCCTAAAAGAATAGAAAATTTGCAGACCGGACAGCTATCTTGCCTCCAGCCTCACCTACAGCCCCGGCATGCCAGCACTGATGAGTTCTGAAGACGCCCCCTTAGGCCTCTTCCTCAGTCTCTAAATCCACCCCCTGCCGGGTGCACAGAGCAGGATAAGGGCTTTGAGTCTTCTCTCAGCACCCTAGCCTCAGGACATCCTTCTGCTCTCGACATGCTATCTCCTGCTCCCCCCCGGAGAAAGACCGCCTTCCCTGACTTAAGATAGGCCCCAGCCGCTTTACGTCCTATGTGTGAGACATAGTGAGAGAGAAGGCCGCAGCTGCTGGGCTTGCTCCCATGCTAGGCATGTAACACTTTTTTCCCCCCTCAGGGGTGCGGGAAACCTACGGTTTGTATGCAAAAAAGGGAGGGAACGAAACGTTGTGTTCCTCGTGCCACAGCACTAGACCTAGTACTGTAACAGTTCTGAAAGAATGTTCCATTTCTTGTGCTGTAATTTTACTCCCCGCCTCAAGGGGGAGCTATGGAGGTTTCTTTGGGTAGGGATATCCTTTTAATAAGAGACAAGTAAGAGTGTTTAGAGAGGTATTGGCATGGCTTTGAGTGTTTGCTCAACTGAGCCGTATGCAAGAAACCCTATTATGAGGAATCTTTTTGATTCAACAGCTCAATGTAAGTTGTATATATTTTGTAATTCGATGTTTATTATCTGTGTCTGTTGCATATTTTGATTTGACTATTTGTTTAGAGGGTTTTCTTTTGACTTCATTTAAAATGGACACTTCATCTGGACTATGTTGTGCTCTGATTCTACACCTTTGGTGATTACACGGACTGATGCTTGGTTATGATTTGAAACACTTTTTGTTGGACTTCTACTCCGGGACTTCTAATGAACTTTTGAAATATTGGAAACACTCGCTTCTAACCTGAATAACTTGTGGTATGGTGAGAAATTGACTATATTTCTGCCTGGATTCAAACATGTGATGAACTGAAATGTACTAACACAATGAAGTGATGATTTGCTGACAATATTGCTGTTGTGTATATATCTATATAGTTTGGGTTATCTCACAAAAACATAAATACACTTAAGACACTTAACTCTACTCTTGGATGAATGGATCCCCTTCATTTAGTATGTGACCAAAACAAGAGTGTTACATATAATGGCGCCCGAACAGGGACATCCTGGTAAAGAGTAAGAGCAAGGTTAAAATTATGGACGCATCTCATGACGAGGCTGATGTGGGTACGGACCCAGACTTCACTGCTGAACCTTTTACAACTCGCCGTGAACCCATTCAAGAAATGATTCGGTCCTTTGGTAGTTTGTACTTGGAGTCGGAAGAGGAGGCCATCGTACGGGAAGAGGAAGAAGAGGTTGATCTGACAAATTTTCCACCACCTCCACCAGTAGAGGAAGAGGAAGACGAAAGTCTCATCAGTCTTACCCTTGCAACCAGGTTAAATCAGTTAAGCATGTGGATAGACAACATGGAGAAAGACAATGTGGAGTGTATTAGAAGACTGGAGCAAAACATTCAAAATCACCTTCAGCGACATGACCATTGCCTTAAAACTCTAGAGGAACAAGCTTGTGGTATAACCAAACAGATGATAACTCAAGCACAGGCGGTTGATCAGAATCAGCGAAAGCTTGAGGAAAAACTGACAGATATAAGTGAAAGAAGGTGTAACCGTTTGAAGCAAGTTTTGGAGGAACAGATGCAAGATATGGGCAAGGCCATGATGGATTGTTTAAAGAGAAGAGATAATCAGCTCAAGTCTATGATGAGTTCTGTCCCGAATGCTGTGTCTACTCCTATAGCTTCACAAGCCTTCACCACGTCATTTCCCGTTGGCCAGGCAACACCTACATCTCACATAATTCCTTATAAGGCAGCAGTCAGGCTAGAATTCCCCGTATTTGGACGCACAGAAGGCGAAGATCCTATAACTTACCTAGAAAGGTGTACCGAATACTTAGCGGTGCGACTGATGAGTGATGGAGAGATATTGTCAATACTTCCATCAGTATTGATGCACACTGCTAAAGACTGGTGGATGGCGGAGAAAATCCACGTCAACACGTGGAATCAGTTCAAGGCGCTATTCCTTCGTTCCTTTCTACCCGATGACCATGAGGTGGAGGCTGAGAGGAAAATCAGGGAGAGAAAGCAGGGGCTGGGTGAAAGCATCCGAACGTTTGCTTTTCAATATAGAGCTATGTGTCTGAGACTGAGGCCATCAATGACCGAAAAGGAGATACTTCAAGCCACATTAAGGAACTGTAATCCTCGAGTGGCCAGTATTCTGAGAAGCACAGCTAATACCTTTGACGAACTGGTACGTGTCGGAGCTTTAGTGGAACGAGACATGGCAGAGGAAAGAGCCTACTGGAAACAACGTAATGCTGAGCAAGCCTTCAGAAAAGGAGGTACTGACAGATCAGGTAAAGGCAAAGGCGGAAGTCATAACATTGCCATACTTTCAGAAAGTAACATCAAGCTGTTAACCTTTCCAGTAGTAGTACGGAAACATCCATGTGATGCTGTCATAGACACTGGTAGCTCATATTCCCTTATTCAAGAATCCTTGTGGAGGAGATGGAAAGAAGATGCTGAGACCTGGAAATCCAGCAGAGGACTGTCATTTGCTCTTGCCAATGGCCAAGTACAACGAGCAATAGGGGAAGTCATTTGGGAATGTAAATTGCAAGATAATACTTACCCAGTGCGGCTGTTCATAATGAGGAATCAAGACCTATCATTTCCACTCATTCTTGGCCTTGATTTCCTGGTGTCAGTTGGCTTAAAACTTGACTTCAATAGTTCTTCTTATTCATTTCCTGGTCAGGAGTCACCACAATCATTTTCTTGCTATCTCCAACCTGCCAGCATTAGCGTTCACTGTGCATTATCGACTATACAAGTGTCAGAAAATACCATAACCATCATCAAGGATTTGGTGAGTCAAGCTGATATTTCACGAACTGAGAAGAGGCAACTTGAAGGTCTCTTACTGAACTGGCCCACTGTCTGTACAGATGATCTAGGTCAAACCTCTGTCATTAAACATCAGATTATGACTAATGATTCCATCCCTGTAAGGAAAAGACCATACCCTGTGCCAATTAACAAACAAAAGTTCATTGATGAGGAAATTGAATCGATGTTGAACAAGGGCATAATACGGCCGTCTACTTCACCATGGGCAGCTC
Source organism: Moxostoma hubbsi (assembly GCA_032164185.1). Classification (NCBI taxonomy): domain Eukaryota; kingdom Metazoa; phylum Chordata; class Actinopteri; order Cypriniformes; family Catostomidae; genus Moxostoma; species Moxostoma hubbsi. The sequence continues at coordinate 35,725,616 of JAVLUX010000023.1, read as the reverse complement.
CTATAGTTCTAGTACCAAAAAAGGATGGAAGTGTTCGTTTTTGTGTAGATTATCGATTGTTGAACACCAAAACCCCATTAGACGGATTCCCAATGCCTCAAATACAGGACATCTTGGAGTCGATGTACGGAGCCTCAGTATTCAGCACCTTAGATCTTAGGAGTGGATACTGGCAAGTCATGATGGATGACTGCAGCGTCCAGAAGACTGCATTCATTACCAAAAATAATCAATATGAATTCATCCGTCTTCCCTTTGGGCTGAAGAATGCGGGAGCTACCTTCCAAAGACTGATGAATAGAATACTGAAGGATTTGCTTGGTAAATGCTGCTTTGTGTATATTGATGACATTGTGGTGTATTCTAAAGACATCCCACAACATATCAGAGATCTTAAGACTGTCTTCTGTGAAACGGAAGCAGGTGGTTTGACATTAAACCTCAAGAAGTGTAACCTCTGTGTGGCAGCGGGGGCGTGGTCAAGCGCCCGTCCGGAGAGGGGGAGCGGTAAGGGCGCTTGCACCTGAGCGAAAATATGTCTAACACCTGTCTCTAATTTCTGTGAGCACGGGGAGAGCGGCATAAGAGCCACAACACCGCCAGTGGAGGGAGGCCAGTCTAGTGTTGGCGAGCCAAATTGGAAAAGTCTGAGTTCATTATAAATACCCTTTTTGTTCAGTTTACTTTGGAAAGATTAAAAAGCCTTACCTTTGTGTTCCACCCTGTTTCCGCGTCCTTCCTCCTCTGAAGTGAAATCCTGTTACACTCTGTAAGAAATCACTGTCTTTTTTAGGACATGTGGTTTCTGAAGAAGGGATCAAAACAGAGGGGACAAAGGTAGAAGCCGTGAAGAACTTTACCACACCAAGGAACTTAAAGGAGGTTCAACGCTTTCTCGGCCTTGCTGGATGGTATCATCGGTTCATTTCTCGTTTTTCAGAGCTTGCTGCTCCTTTACATGCTCTCAAGCGGAAGAATGTACCATGGAATTGGACTGATGAGTGCCAAAATGCTTTTGAGAAACTGAAGGATGCTTTGCAAAGGGCCCCAGTTCTTGTACCGCCAGACCCTAGCAGATCATTTAAAGTACAGACTGATGCAAGCAATATCGGCTTGGGGGCTGTTTTGACCCAAGAATCAGACCAAGGTGAACGTGTCATTGCATATGCATCACGGCTGCTTCAGGGAGCGGAGAAATCGTACTCCGTATCGGAGAAGGAATGTCTTGCTGTGGTGTGGGCGGTGGAAAAGTGGCAGAAGTATCTGGAAGGAAGACGATTCCAAATTATCACAGATCACGCAGCTCTTGTGTGGGTATTTAACCATCCTCGACCTACTTCGAAACACATGAGATGGGCCATCCGACTTCAAGGACTTGACTTCACTGTGCAATACAGGAAAGGCCAATGCAATGTTGTTCCCGACTCATTATCTCGTGCCTTACCTGAAGAGGATCTCCTGAGTCCTATTGCAATATGTCATGCACAGGATGTGGGTAAGGATTTGCCTGTGGACTGGGAGGAGTTAGAAAAAGCACAGAAGGACGACCAAGCTTTGCGGGATTTATGGGACAAAGCCAAATATCCCCCACAAGACCCAGATCATATACACTACGTTGTACAGAATCAGTTTTTGTTCCGATGCATTCCTGACTCACTGAAGGGTAGCAGTTTGCAAGTGGTTATTCCCACAGATCTTCGTCAGAAATTCCTTGAGTTCGCCCATGATAACCCACTGAGCGGACATTTGGGACGCATGAAGACGTTACGTCGGTTACTCAATGTGGTTTACTGGCCAGAAGTTCGACGAGATGTTTGGAATCATTGCAAGCAGTGTCAGGTTTGCCAAAAGTATAAACCATGCATTTACAAGCTTTCTGGACAGCTACAGTCTACACCCATCAAGGAACCTGGATATATGTTGGGATTGGATCTCATGGGCCCTTTCCCCAAAAGCTCAAAATTGAATGAGTACTTGCTGGTTGTCGTGGATTATTGCAGTAAGTGGGTGGAGGTGTTCCCGTTACGCTCAGCCAAGACTCATGTGATAGCAGACATTCTTGTCAAGGAGATTTTTACTCGTTGGGGAACTCCGACTTACCTTGTATCAGATCGGGGACCCCAATTCACGTCCCAACTACTTAACACAACAAGGAAACTTGTGGTATGGTGAGAAATTGACTATATTTCTGCCTGGATTCAAACATGTGATGAACTGAAATGTACTAACACAATGAAGTGATGATTTGCTGACAATATTGCTGTTGTGTATATATCTATATAGTTTGGGTTATCTCACAAAAACATAAATACACTTAAGACACTTAACTCTACTCTTAGATGAATGGATCCCCTTCATTTAGTATGTGACCAAAACAAGAGTGTTACAGCACTATAAATGACCGTGCTTCATTTTCGGCTCCTCAGTGCAAAATCCTGACTGTCATTCGCTGCCCCGCTTCCCTTTATACCTGTATGTCCGGGGCGGGTGTAACAGGTACAGAAAGTGTTTCATATGTATTGTTATAATTCACACAAAATGGTTTTATTTTATTTACATCTGATATACTTGTTTTAAGAATGAGCGTGTTTTCCCCTTTAATTGCTGTGAGGTCATCATTAGCCTTCAACAAAATGCACTGCTTTGTCCCCTCCTCTTCCTCTTTGCATTGTTAATGCATGGGAGAGGAGAGTTTATTTGTGGCTCTTGTTAATCCTTGTTAATCCTTATTTTAATTGTTGTATTTATGTTAATATTTTCACAATATGTTGTATGTATTATGTTATTTTACTCATCTCTGTGGTTATTTTGATTATTTTACTATAATTAAGTTATATTTTTATCTATTAGTGTAGTAAGGCACATGGTGATTTATACGTGCATCACATTTGTTTTATAGAGCACGTAAGGGCAACGTATTCAGACGCTGTTCTTGTGTTTTGTATGTCAGGTATGGTGTTTTTGTATTATTATTTTTTGCTCTTTGCATTGTTAATGCACGGGAGAGAGCACGTAAGGGCAACGTATTCAGACGCTGTTCTTGTGTTTTGTATGTCAGTAAACGTCAGTGGAACCGCCGCCTGTTGTCCTGTGTCGTCATTCACAACGCAGACGAGTGCTTTTCATAACTGGTGTCGCGAGCCACCGGTTACACGGGGCATGCAAATTCTGTCTGCCAACTTGACATTGGCCATTTCTCAGGTTCAGAGGTACGATTCAGCATCCAAGGAAGACCCCCTTGTGTCACTTCATTTGACACAACGTCTCATTTGCAATTATGTCTGTCAGAGTACCTCAGAAAACTCAAAATCTCATAATTTTCCACCTGGCAGCTTTTAGTGCCTCTCTGTAGCTACAGACACTATACCTCTAATTTTGTATTCTCCCACTTAATTTTACCATGGCACAGGGCTTTTTCAGTTAATTTTCTATAATTGAAAAGAGTGCTAGAGAAGACTGTATTTATATTTTCTGTCATTACATCAAGTTATTCTAGACATTTTGACAGTATATGAGATAAATCTGGAAGATTATTAGTGAAGCTATCTTTAGTGGTCAAAAGAATAGTTCTACCTGAATGATAGCATGGTGTAGATTGAGTAATATCAGAGTAATATAAGGTTAAGATCTTAGATGTCATTGCTCTGTGGCAGAATTTCTATTATATCAACACCAACTCCATATAACAGAATTAAACCTAGTATATGAATATGGCGATGAGTTGGTCCTATCACATTTTCCAAGAGAGTTGAGAATATATACGTCATTTTCATTATCTATGTGAACACCAAAAACTTCCTCGACCCTTCAGACCTTTATAACAATAACCTAGGGGAGTAGTAAACTAATATATTCATCCGGTTTAAGCCAGGTTTCAGTCAAACAGAACACATCCAAATTATGTTCTTTAATAATTTCATTTCTCACTGATCTCCACTAGCATTTGGATGCATGTCTCTTACTTATTAAACTTCTCTGTCAGCCTGACTATTTAATAACATTTTTCACATGTAAATACCTCACTGCTGATGGAAGAAGCTATAGTAAACATGTGGCATTTAATGCTGGATGCAGTAACATGAGTGGATGACACGACTTACCGCAATTGTTTGTTGTTATGGTTGTTTTTGAGTGATAAGGTTTTGTGAACGATGTGAATCCCTCATGTAATTGTTTGTTGTTATGGTTGTTCTTGATAAGCGGTGATTTGAGATCGATGCAATAATATGTGTAAAACAGAGGAGAAAATGGGTGCACACATGGAAAAATGCACACAGTTTAATCAAGATAAAAATAGAAAGCGAATGATTTATGGATGTGCAAATGTCTATTGTGACACTATTAAATATATCTCGGGTCAGTGTCAACCCTATGCATGTTATGTAATTTAGCAATTACTGTATATACTATATACATTGTATGTAATGTGCTGTCACACGTTAATTCTGCGCGATTCATTATATAACAAATTATGCGTTAAAAATATATGCAATTAATCATGTCCATAACCAGAAAAAGGAACATTCCTACCATCAGAGCAACTCAGTGAAGTAAGCAAAACTCCAGCTGTATAGGCAATACACATCTCGTACAGAGAACAAACCACAGACTTGAGAGCAGACAGCACAAGATGAGAACACATAGTTGGCATTCAAACCCAGATTGATGGAGCACAAATTTGAATGCAGGGATCTCAAGAATTTTTTTTCTAAGTTTCAAACTACATTTTACTTGGCACAGTGACCTACAAATGCTGTGTTTATCATGAAATGCAACCATAGTGAGACGCTCCAAAAGCATCCATCTGATGCCGGTGTACACTGACACATACTTAGAAAAGCCCTAATAATAAATACAAGACAGATTAAGGAATTCAATTGCAAAATGAATAGCTGTGAACTATAGGCCAATGATAGACTTATGTTCAATAACATGGAAACAAACTATATGTTGCATTCTAAAGCCACTTTTTGGATTGTAATTTTTAATGCTTCACTTGAGTGCATATATATATACTGCCGGCCAATAGTTTTAAATAATGTACAGACATACAGAAATTGGTGCTTTAATTCACTAAAGTGGCATTTAACTCATCTCAAAGTATAGTCAGGACATTACTGATGTAAAAAACAGAACCATAACTATTTGAAAAAGTCATTTTTGCTGCAGAGGGACCCCTCTAGCCAAGACTTTAGAGGCGGCGACCCCTCTGGTGGAGTGAGCCCTGATACCTACTGGCGAAGCTTGACCACGCGCCTCATAGGCCAGGGCAATAGCATCTCTCACCCAAATCGACATGGTCTGCTTGGTGGCGGCTGCCCTCCTGTTGCGGCCCCCATGGCAGACAAATAATTGCCCTGACTTACACCACTGGCTAGAGCGGTGAATGTAAGTCTGCGGGGCACGGACTGGACAAAGCCTGTGAAGTCTTTCCTGCTCCGGCGTTACAAATGGTGGGGAGCAGAAAGCTTCAGGAGTGACAGGATGTAGGGTGCAAAATTGCTTTAGCCATACCTGGGGCAAACTCTAAACAGGCTGGCAAAACAGACAGGGCCTGTAGATCCCTAATCCTCTTAAGAGAGGTGATTGCCATAAGAAAGACCATCTTGAGAGTCAGAAGTCTGTCAGACGCTGGCTCTAGAGGTTCAAAAGGAGGTCTCAACCAGACCCTCCAGGACTATTGCTAAGTCCCAAGGAGTCCTGGTCCTAACAGGAGGCCTCAGTCGCATGGCTCCACGAATGAAGCGAGCGAGTAGAGGATGCCTCCCTAAAGGCACCCCGTCCATCAAGGCATGGCAAGCCGAAATGGCGGCCACATAAACCCTGAGAGTAGCGGGGCAAATGCCTGCTAACAGTTTTCCCTGCAGAAAGTCCAGAACTGAAACAATCTCCATGGGAAGACACCCCACATATTGGTGTAACTTCTAGTGGTGGGAAACGCACACAGGCGCATTCTGGGCCATGTATGCGCCACCGCGTCCAGCCCCGGGGGGGGGGGGGGGGGTTCTCAGGGAGAAGTAGAGGAGCTAATTGCGCTAATTATAGAGGCGAAGAGATCCTCTTCTGCCCTTTAAAATCTCACCCAGATTTGTTCCAAGTGGGAGGAGCCCTAGCAATAAAATGGTCTCGATAACCTCAGGTGAAAGCCCTGTGTCCCTCAGTTGGTATCCCTCAGGGCCAAACACGAAGGTTCCACAATTCCAAAAATTGTCCCCTGTGCCTGAGAAAGAATGTCCTACCTGTCCGGAATCGCCCAAGGCGAGAACCATACCCTGTTCGGCCAGCGCGGCGCTATCAGTAAGAGGCAAGTCCCTTGCTGGCGAACTCTTGCCAAGACTCCTGGGAGCAGAGAAATCGGGGGAAACGCAAACAGACGCATTCTGGGTCATGTATGCGCCATCGTGTCCAGAATCAGGTGGGGGCTGGGTGACTCAGAGAAGTAGTGGGGGACATTGCACTGTCTGTTAGGAGGCGAAGAGGTCCTCTCCTGCCCTGGAAAATCTCACCCAGATTTGTTCCACTACCTCGGGGTGGAGTTTCCACTCCCCCGTCAGTATTCTCTGTCTGGACAGTAAATCTTGTGTTGTGTAAATATGTTGTGCATTGTTTACTGTACATTGTATATTAGTACTATGTTGTGTAATTATGTGTACATTTGTTATGTAAATTGTGTTGTGTAAATATGTTGTTTATTGTAAATTGGTATATGTCTCGTCACTGTCATGACTGCAATGTTGCTCAGAACTGCACACAAGACTTTCACCTACTGTTGCACTTGTGTACATACTAGTGTGACAATAAAGTGATTTGATTTGATTGATTTGAAATCTGCTCCCACATTCGGGTATCCAGGGATATAAACAGCCCTGAGTGACAGGAGCTTGCCCTGGGCCCCAAGGAGAATCCGACATGCCAGAAATTCAGCTGACATGAACGTGGACCTCCTTGATGGTTTATGTAAGAGACTACCGCTGTATTGCCCACCCGCACCAAGACATGGCAGCCTCTGGAGGAAGTATTTCAGGGCCAGAAATACAGCCATCAACTCGAGACAGTTACTGTGACAACTGAGCAGATGACCCTCCCATTGGTCAGGATTGTTCCCAAAGCGCTTTCCTCAGCACAGCATCCTAGTGAAGCTTTTTGTAAAGGGAACTTCAAGATTTATTTGTTTATCTATTTTACTTTTGATTAATAATTTGGAAATGGTTCATAAAGCAAAACTAGTTCAGATCTATTAATTTATCATGGTTTATACTTGTCCCATTCATGTTCTTGATCAAAAGCATTTGTTTAATTTACTTTTTTCTTTTCTTAATCACACAGCAGTGAACTATCACTAAAATTACATTCACTGCAACAGTATGTTTAAATTATCAGGCACAGTTGACTCACTATGTGTGTTAATGAATTTGTAGCATGGGCACACTCAATGAGGTTAATGGAAGGGATCTCAGAGCCAGCCCGGCCTACTCTCTTAAGCCTGCTCTCCATGCGTGTTTCCGGAAACGATTCTTTAGTCAGCTCATTGCCTCTCCGCCTCCCCCTATTGTTCTCTGCCCTCTAGGGGCCCTTCTCACTCTATCTGATGCCAATTCTGTATTGCACTCCTACTGCCCCCACATCTGAATGTCTCCTATATGGCTGTGTTATCTTATCCACAGTATCATCTCTTTATCAGCCCCATCCCGACCCTGGCTGCTCAAGCAGACTGCATCAAAGCCACACACATGAGCACAATCAGCTCTGTCGAGACAGACAAATCCCTTCTGAAGTGAAGAAATATAATTCAACTGATTGTTGGGTCATATTTTTCTGGACTGAGGTTGATCAGATCAAGTGTTAGCCAGGAACGCCATTAACGCTACGCTCAAATATAATTTTTTAGAATGTTGCCCAAATCTACTTTTCCATCACATACGATAAGATCAGTTTTTGTTTTGTTTTGTTTTGTTTGTTATTACAGTGTGAACAGAATAAAAATTACATTGAATTTGAAATTTCTAATTCCGCTTTCCAATTTATTTCCTTGTTTATTTAAAAATTGCACTTATAGTAAGGCACTTACAGTGGAAGCACAGTAAAGGTGTCCAGGCTTTAAACATTAAAATACACACTCTTTGAAATTAAGGCCATTAGATGTAAACATTATTTGTGTTAACATGATTTTAGAGTGATAAAATCGCTTACAGGGTATATGGGCATTGCGTCTTCATGGCAACAAAATTGGATATAACTTTAATCTGATGTTAGTAAGCGATTTTGTGACAGTAAAATAAATGAAATTGTTTAACACATAAACATTTATTTCTTGCGGCTGTACTTTTGAAACAATGTGTATTTTAATGTTTATGGACTTCCACATTCACTTGCATTGTAAATGCTTTACAGATTTTTCTTTCTTTCTTTTTTCTTTTTACATAAATGAGGGGCAAGTTGAAAATCTTTGTGGTAGCCATCAATATTATGCTAAAAATGCTGTTGATTGAGCTTAATTTGTATTGAAGCCAGAATTTTCCTTTAAATTGCCTGTTGTTGTTTTAAAATAATCAGCAGGGAAAAGGAAACATAAAAATATATCAAACCGGCAGAAATTGTAATTAATAAATTGTATAAAATTTAAACATTTAAACAAGTGTAATACCCTGCCCTAATTTAAATCTGGCAACTCACCCCAACATAATATTTATGAAAAATAACACAAAGAATTCAACCCTTTGGATAAAATCTTTATTATGCAGCTGACACAATACTATAGCCTACAGGATTTTTGTTCGGAGTATAGAATGTTAACATTAACATTTATTTTGTGAGGGTTGAAAAGGTGTTTGAAGCCAACCATTTGTACAATTGGACTTTTAGGTCAAAACCTTATAATTATTGAAATACTATATTTCACTTGTGATAATTTACCTATACATTGACAAGCCCTGGTCTCTTATATATATATATATTTATTTATGTCTGATTATGCTAATGCAGTTCAGTTTAGGGACGTTGTTTGTTTAGACCAATTTCAGAAATTGGTCATTTAAAGGTCATGTGATCAAAAAAATAAATACAAAATCAGATGAAGCAGAAGATTATCAGATCTGGGAGCTTTGGCTTACAGTTTGAATATAACCTAATTTTGAATGATCAGAAAATATTACAGATATATCCCTGGAATTTTCACGTTTCTATTGAATGTTATTATAAAACAGGGAGAGAGGTGGAGAGATTTGCTTTTATATTCTTCCGTCGCACATGAAAACTGCCTGCTACCCTTGTTTTGTTCTGTTTGTCTTTCTTGCTGCAATCCCCTCTGAATGAACGCAAGGCTTTTCCTGCTCACCGGCGCTGATGGACGGGATTGGATCTGCATGACAGGTGAGCTAGCCCAGCTGCTACCTGCAGCAGCTGTCTGTCTCTCCATCTCCCAAACACACACTCACAAACTTTCAGTCACGCATTTAGTCACAGTCATTCAAAAACATAAATGCATTCACTCCCACACAGCAAACCTCAAACAATCAGCTCTGATCAGATACCCAACTAAAGGTGCTACTGTACATTCTCTGACACCTGTTTTTAAGAGCTATTAGGACTAAACAAATTTTATAGTTTAAAAAGATAAGTTTAGTGTAATAAGCAAAAATGTATTTCCATGCAAAAAATGCAATTAAAAATAAACTGTCACAAAAGCTTCTAGAGGAGATTATTTCTTTACACAAGAAAGGACCATGGCTAAAAGTACATTTCCAAGGCAAAATTTCCAATAGACAAAGTTTGCAGCACCATTCATACATTTTGAAAATATGGTACAAGAGCAACCTTCTTGGGTGTGGAAGAAAGTAAATCTTCACAAAGGGAAATGTTGACTTGAATATTCATGAAGAAATATGGAAAGAACTGTGGAATCCTGGAAGAACGTTTTATGGACGTATGATACTAAACTGAAAATGAGTTTTACACACATGGGTCAGCAGTACATCTGGAGCAAGAAAGAAAGGCAAGGTGATGACAAGGACAACACCATCCCCATGGTCAAGCATGGTGGTGAGTCAGTCCTGTTATGGGTGTTTATTCATCTTTTGTTTTTAATTAGGGTTCATCAGAAAGTAATTTAAATTCTTTAAAAATGAATGAATTATTGTTTTTGCTGCTGTTGTTATATTTAATGTTCCCCGTCTGTCGCTCACACTAGGGGTCTCTCTTGAGCGCCGAAAGATACCTCTGATCTATGAAAAAAGGCCAATGAGAGTTGGCGAACAGTATTTGCATACTCCGCCTCCGGATACGGATATAAAGGCGAGAGAAATACGCTCGTTCATTCAGTAATTTTCTTCGGAGCCGATGGTCGTGTGAATGCTGTCTGATGTGCTACACACAACTTACCCTGCTTCTGATCCTCTGACGTGCTGCTGCTGTTGGATTTACAGCGCACCTTCAGCGGCTTTTCTCTTCTCTGCCGGCATGCAGTTTGCCCCTGAGCGCTTCGACAGCGCAGTGTCTAAAAGAGTTATTAAAGAGCAATTTTCTCGTAAAGAGTTTATTTCTCTAAAAGAGCAATACACAGTGGTGTTGAACGCCCTTTTCAGGGCGCGTCTCTATAAAGATGCCATTCAAACCCTGTGTAGTTTCTTGGATGCGGTAGAGTGCTCTCCGCTTCTGACGGCCACAGGCGCTGTCTCGCGTGTCTGGGCGCCGATCACACTGAGGCAGCGTTTGTGGACGGTTCATGTTCTCATTGCGAGAATATGACCGTGGCAGCGTTGCGGTCGCGGCTCGCTTTCAACAGAAAGCACGCCACTCCTGCCGCCCCCCGTATCGCTCCTTCTTCTCACGGGATTGAGGACGATGTGGTTGGCGCTGGAGCCGATTTAGGGAGGGCAGCGAGTGCAGCTCCGCCGGGTACGCCCCCTCGGACCACCCGCCCCCCGACACGCTCGCTGACCTCCGTCCAGTCTCGAGGTAACGGCGACTCGCCTTCGGGCCGGTTTGCCTATCCTCTAGAGCTCGAAGCCGATGAGCTCGCCGCTCCATCGGAGAGCGCTGTGTCTGACGCTGACTCCTCCCCTGGGCTGCCGCCTTCGGACCAGCATGCCCAGGTTGAGGCAGATGCGCAGATGTCCGACATGCTTGCCCGGGCCGCCGTCGGGGTGGGGTTGGACTGGAAACCTCCACCCTCCCCACACCCTTCATGGTTGGACGACTGGTTCCTGGGGTGTGGGCGCCGCTCACAGCCAAATCCCCCCCCCCCCCCCCCCCCCCCCCCCCCGGTCCCGTTTTTCCCCGGAGGTGCATGACGAGCTAACGTCGTCATGGAGAGCCCCGCTCTCCGTCCGTCAAAAGCCCTGCTCGTCCGCGCTCGCTACCCTCGACGGCGGAGAGGCCCACGGGTACACGGCGATTCCCCAGGTGGATAAGGCGGTTGCGCTCTATCTCTGTCCCGGTGACCCTACCACCTGGCGCGGGTGCCCTGTACCCCCTTCCAAGGCCTGTAGGACTGCGTCCTCGTTCGACCACAAAGCCTACAGCGCCTCCGCCTTGCACGCCATGGCCCTCCTGCCAGTCCACCAGGCCAAGGCGCTCAGTGATCTGCACGAGGGTAACCCTGACCCCGAACCTGCAAATCGCAAACCTGCCGCCAAGGCCACTGCCCCGTCTGCTCGCCGAGGGCGTCCCCCTGCGGCTAAGAAACCTGCTCCGCCTCAACCCGGGCCCAGCTCTCAGTCCCAGCGTTGAGCACACCGCAGGAAGCAGACGCCCCCCGTCTCCCGGACTCCCTCGAGGACCCGTAAGGCTCCCAGGTGGTCCTGAGACGGACGACCCAGTGACACAGACGTTAGCTCCGGAGGTGGTAAGACCGCTCCGTCCCCCGGTGGAGGGCCGGGAGGAGAATCTTTTGTTGTTAAACAATTTTTAATTTTGCGGTAATTTAATTACCCACATTCTCAATAAAAGAGCTATTTCCTATGTCTCTGGGTCACCTGGCCCGCAAATGCCGTTCTCACGGCACTTTGCCTCTAGATCTCAACAGTCCCGGCTCCCTGGACACGGACCACCCGTCTCCAGCCCCACGACTGTTCCCCGGCCAGCTGGTTCCGATGAGTCCAGAGGATGCCTACGGACCTCCTCCTCAGTCGCTAACCCGCCCCCTGCCGGGTGTGCGGAGCAAGGTAAGTGCTTTGAGTCTTTTCTCAGCACCCCAGCCGCGGGTCGCCCCCGTTGCCGCCCAATGCTGCCCTACCTGCTCCGCCCCGCTGCAAAGCCCCGCCGGGTACGTCAAAATTAATCGTCCCCTTGGTGCCCCTAGCGCAGAGGTTGGATGCGTGGCTTTCACTTCCCAACCCGTCTCGCTGGCTGGCCCAGACCATCCGACTCAGTTACGCAATTCAGTTTGCCAGGCCCCCACCCCCCTTCATGGGCGTCCGCTCCTCCACAGTACACGGCGATCACGCCAAGTCCCTGCGCGCGGAAATCGCGACTCTTCTGGCCCGTACTTCATTGTGCCCAAGAAAGGCGGCGGCTTACGACCAATCTTGGATCTGCGAGTTCTCAACCAAGCGTTGCACAAACTCCCGTTCAAAATGCTCACGCAGAAGTACATTCTAACCTGTGTCCGGCATCTAGATTGGTTTGCAGCGGTAGACCTGAAGGACGCGTACTTTCACGTCTCCATCCTGCCTCGACACCGCCCCTTCCTGCGGTTTGCATTCGATGGTCAGGCGTATCAGTACAATGTCCTCCCCTTCGGCCTGTCTCTGTCTCCTCACGTCTTCACGAAAGTCGCAGAGGCAGCTCTTGCCCCGCTCCGAGTAGCCGGCATCCGCATACTCAACTACCTCGACGACTGGCTCATTCTGGCCCACTCGCGAGAATCACTATGCGCTCACAGAGACCAGGTGCTCAGGCACCTCAGCCGCTTGGGGCTTCAGGTCAACTGGGAAAAGAGCAAGCTCACTCCAGTTCAGAGCATCTCTTTTCTCGGGATGGAGTTAGACTCGGTCTCAATTACGGCGCGTCTCACCAATGAGCGCACCCAGTCAGTGTTGAACTGCCTCGCCGCCTTCAGGCCGGGCACAGCGGTCCCTTTAAAACTTTTCCAGAGGCTTCTGGGGCATATGGTATCCTCCGCAGCGGTCGCGCCGCTGGGGTTGATGCATATGAGACCGCTCCAACACTGGCTTCAGACCCGAGTCCCGAGACGAGCATGGCGCCACGGCACGCACCGGGTAACGATCACCCCCACCTGCCGCAAAGCATTCAACCCCTGGACAGACCTCTCTTTCTTACGGGCTGGAGTACCCCTACAGCAGGTGTCCAGACGCGTCCTGGTCACGACCGACGCCTCCAGATCGGGTTGGGGCGCCGTCTTCAACGGGCACGCAGCCTCAGGCTGTTGGAAAAGGGCCCAGCTGCGTTGGCACATCAACTACCTCGAGTTGTTGACCGTCCTTCTAGCCCTGCGGCAGTTTCTCCCGTTAATTCGGGACGAACATGTCCTGGTCAGGTCGGACAGCACCACTGCGGTCGCGTACATAAATCGCCAAGGCGGCGTATGCTCCCGCCACATGTCGCAACTCGATCATGTCGCAACGGGATGCTGAAGATCTGGCTGGGCTACCACCCACGGTTGTAGCCACGATCAACCACGCCAGAGCCCCTTCTACCAGGCAACTCTACGCCCTGAAATGGCGTCTGTTCGTGAATTGGTGTTCTTCCTGGGCAGAAGACCCACAGAGGTGCACAGTTAGGTCTGTGCTCCTGTTCCTACAGGAGAGGTTGGAGGGGAGGCTGTCCCCGTCCACCTTGAAGGTGTATGTTGCCGCTATCACAGCATACCACGACCCAGTAGACTGAAAGTCCCTGGGTAAGCACGACTTAATTGTCAGGTTCCTAAGAGGTGCCCGGAGGTTAAATCCCTCCCGGCCAAACCTGTTCCCCTCCTGGGATCTCTCGGTGGTCCTCGCCGGTCTTCAGAGATCCCCTTTCGAGACACTAGGATCAGCTGGACTTAGGGCTCTCTCTTTAAAGACGGCCCTGCTGATCACGCTCGCCTCCATCAAGAGGGTCGGGGACCTGCAAGCGTTCTCTACCAACGACACTTGCCTGTCTGTCCGGCAGACACTCATGTGATCCTAAGACCTCGACCGGGCTATGTGCCCAAGGTTCCTACCATGCCCTTCAGAGATCAGGTAGTGAACCTACAAGCGCTGCCCCGGGAGGAGGCAGACACAGCCCTCTCACTGCTGTGTCCGGTACATGCCTTGCGTGCCTACCTGGAACGCACCCAGAGCTTTAGGCGCTCTGAGCAGCTCTTTGTCTGCTTTGGAGGACAGCAGAAAGGGAACGCTGTTTCCAAACAGAGGCTGTCTCACTGGGTGGTGGAGGCCATTCAGTTGGCCTATCACACCCAGGCCGTGCCACCCCCTTTGCAGGTTCGAGCCCACTCTACCAGGAGTGTGGCATCCTCATGGGCACTGGCTAGAGGCACCTCGCTAGCAGACATCTGTAGAGCTGCGGGCTGGGCAACACCTAACACCTTTACAAGGTTTTACAATCTCAGGGTTGAGTCAGTCTCGTCCCGTGTTCTCTCAGGTCCGAGCCCGTAGAACTCGGTACACGCAGACGATCTGACCGGGTGAATAGCTTGTTTCCAGCGCCGTTTCCCTCTCCGAGGCAGAACAGTGCGCTTCTTTCCCAGAGGGCTTTGGTCCCTGGTTGATTCCTCCCTAGCCCTCTCGGGCCCGCAACAGTTCAGCGGAGGAACTTGCCGGCCCAGTCCACTATGGGTACCTCCGGCTACCCCTACTGGAATAGGTGCTCACAGATCAGGCCTCCTACGGGACTCCTCCTGTGTGTATTTCCGTGGTACGGTCACCTTGCGAGCTGACCCGCGTAACCCTTAGGCAGTCCTTCGCTGCCCTCCGGTCGGCGTGTTGTAGCAACTCCCCCCTCCTCGATGTTGGATCTACCACCGCGCCATTTCTTCCCACATGCCCAAAGTGGCCATGTGATGTATTTTGCCACCTTTACCTCTCCTGCTGGGCGGGTGTGGCCTCCGCAGGGTCTTTTCCCCCTGAAAGAATAGGAATTCGGGTAAGACCCCCTTCCCTTGATGCGGTAAGGGCCCCGGCTGCTCTTGCTCTATGCCGAGAAAACATAGAGAGAAAAGAGGCCCAGCCAGGCTTGGCCCGTTTCCTAGTTGGGAGCGTCACCTTGTTCCCCCCTAGGGTGACCAAAAGGATTCTGACAACTCTTTCGGGGCATTGGGGAAGAGTACGTGCAGTCTGAACACAGTTGGTCGCTCTGCACGTAGAAATACCTGCCCGCTTCTGTGTAAACAGTACACGTACACGGCTCAGCGCATGGCAAGTTTTGAAGTGGACCCCTAGTGTCGCTTCTTCGACACGACGTCGAAGTGAGCGACAGACAGGGAACGTCTAGGTTATGTATGTAACCTCCGTTCCCTGATGGAGGGAACGAGACATCGTGTCTTCCCGGTCATGTCGCTGAGCCGAGCCGCTGAGGTGCCCGGTACACTCCCGGCTCCTCAGAAAAATCCTGAATGAACGAGCGTATTTCTCTCGCCTTTATATCCGTATCCGGAGGCGGAGTATGCAAATACTGTTCGCCAACTCTCATTGGCCTTTTTTCACAGATCAGAGATATCTTTCGGCGCTCAAGAGAGACCCCTAGTGTCGCTTCTTCGACACGACATCTCGTTCCCTCCATCAGGCAACGGAGGGTACATACGTAACCTAGACGTTTTTATTTACATTTATTAAATTAGATTTTAAATGATTTATTTAATATTTATTAAATTATGTATCTTTATTATATTTATGATGCCATGTTTTTTCATTCATTTTTTAAAAAGAAAAGAAAAATAAAACAGACACAAACTTCCCAGATGACAAAAATCTCAAAAGAATTCAATATTTAAGAAGTGTCTTTAAAAACATTTCAAGATAAACTGTTTAAAATTAGGATATAGTTACAGTCCAACCAATCATTAAAGGAATATTCTGGATTCAAAGCAAATTAAGCTCAATTAACAGCTTTTGTGGCATAATCTTGATGACCACAAAAAAATAATTTAGACTCATCCTTTGTTAATTAAAAAGTTAAAAAGGGACTAACAATGAAAGTGAATGGGGTCAGTCCTTTAAATGCTAAAATACACATTGTTTCAAAAGAATAGCTGCAAGATTATGTGTATTAACATGACTTTAGTTTAATAAAATTTTAAGTTAAATCCAATACCACGATTAAACAGTTTTGTGGTCATAGCAATGAATTTGTAAATAATGGAAATAACGCAGGACAATTAAGATTAGGAAGTGATTTATCATACTAAAATCATGTTTATATGTATAATGTTTACATCTTTAACTATACTTCTGAAGCAATGTGGATTGCTAATGTTGTTAATGCACTGGCCCCATTCATTCACATTATAAGGTATTTATTGTAACTGCAATTTGTTGCTTCTTTTTTTATAAATGTGGGACAAGTCTAAATAATTTTGGGGGAAATCAACATAATTATATGGATATTCTTGGAAGCATCTCATCAGTCTTTCTTTTTTTTCATCCTTTTTCAGCAATGATCCTTCTCTCTCTCTCTCTCTCTCTCTCCATGACAGCATCTGGCAATGGATGTATTCTAATGGCCTCTGTCTGTTCCCTTACATATGTTTGAGAGGAGGAGGCACAAGAGAGCTTCCAGCTTTCCACACCTCCACTTAGGTACACCTGTTACCGGCTGGCTGTGTCTCCTCTCCCCTTTTCTTTTCTCTGCAAGTAAATAAAGGGAAATCAAATACTAGTTCGATTGTCAAAGCCCATGTCATTGAGGAAGAGAGTGGACTGGCACCTGTGTTCTTAGACCACCATTAGGTGTTTCAGATGGACTTCTGTTGTACAGTCACCATGGCTAAAACTGGGGAAGGAAATGTCTTCCTCATTCTGCTTTGAAACAATGTGTGTTGTGAAGGGCGCTATACACATAAAACTGTTTGTGTACATTTGGACAAGGCTCACATCGCTGGGCTGGTGTTTAAATGAGTATATAGAAATGAGATAGACATAGTCTAGTCAACAGACAACATGTAAAACAATAACCAATGTGAAATTTAAATGTGTTATCAATGACTACATGTCTCATCCTATGAACAGAATCCACAAAAGAAGCTACTTTTTTAACCACTCAACGATGATAAAATAATATGCATGCAAGAGATTGTGTGTACATTTTACATTCTGCATTCATTGTGATAATGGTTATGCTAACACACTATACGTGGCAAAATATGCACTGGTTTACATCTGTTATTGAATTTTATTTGTGAAAATAATCCAATTATCCAATTAATCCAATTAATTTAATTATGGAAACGTGTCTTTTGTTTAAAGGTAAATTGTGTAATGTCTGCACCAATAGTGTCATCAAACAAAATTGCAAAAAGCACTCTCCTCATCTGCTACTGGTTGGACAAACAGATAGCCAATACTCATGTCATTGCTTGAGCCAGTGCTCCTATGTTGGTCAGGTTGGGGATGCTCAAACAAACATTTTGCAAATGTTTGTTTGAGCAATGTTTTGAAAGCACCACAAAGCAACAGTGTTTATATTTTTTGGAGGAATCTACGGTACCTACCAATAGCTTGACAGTTGTCTCCAACACGACAACTCGTAATAATAAGTATAAGATGGGGAAATCAAAAGGTATTGTACGACTTGTCTGGCTCATACTAAAAGGTTAGACCAACCAATCAACAAACAGAATTTCAAATTGATACAATAAAGGCATCTAATTTTAGCTAGCCTACACACATTAATTTAAGAAAGGAAATGTTTGTGAACAAATTTAAAATAACCATTTCATATTCATGGTACACAAATGATATTTATCTATTAGAATCATGGTTAGGTTTCTGATTTGAGAAAGGGGTAAGATTTTCTGGTGAGGTTTATGCTTAGTTAAACTAAGGAAAAATGTTAAAAACATTGTTGGTTTATTAGTTTTTCTTGATGGGAGTAAAAGTTGTATGTTTTTGTACAAGCCAACTCGATTTCGAATGTGATTTTGCCATCTTTTACTAATATTCTGACTATTATAATATCATGAGACCGGGATGTTGTTTCTGCATACGCCTTTGTATTTTAACAAAAAATAAAAAATAAACTAAACACATCACCTTTAAGTCAGGAGATTCAGTTATTTGTTATTTCAACACAAAATATCCTGATTAATTTAGTCTCTTCTCTTGTACAGTTTTGAGTTTGTAAAACACTCCCCCTTCCTTTTTTTCTAAATTTGTGTATTGATGCCTTTTTTTTTCTTCTTCTTTTCTTTTTACGTGGGAATGAATACACTAGACAGCTTTACCACAGGCGGCTGTGTGACCTCATTATAGGTGTGGAGCCAGACAAAAAAAAAAAAAAAAAGAGAGAGAGAGAGAGAGAGAGAAAATTAGAAAAAAGCCTGCAGCTTCTCAGGACACTTGCTCTTTTCACATAGCATTGTGTCTGCAAAATCAAAAGCTCAACTGAGCAAAGCACAGTTCTTCTGAACATCTCACACACCTTACAGTCTAGCTGATCCCACAAAAGCTCAATGGGTTTAAGATCCATAACACTCTTTTCCAATTATCTGTTTTCCAATGTCTGTGTTTCTTTGCACACTAAACTTTTTTTTTTTTTCTATTTTAAAGGTGTCTTTTTCCCGATTATTCCCATAAGGCCAGCACCCCTGAGTCTTCTCTTTACTGTTACATGAAACGTCTCGGTTACTGTTGTAACCTCTGTTCCCCGAGGGAGGGAATGAGACATAGTGTCGAAGGAAGTGACACAAGGGGTCTTCTCGGACGCCGAATAGTTCCTCTGAACCTGAGAAAAGGCCAATGTCAAGTTGGCAGACAGAATTTGCATGCCCCGCCCCAGAAATATGGGTATAAGGGGAAGAGGGGCAGCGAATGCCAGTCAGGATTTTGCACTGAGGAGCCGAAGGATGAAGCACGGCCATTTACAGTGCTAGGTCTAGTGCCTTGGCAGGAGGGACACTACATCTCGTTCCCTCCCTCGGGGAACGGAGGTTACAACAGTAACCGAGACGTTCCCCTTCTGTCACTCTCTCGACCTAGTGTCGAAGGAAGTGACACAAGGGGTCCATAAAAAAATGCCACGCACTGACCGTGTGACGTGACTATCGGAGCAGGGGCAAAGCAGGCTATTGCGTGTTAGAGGCAAGTTGGATACGTCCTGAGGATACAGCAACACCTGCTGCACTCTCCAACAACTTCTCCTTCTCTCACACCCCTCGACATACCGGCAGGGGTGGGGGAACAGGTTTGCTCATTAATAATATCTGGACTTTTTCTCCACAGGCTTCACTATGTAACAATACATCCTTTGAATTCCATGCCATTACTACAATGCAACCCACAAAAATACATGTTGTTGTCATCTATCGCCCTCCAGGTCAGCTGACAAGCTTTCTTGAGGAGTTGGATGTCCTGCTGTCCTCTTTGCCAGAGGATGGTAGGCCACTTGTGGTCCTTGGCGATTTCAACATACACCAAGACAAGCCCCAGGCCACTGAACTGAATACTCTTCTGGCCTCATTTGACTTGGAAAGACTACACACCACAGCAACTCACAGATCGGGCAACCAGCTGGATCTCGTTTTTACACGTAACTGTATTACCTCAAATATTCTTGTTACTCCATTACATGTCTCTGATCATTACTTTGTTCAATTTAACATGACTGTCCCATCCATTGTAAAACCAACTCCACCTTTGGTTTCCTTTCGCCGTAACCTCCGTTCCCTCTCACCCTTTCGCCTATCCAATGATGTCTCTGCCTCTCTTCCCACAATAAATGTATTTTCCACGCTCAATGTAAACACTGCCACAGACACACTTAGCTCTACCCTAACAACCTGTCTAGACAACATCTGTCCTCTCTCCTCTAGACCAGCACGTACTACACCACCCAGCCCCTGGCTGTCTGACGTAATTCGTGAACATCGGACTGATCTCAGGGCAGCTGAGAGGAGATGGCGGATATCTAAAGATCCAGCCGATCTAGGTAAATATCAACTTATGCTTGCAACTTTTTCAGATAATGTTAAAGCTGCAAAAACTTCATATTACCAGACCAAGATCAACAGCACCACAGACACTCGTAGCTTGTTTAGAACATTTAACTCGCTTCTCTGCCCTCCCCCTCCACTACCTGACACATCACTTACAGCAGATATCTTCGCCACATTTTTTACTAATAAGGTTAAAGCCATCAGCAATACATTCACAGCACCACACACTGTCAAACACCCAACTCCTGTATGCAACTCTTCTCTCTCTATGTTCTCTCCTCTAACTGACACTGAGGTCTCTAAACTCTCTTGACCCCATTCCATCACACCTTCTCCAGGCCATCTCTCCGTCCATCCTACCTGCACTTACACACATAATTAACGCATCTCTTCTTGAAGGCACTTTTCCCACTACATTTAAGCAGGCTAGAGTAACCCCACTGCTGAAAAAACCTGCACTTAACCCCACACAGATAGAACACTACAGACCAGTCTCTCTCATCCCATTCATGGCAAAAACACTTGAAAGGGCAGTTTTCAATCAGATCTCTGCCTATCTCTCACAGAACAAGCTGCTGGATGACAATCAGTCAGGCTTCAAAAATGGTCACTCCACTGAGACTGCCCTGCTGTCTGTCACAGAATCGCTGAGACTGGCGAAAGCTGAATCCAGATCATCCGTTCTGATTCTGCTGGACCTTTCTGCAGCCTTTGACACAGTCAACCATCAGATCCTACTTTCCACCCTCTCTAAACTGGGCATCACCGGAACTGTGCTTGACTGGTTCAACTCCTATCTCTCAGGTAGGTCTTTTAAGGTAGCATGGAGAGGTGAGGTATCCAAGCCACATCAGTTACTTACTGGGGTACCTCAGGGATCAGTGCTTGGGCCACTTCTCTTCTCCATATACACAATGTCATTAGGACCCATCATCCAGTCACATGGTTTCTCTTACCACTGCTACGCTGATGATACGCAACTTTACTTGTCTTTCCAGCCCAACGACACCACAGTGACCACTCGAATCGCTGCCTGTCTTGCTGACATCTCAGCCTGGATGAAGGAACACCACCTGCAACTCAACCCAGCCAAGACTGAACTCCTTGTCTTTCCAGCCAACCCTGATGTTGAACACAACATCACTGTGCAGCTGGGTCCAACTACAGTGTTGCCTTCCAAAACGGTCAGAAATCTAGGGTTAACCATTGATGACAAGCTAAATTTCACAGACCACATCTCAAAGACTGCAAGATCATGTAGATTTACACTCTACAATATCAGGAAGATAAGACCTTTCCTCCCTGAACATGCCACACAACTGCTTGTTCAGTCACTTGTCATAACTAGACTGGACTACTGTAATGCTCTCTTTACAGGCCTTCCTGCATGTGCTACTAGACCTCTGCAAATGATCCAGAATGCAGCAGCACGTCTGGTCTTTAATGAACCAAAGAGAGCACATGTTACACCACTCTTTGTCTCTCTCCACTGGCTGCCGGTTCATGCACGTATTAAATTCAAGGCCCTGATGCTGGTATACAGAACAATCACTGGGTCTGCACCAGCATACCTAAAAACATTTATGCAGAGCTACACTCCCACCAGAAGCCTGCGGTCGGCAAATGAGCGGCGCCTTGTTGTACCAAAACAAAGAGGCACCAAAACACTTTTCCGGACTTTCAGCTTTATCATACCACGTTGGTGGAATGACCTCCCCAACTCAATCCGTGAAGCCGACTCACTCTCTATATTCAAAAAACGGCTAAAAACACATCTTTTCCAAGAGTATTTAACCAGCCGCTAAAAAAAAAAAAAAAAAAATTCTAAATGTATTAACAATTCTTGTTGCACTTAAATCGGTTTTGTATACTATTGTGATGATACTGAAACTTTGTAGTATGGCACTTTTCGTACCACTGTCTCCTTAAGATGATTCGCTTATGTTCTTCCTCTTTTGTAAGTCGCTTTGGATAAAAGCGTCTGCCAAATGAATAAATGTAAATGTAAATGTAGAGGCACCTGAACCGAATGCACATCGCTCTCCCCAACGCCCCCTCAAAGAGTTTTAGCATATCCACCCTAGGTTTTCCCACCCCTGGGGGAAAAAGTTATTACATGCTAGCATGGGAGCAAACCCAACAGCCACGGCCTTCTCTCTCACTATGTCTCTCACATAGGATGTAGAGCGGCTGGGGCCCAACCTATGTTGGGGAAGGTGGTCATTCCCCGGGGGGGAGCAGGAGAGCCTGGGCGGTGCTGAGAGAAGACTCGAAGCATTAACCCTGCTCCACGCACCCGGCAGGGGGTGGCTTAGAGACTGAGGGAGAGGCCTAAGGAGGCGTCTTCAAAACTCGTCGGTGCCGGTGTGCCGGGCGCTGAGGCAGGACCGGAGGCAAGGTAGCTGTCTGGCCTGCAGATTTCCTATTCTTTCAGGGGGGGAAGACCCGGCAGAGGCCATACCCTGCCCAGTCCAGGGGGAGGTAATGTATGGCAAATACACCACGAGGGTTGTGAAGCCGGACGTGGGAGACGGCGCGGTGGTAGGTCCAGCCTAATGAAGGGGGGACTCTACAGACACGGGGCCGAGGCAGCGGGGCTGCCTGAGGGAAATGCGGGTCCGCCGAGAGGGGGACCGTACCGCAGAGAATACATCACGGGGAGTTAGCATGAAGAGGGAACTATGTCCGTGGAGCCCGACCCCAGTACAGAGCCCTAAGACTCGGATTGGGTCTGGCCGCGAGTTGCTCTGCTGAATTCGCGGATCAGAGGGCTAGGGAGGAAAAAGCATCCAGGCAGCGACACTCAGTGGCTGACCTGGGACAGAAGGCGCACTGGATCACATTGGTGAAGGGCGCAAGATGCAAGCGGAACACCCGGTCGGTTGTGCCGCGTTACCGAGTTCTACCAGCTCGGACCTGACAAAACACGGGACGAGACCGACTCAACCCTTAGATTGTAAAATCTGGCAAAGGTATTGGGTGTTGCCCAGCCCGCTGCTCTGCAGATGTCTGCTAGGGAGGTGCCGTGGCTTAGTGCCCACGAGGACGCCACACTTCTAGTGATGTGTGCTCGGACCTGCAGGGGGGCGGGCACGCCCTGAGCGTGATAGGCTAAGGCAATAGCATCAACGACCCAGTGGGCTAGCCTCTGTTTGGAGACGGCGTTCCCTTTCCGCCAAAGCAGACAAAGAGCTGCTCAGAGTATCTAAAGCTCTGCGTGCGGTCCACATAGGTACGCAAAGCACACACCGGACACAGCAACGAAAGGGTTGGGTCTGCCTCCTCCCGAGGCAGTGCTTGCAGGTTCATGACCTGGTCCCTGAAAGGGGTCGTGGGAACCTTGGGCACATAGCCCGGTCGGGGTCTCAGGATAACGTGAGAAAGTGCTGGACCAAACTCCAGGCGAGAGTCGCTGACAGAGAACGCTTGCAGGTCTCCTACCCTCTTGATTGAGGCTAACGCGATCAGGAGGGCTGTCTTCAAGGAGAGGGCCTTGAGCTCGACTGAATTAAGCGGCTCAAATGGGGGTCTCTGAAGGCCTGAGAGGACCACTGAGAGATCCCAAGAGGGAAACAGGTTAGGTCGGGGAGGATGTAGTCTCCGGGCGCCTTTCAGAAACCTGATAATCAAGTCACGCTTACCAAGGGACTTGCCATCTACTGCGTTGTGGTGGGCTGCGATAGCAGCTACATACACCTTCAAGGTGGAGGGGGACAGCCTCCCCTCCAGTCTCTCCTGCAGGAATAGAAGCACTGACCGAACTGCGCATCTCTGTGGGTCTTCGGCTCGGGAAGAACACCAATTCGCGAACAAACGCCACTTTAGTGCGTAGAGTTGCCTGGTTGAGGGAGCTCTGGCTTGATTGATCGTATCTACGACAGCAGGTGGTAGATTTACTAGATCTTCCGCGTCCCGTCCAGGGGCTAGACATGGAGATTCCAGAGGTCTGGGCGCGGATGCCAGAGGGTGCCCCGTCCCTGAGAAAGAAGGTCTTTCCTCAGGGGGATTTTCCAGGGAGGGGCTGTCATGAGGAGCGTGAGTTCCGAAAACCAGGTGCGGGTGGGCCAGTAAGGGGCCACCAAGGCAACCTGTTCCTCGTCCTCCCTGATCTTGCACAGCACCGATGCAAGAAGGCTCACTGGGGGAAATGCGTCCTTGCGCAGCCCCCGGGGCCAGCTGTGTGCCAGCGCATCTGTCCCGAGAGGAGTGTCCGTCAGGGAATACCAGAGCGGGCAATGGGAGTTGTCCTGGGAGGCAAAGAGGTCTACTTGTGCCTTGCCGAATCGGTCCCAAATGAGCTGGACCACCTGGGGGTGGAGCCTCCACTCTCCGCTGGGCGAAACCTGTCACGATAGCGCGTCCGCCGTCGTGTTGCGGTCGCCAGGGATATGAGTGGCGAGCAGCGACCTGAGTTGCGGCTGACTCCAGAGGAGGAGATGGCGGGCGATTTGTGACATATGACGAGAGCGCACGCCGCCCTGGCGATATATGTACGCTACCGTCGCGGTGCTGTCTGAGCGAATCAGAACGTGCTTGCCTCGGATTAGTGGAATGAACCTCCGTAGAGCAAGAATAACAGCCATCAACTCTAGGCAATTGATGTGCCAATGCTGCCGGGGACCTTTCCAGGTGCCAGCGGCAGCGTGCCCGTTGCACACGGCGCCCCAACCCAGTCGAGAGGCGTCTGTGGTTACCACGACACTTCTGGACAAGGGAACGCCGGCCCGCAGGAAGCAGAGGTCTGTCCACGGGTTGAAAGTCTGACGGCAGGTGGGGGTGAATGCCACACGATGCGTGCCGTGGCGCCATGCCCATCTCGGGACTCGAGTCTGTAGCCAGTGCTGTAGTGGTCTCATATGCATCAACCCGAACGGCGCGACCGCGGCTGAGGATGCCATATGCCCCAGGAGCCTCTGGAATTGTTTTAGAGGGACCACTGTGCCAGGCTTGAAGCGAGCGAGGCACCTGAGCACTGACTGAGCACGCTCGTTGGTGAGACGCGCTGTCATTGAGACCGAGTCTAACTCCATACCGAGAAAAGAGATGCTCTGAACCGAGGTGAGCTTGCTCTTTTCCCAGTTGACCTGAAGCCCTAGACGGCTGAGGTGCCTGAGCACCTGGTCCCTGTGAGTGCATAGTAACTCTCAAGAGTGGGCCAGAATGAGCCAGTCATCGAGGTAGTTGAGTATGCGGATGCCCACTTCCCTTAGGGGGGCAAGAGCGGCCTCTGCGACCTTGTTGAAGACGCGAGGGGACAGGGACAGGCCGAAGGGGAGGACCTTGTACTGATACGCCTGGCCGTCGAACGTGAACTGTAAGAAGGGTCGGTGTCGTGGCAAAATAGAGACGTGGAAGTACGCGTCCTTCAGGTCTACCGCCGTGAACCAATCTAGCTGTCGAACGCAGGCGAGAATCTGCTTCTGCGTGAGCATTTTGAACAAGAGTCTGAGCAGGGCCCTGTTGAGAACTCGCAAGTCCAAGATTGGTCGCAACCTGTCGCTTTTTTTTGGGTACGATGAAGTAAGGGCTGTAGAAACCCTTCTTCATCTCGGCTGGAGGGACGGGCTCTATCGCATCCTTGAGGAGCAGTGTAAAAATCTCTGCTCGTAAGGCACTAGCTTGTTGGCCGCGCACTAGAGTGGAGCGAATATCGCTGAAACGAGGCAGGAGCCGGGCGAACTGAATCGCGTAGCCGAGTCGGATGGTCCTGGCCAACCAGCGCTACGGGTTGGGAAGCGATAACCACGCGTCCAAACTCCGTGCGAGGGGGACTTAAGGGGACGATCGCTTTTGACGTACCGGGCGGGGCTTCGCGGCGGGGGGGAGCAGGTAATAATGCGTCGGGAGGTAAAAGTGCGTCCTGAGGCTGAGGTGCTGAGAAAAGACTCAAAGCACTTACCTTGCTCCGCACACCCAGCAGGGGGCGGGTTAGAGACTGAGGAAGAGGTCCAGAGAGGGCGTCTTCGAAACTCGTCAGCGCTGGCCTGCCGGGGTTGGACAGTCGCGGGGCCGGAGGCGAGAGAGCTGTGTCCGGGGAACCGGGACTGGAGAACTGCAAGGCCGGGGTGCCGTGAGAACGGCGCACACCGGCTAAATGGCCCAGGGAGTGGAAAACTGGCTCTTTTATGGAGAATTTGGGTACCGCACCCCGAGGGGGGTGAGGCAAATGAAAAAAAGGAAACAGAAGATTCTCCTCCCAGCCCTCCACTGGGGGACGGAGTGGTCTTAGAACCACCTCCGGAGCGAGTATCCGACTGCCTGGGCTGTCCGTCTCAGGAGCGCTTCGTAGCTTTTCTGGTCCGGGAAGGGGTCCTGGAGACGGGGGGCGTATGCCGCCTGCGAGGTGCTCGACGCTGGGGCTGAGAGCTGGGCTCGGGTTGCGGAGCTGGCTGTTGTTGTTTGGTCGCAGGGGGATGCCCTCGGCGAGCAGACGGGGCGCGGGGTGCGCTGGATGGGCGGCGCCGCGGCATGATGTGAGAAATAGCCTCCGTCTGTTTCTTCACAGCTGAAAACTGCTGGGCAAAGTCATCGACGGTGTCGCCGAAGAGGCCAAGCTGGGAGACGGGGGCGTTGAGAAACATGGCTTCGTCAACGTTGCGCATCTCAACCATGTTCAGCCAGAGGTGGCGTTCCTGGACCTCAAGGGTGGACATCGCTCTGCGCCGTGACCTTTGTAGCCCTGAGAGCGAGGTCGGTAGCAGAGCGCAGTTCCTGCAGCTCATCGGGATCGGGACTACCCAGGTGCAGATCTTTAAGTGCCTTGGCTTGATGGACCTGCAGGAGAGCCATGGCATGCAAGGCAGAGGCGGCCTGTCCGGCAGCGCTGTAGGCTTTGGAGGTCAGAGATGATGTCATCCTACAGGCTTTGGAGGGGAGTACCGGGCGGTCCCGCCAGGTGGTGGCATTCTCTGGGCACAGATGGTCCCAATCGAGTCTTCCGCATCAGATGCTTGAACGCTCTCCGATGCAGCGGTGATGTCATCATCCAAGGCATGGAAACTCGAGGGAGAGCGCAGGCTGGCCATGAGGCAAGTCGCGCTCATCCCGAGCCCGAACGGAAGCACACGAGCATGCTGGGGGGCGGGTGGTTCGTGGGGATCTACCCGGCAAAACCGAGCCCGTCATCATCCCCATATCGCCTTCATCGCCAGCCGCATCATCCTCAATCCCGTGGGAAGAAGGAGCGACACGGGGGGCGGCTGAAGTGGCATTCACCTTCAAGAATGAGAGCCGTGATCGCAACGTGGCCATGGTCATATTCTCGCAATAAGAACATGAGCCATCCACAAACGCCGCCTCAGTGTGATCGCTGCCCAGGCACACGAGGCAGTGTCTGTGGCCGTCATTCTTGGAGAGAAATCGCCCGCATCCAGGAACAACACAGGGTCGGAAGGGCATCTTGAAAAAGACGCGTCCTGAAAAGGACGTTCAACGCCGCTGTGTACTCTTTCAGTGAATATGAAAATTGCTCTTTTAGAGTTGGAAAATATACTCTTTTACACCAGGAAGAAGCGCTGTCGAAGCGCCCAGGGGCATGTGCTGCAGAACGTGCAGGAGAGAGAACGCCAGCTGGAAACTGCGCCGTGCGGATCCAACAGCCACGCTTCTCACTGATAAAGGTAAGTGAGACAGTAGTGTGACTCAGCTGTTTGTGATAGAACCATTTGGCTCCGAAGAAAAATTCTGACTGGCATTCGCTGCCCCTCTTCCCCTTATACCCGTATGTCCGGGGCGGGGCATGCAAATTCTGTCTGCCAACTTGACATTGGCCTTTTCTCAGGTTCAGAGGAACTATTCGGCGTCCGAGAAGACCCCTTGTGTCACTTCCTTCGACACTATGTCTCGTTCCCTCCCTCGGGGAACAGAGATTACAACAGTAACCGAGACGTTTCATGTAACAGTAAAGAGAAGACTCAGGGGTGCTGGCCTTATGGGAATAATTGGGAAAAAGACACCTTTAAAATAGAAAAAAAAAAAAAGTTTAGTGTGCAAAGAAACACAGACATTGGAAAACAGATAATTGGAAAAGAGTGTTATGGATCTTAAACCCATTGAGCTTTTGTGGGATCAGCTAGACTGTAAGGTGTGTGAGATGTGCATACAGCCACATCTATGGCAAGTGCTACAGGAAGTGTGGGGTGACATGTCACCTGAGTATCTGGACAATCTGACCGTTAGAATGCTAAGGATCTGCAAAGCTGTCATTGCTGCACATGGAGGATTTTTTGATGAGAACTCTGAAGATGTTTAAGAAGTTCTGACATATTTTTGTTTCAAATTGTAATAGTAATTTTTAACGATATTAATATCCTGACTATACATTGTGATCAGTTGAATGCCAAAAAACAATTCCTTCGACACTACGTCGAGAGAGTGACAGAAGGGGAACTGGTGTTGAGCGTGTAGAATTCAATGAAGCTGTCAGGTGAGGACCTTAGAGGCATCTATTTCTCAAACTAGATACTTATCCTCTTGTTTAGTTATCTGTGCTTCCACATCTCTTTCTGTCCTTGTTAGAGCCAGTTGTCCTTTGTCTTTGAAGACTGAAGTGTGCATGTTTGTATTAAATCTTCAGTTTTTTGGCAATTTCAAGTATTGCATTCATTCCTCAAAACAAAGATTGACTGATGAATTTCTAGAGAAAGCTATTTCTTTTTTGCCATTTTTGACCTAATATTGACATTAAGACCTCAAAAATAAATACAAAATATGTTAAGCTTCATTTAAAGAAACAAATAGCTTTCAACTATGTTTGATATAATGGCTAAGATATTTTCTTGTACCAAATTAGCAATTTAACATGATTACTCAAGGATTATGTGTTGGAGTGATGGCTGCTGGAAATGGGGCCTGTCTAGATTTGATAACAATTGGATGTTCATGCTACTCCGGGCTCCTACGTCCTTGAGTCGACATCTCAAGCTCATGTCTGAGACCTCTCGCGTTCTTGTGAGCACACTTCACAACTGTAGGGGTCTGGACAGCCCCAGTGCGGCAGTGTGGGTATTCTCGTTCCCAAAGCGCTTTCCTCAGCGCAGCATCCTAGTGAAGCTTTTTGTAAAGGGAACGTTTCGGGTTACGTGTTGTAACACTTGTTCCCTGAAAAAAGCTGAACGAGATGCTGCACTTCTCTGCCGCACTGGGACATCCCAGGACTGCTCTTCAGAAAAAAAAAGATCTGACAACACACTGGTGACACCTCTATTTATAGCCTGACCACAGGTGCATCTAATGATTTCATCAGCCGAGGCTATAAATTCCGGTCAATGTTCATTGACGTGTTACACACATATTCACAGCTGGTCTCAATGCAGGATTGTTCCCAAAGCACTTTCCTCAGCGCAGCATCTCGTTACGCTTTTTTCAGGGAACAAGGTTTACAACACGTAACCTGAGACGATATATATATAGTACTGTGCTAAAGTCTCATAAGATGTTTCATAAAAGCATTTGTCTAGCTTTAGTGTGTCAATAGGAAATATAAATGTTTGACTCTGAAACATTACTTTTGCAAATAGAAATGATTGGAATAGAAGAACAGGGACCCCTGCAACTGATGTCATGGCCCCCACAAAGCCCCCCACTGAACATCGAGTCAGTCTAGGATTACAAGAAGAGACAGAAGCAATTAAGATGGTGAATTATCCAAGAAGCTTGGAACATCCTATCTGCCAACAACCAAGAAAAACTGTATCCAGGTGTCCCTAGGAGAATCAGTGCTGTTTTAAAGGCAAAGGTGGTCACATCAAATATTGATTTAGCTTTTTTTATGTTTACTGGACTTTGTACAACATTAAATGATAAATTAAAACTATTTATGTCATTATTTTTGAAGACATACTCACTTTACAACATTTTTCACAAGTGCCAAAAACTTTTGCACAAAACTGTATATATATATATATATATATATATATATATATATATATATATATATAACAGGATAAGCGGTTGACGATGGATGGATGGATATATATATATATATATATATATATATATATATACACACATACTCATGTTACTGTAATTAACTACTTTTTCCCAAGAATTGTACTTTTTTAAGTAGTTTAAAAATTGTATACTTTTACTTGAGTATATTTAAAGTGATGTAACTGTACTTTTACTGGAGTATTTTCCCACAGTCTTTTTTCGCTACTTCCTTGTCCTGATTGAATTTTTATCTATCAACATGATTGGCTAGGGGGAGTCTCGTGAGTCTTGAACGGCAGCTGTAGATCTGGCACCAAGTGTTTTGGATGTGGAGAATGCCTCAAGCATAGTTTACAGCTGAACATGGAAGGGATTTTCGCAGTGAAAAAGTCCCATGGCATGATCGTGTCATGTGAGTTTAACTTGCTCAAGCCAGATATCAGCATTAATCCTGCCTCTAATTTGAAGAAACATATACAGGTAAATTTCACATTTCTTCTTACTAGATTCTGTGTGTCTAACGTAGCCTGTAATTGCACTATCTATCACTGAGATTATTGGGCTGCTGTGAGAGATTAATGCAATGTTATCTATATGGCTCGGCAATAAAATTATCTAGATGTTTATCAGAAAAAAGAGAGATGTCCTCAATCAAACTTTTGAGTAGTTTTCTCTATTTAGCCTATATTCTACATATAGAACAGGGGTGTTCATTACATAAATTGTGATAGCAAGAGCCCCACCGGTTGGTTGATCTAGATAAAATATAAAATATTGACTTTTATTTCCTGATGTTTGTTGCTGAATGCTGCTTGATTGACAGGCGGCTAATGTTTGTGTGCTAATGCGGTTACGAGCCTAAATGGTCAAATACACTTTAGAATTCTGCTTGATGAGGATTTAATGTAAACGCAGTCATTTATGTCTAAAGTGAATTTAAACAGTGGGACAAAAAGCATATTTGCATCAAAATGTTGGACATGAAGTGTAGATGTAACCGAATTGAGCGCTGTCTAGTAGGCTATGTTAACAAGAAAACCACTCACTACTTTTGGCTGAATAACTTGAGTAGCTTTAAAAGTATTAATGTATTAGAATAAAACAGAAACATTTCTAACAATAATTTAAAAAAAAAATATTGTTCGTTTTTTAATAATACTGACCCCTGACAGTGTGTTAATTGGTATGATAAATTATCAGGAAAGTAGAGATGATTAAATAATTTATAATTATGCTTAGTCTTTATAAAGATAGAAAAGCATCAACATTTGCTGAGCAATTCTTCAGCAGAACATTCCACCAGTCACAAACTTCCGAAAATTGTGCATCATACTGTCACATATTCCCTGTTGACCTTTGTTTTGTGCTTTTATGTTGAAGTTCTTGTTTAGTTCCTGTTTCCTGTTTGGTTTTTGTAGTTCTTTGTAGTTTCATTTTTTGAGTGGTTTTCCCCTGATTGTTTCCCATTCCCTGATTTTTTCCCCAGGTGTTCCTTGTTTTCCCTAGTGTATTTAAGCCCTTGTTTCCCCCAGTCTATTTGTCAGTTATTGCATGTTTTGTTTTGCCTCTGCGCTAAGTTCCCTGTGGTTTTCTTTATTCCGAGTTTTCTTGTTTTTTGTTAATAAAAGCTGCACTTAGATCTTCCTTTTTTTTCCCTGCCTCGTTACACATACATTAGAATGAGAACACAACTATTTCTGGGCTTAAAAGATACAAGACCTAAATCAATATGCAACATTGTATCTAAAAAGGAGTACAGCATGGCCCCCCATTTATTTATTAACTCACTCTCATCTGTGTATGACTTTCTTCCTTCAGAAGAACACAAATTAAGATTTTTAGAAGAATATTTCAGCTCTTTAGGTCCATTCAATTTAAGTGAAGGGGTGCCAAAATTTTGACACTCCAAAAAGCAGCACAAAAGTAATGCATACAACTCCAGTGGTTTAATCCATGACATCAGAATTGATATTAAAGGTGTGTAGGTGGTGATATGCATAAATAATGTGAATCAACAAAAACACAAGAAAGTAGTGAAAGTTAAAGTGGAGATTGATTGAGCAGGGAGTATATCATATCGTATCTATCATATCGTTTCTACAGACATGGATTAAACCACTGGAGGCATATGGATTAGAATACTTTTATGCTGATTAATGTTTGTGGAGCTTCAATATTTTAGCACCGATTCACTTTTATTGTATGGAGCAAAAGTGCTGAGATTTTCCTCTAAAAATATTAATTTGTGTTCTGCAGAAGAAAGAAAGTCACACACATCCAGGATGGCATGTGTGTGAGTAAATTAATAGAGAATGTACATTTCTGTGTACATTTTTTAAGCATGATGTAGCCCCTGTACCAAACAACTTTTCCCATGCCTACTTCCTCTATTGTGCAGGACATGACATGCCAAGTGATCCTGCTTATTTAGCGTTTTGTTTTTGCATTCCTTGCATTGTTTGAACATGTTTTATGCATAATGCTCTGTTGGCATTAAGGGAAATTTAGACCCACACATAAACTGAATTTAATGTAATTATTTCATATATTATTATTTAAAATGGTGATCAGTGTATTGAAAATATATATTTTTTATTTTTTTTTAATCTTTTCATTTCTGTTATCATGTCTCCCTTATATTTTTTGGAATCAGATTCATGTAGTGGTTATCATAGATAAGTGATGTATTTTAAAAGTTGCCATACAGTGTTCATTATAATGGGGCATAGGTTTTGCAACTCAGTACTCAATACTCATTACTCATTATTACTTTTAAATGAGCTACTCTTTTACTCTTATTTGAGTTTTTTTTTAGACAGCTACTTTTACTCTACTCACACTACATTTTTTGGGAAGTATCAGTACTTCTACTTGAGTATGATTTTTCATTACTCTTTCCAACCCTGTGTGTATATATATATATATATATATATATATATATATATATATATATATATATATGCATTACATTTCAAATTCTTGTAATCACATTAAAGTTACAAACATTCAATTTAGTTAATGACTTTTTAGTAATAAATTGGGTTGTATATTTTTCTAAAATAATATTATTTTTGTAGAATACAATTAAAACATGTATTGTCAATGAACAAGGATGAAATGTTGACATTATTTTGAATTTGTTGAGTTGGAAACCAAAAGCTTTCCAGTGAAACTTGTTTTATAAAGTTAATTATCAATTATATTATATTATATTATTAATAATTAAAGTCAGTAATCTGATTATTGTTTCAGAGAAGTAATTTGTCATTTGTAATAAATTTATTTTTTTGAGTAACTTACCTAACACTACATCTAATATGTGTAACACGGTCAGGGTAGGGGAGCAACGAAATGCGTGTAAAGGGAATAAGTATTTAAAATACAAAATATAAGTAACTGTATTCCACTACAGTTACAATTTAAATAATTGGTATTTAGATTACAGTTACATTCAAAAAGTATTTTGATTACTGAAGAAATTACTTTGTATTTTATTGTCATTTGTTTAATTAATATTTAGTACTTTTAGATGGAAAACATTTATACATATAAATGATGTGATCCAAACTACATTTAAACAGCAGTGAAACACTTTCTTATTATGTGTTACATTCATAAGAGCAGACAGAGAAGTAAGTTTGAAGCACAAGAAATAGAAATATAGCTTGTGCAAATTGTCAGCTTAATGCTAAGCTAAAATGCTATTTCTAACCAGTTTACATGCACATGTTACCAGGCACGATCATATTTTTTATCATGAAAATTCACGTTAGATAATTCTTAGAATAATAGTATAATTTCTTTTCTTCTAGTAAGACCTTTGATATTAGGGCAAAAATCATATTCTTGATAATAATTTTTGCATCGTTTTCCTGTAAAATATCTAAAAATCCATAAAACAAGGTCAATTTGATTTATCATGTTTAGAAACAACACTGCATAAGATATTTAGGTTTTTCAGAGAATGTATTTTTAACATGTGTCATACTGTACTGGCAGAGTTTTTATAGTCAAAGCAAGTGAAAAACTCTACCAGTGCTGAAGAAGTAATCCAAAGTATTAAGAATACATTACTGACCTTGAGAAATCTAATGGAATATGTTACAAATTAAATTTTACAGCATGTATTCTGTAATCTGTAGTGGAAATTTCAAAGGTAACCCTCCCAACCCTGAACACGGTTCCGGACACTGAAGTCTTATCAACAATATATGCATATTTTCCTTTTTTTATTACTGTATGCTTGATTAAATGCTTAGTAACATTTTGTTATTTTACTTTAGTATTGTTTTTCACTACTGTCCTTGACCCTATTAGAACAGACGAGTGGCCCATTTTTCGGTCTCGACCCAACAGTTGAGCACCTCTGTATTAAATTAAATGCAGAATCAAATCAGATGGTAAAACTTTTTATATATATATATATATATATATATATATATATATATATATATATATATATATATATATACACACCATGGTACTGAATAATTGCCATATTAATGTACAAATGTGTTTGCATAGTATTCATATGGTTCTCAAAGTTATGTTTAAAAAACACATGATAATACCATGGTCTTCTGAAGTACTTTTTTTGTTAGTGAGTGTTTAACTTCTTTACTAATGAATAGCGATTTAAGGGATTTCCAGTTTAAAAGAGCAGAAGCAACCAAATACAGCAATAGTTTCGGCTTGATTTATGGTAAAAGACACAAAACAGGACAGGTTCTGAATCAAAGATGAATAAATGTTACTACTATGACACTGACAGTGTGACAAAGACACTGAATGTCCAAACACAATGGCAGAAACAAACAGAAAACTAACTTTCACGTTTATGAAAGGAGAGAGCATCAAACCAAGCTGTCTTTAATGGTGGCAGCATTGACTGGAGGCAGGCTATTTTTAACGGTGCACACTGCCCCTTTCAGCACAGATTCCCCTTTCACAGGCCTTTGTCGGTAACCTGTGGTGACCTGTATTGATGGCCATGTCGTGGTCCCCTGCACAAAAGATACAGGTCACAAGTGACACAGGGTGGGGGGTTGAGGGGGCAGCCAGTGCTCATGACCCTACAAACGCACCTCGATTGGTGCTGGGGATGTTTAAAAATGGACTGGGAGTATAAGTTAAAATAAGACACATAGACAAACAAATAAAAGAAGAGCTAGGTACACACATATACACACACACACACACACACACACAAAGAATGTACAAACAACATGGAAACAAAAGGGCTCTTGTAATGCCGACAGGGGTCTTGATGAAAAATTCAAACAATATAATATGGAGAATGTCAACAGCCACCACACTTCTGCTGAGGGCCTTACAAACATATGGAGCAACTCTGCACACACATTACGGCAGCCCAGCTCAAGCTCTCAGTGTAATGATGATGCTCTGCCTCTGCTCCGAACCTCTTTATAAAACCAACACAAACACAGCATAAAGGGAGGGAGAGTAGTCTAGACCTGTCCTGGGCATCTGTCATACACACATACACTAAGGTTATGGGTCACCTGTGCAACCTTCGATCCTCTGACCACTCAGCGTAGTGGCTGATTCTAAATGAGCCAGATTAAGATATCAACATCCTTACATTCCACCTGTCCTTGTCCAGATCACCAGGCTTTAATGCCTCCTGACAGAGAAGCTTATGCACCCAGTGATTACACTGCATATCAAAGCCTACACAATCACAAGCACCACATTGCTCTCACTTTGGGATAGGACAAAGAGGTTTTAGCTGCTGCATTTGTGCACCGAATACTGGTTTCTTTTAAAACATTGTTAGACAGGAGAGTCAATAAAATTAAGCCATTTTAAGCTCACCCTTAAAATGTATTTTGTTTTTTACCCCTAATGTAGTCAAGCCAATTCAGTTATAGTTAAAAAAAAATAAAAAATCTTGATTCTAATAAAACCTGTTTAATTATATGCTGTTACCTAAAGCACATTTGAAGATTACCTGACAAATCATTGTTTTACTCTTTTTTTACTGTAACCTATAATGCAAAAAATTTCCTTACTCTGTCTCATAACAAACCATAATTACTAAAATATGGTGGATTTGGCTCTCCAAAGAAAAAAAAAACATGTGAAGTTGGCATGTTGTTTCTGAGAGTTCCAGTACCATAAGATCGGCCACATTATGCCAACTCATCGATCTCATATATTTTTC
Organism: Moxostoma hubbsi; assembly: GCA_032164185.1. Classification (NCBI taxonomy): domain Eukaryota; kingdom Metazoa; phylum Chordata; class Actinopteri; order Cypriniformes; family Catostomidae; genus Moxostoma; species Moxostoma hubbsi. Next base: position 35,689,413 of record JAVLUX010000023.1, on the reverse strand, counting down.
CAAAGATGTTTATGTTTAGATTTGGGGTTTGGTTTGGGGGGCACAGTTTATAAAATATGCATTCTCTTTACTGTATTTCAGTCTGTGCAGCTGAAAATAACTTACATTACAACTCACTTTTTGCACCCCTCTGTGGACATTTCACCCAGAAAATAGAGCTCTCATGTGCCTAAATACCAACCAACAGTTAGCACAAATGCTTTGGCCACTGGGGGCAGTGTTTCATATTTCGGTAAGCACAGAAACTGTCTGTTTACGATTTTACTGAGAGGTCAGACTGTAATAAAACTAACTAACAATGCTATTTTTTTTTCCTTTATTACAAGTTTAACCATTTACCCAAACCTAACCATTAGTCTAACCCCTTACCCTAACCCTAAACCTAACCATGACTTTCACAGGAAAATAATTTTTCCATACCATGAAAGAAAGAAAACTTAAGGGTTTAGAAAGAGACAAGAGAAGCATATTAAAGGTTACTGACAGTCATTTGTATTGCATAGCCTAAATAAATATGAAATAAGTATCAAATTTGTTCACAGATGCTCCCTTTCTTAAAATAAAGTGTTGGATAGAAGGCTGGCCAAAATGTGATGCCTGAATTGTACTGATTTGAAATTCAGTTTTTTGATTGGTTGGTCTAAACGTTTTACATTTCGCACTGGTCAAGTTGTCATGAGACTATGTGTTACGAACACCAGTGAGGACGCACCCATTCACCGATCCGCTTCACCTGAATTCTAACTCGCACTGATTATCTAACAGCTGTTGCCCATCATCTTCCCTCTACTAAAACCTCGCTTCCCCGTGCCCTCATTGCGAAGTCTTGTTTGCCCCGGCTGCATTACTGAGCGTTACTTACCTGAATTCCTGTCTCTTGTCGAAGCCAACCTTGCCCGAACTTGACCATTCTTCTGATTGCCGCCTGCCCCGACCAAACGCCTGTCTGACTTTGAATATAGCCGCCAGTCCTGATCTAACGTCTGCTCGACCACGAACCCGATCACCAGTCCAGAGCTGAAGCTTCACTGACCACGAACTCTGTTGCCAGCTAAGTCGTTGCCCGTGTTACTCTAGTTAAATTACCTTTAAATAAAAACCGCATATGGATCCCAACCTCTCTGAGCTTTCATTACAGAAGACTTCGCCGATCACCGATCCAGCGGTAACTTCCCGAATGTCCGAGGAACTCTCCGCACAGGCAAACCTTCTGGCCTCACATCAACATCAGCTTGGCCGTCTCACCACCTTAATGGAGGAACTTATGCAGACCGTGCAGGAGCTACGTCAACCCGCTCCTCAGCCCGCTCCCGCGCCGCTTCCAGCCAGCCAGGCGATCGCCGCTCCGCCCATTCTCGGCGCCGCCTCCTTCCCTCGATTAGCGATGCCAGAAAAGTTTGACGGCGATCCTACCCAGTGCCAGGGGTTCGTCATGCAGTGCTCAATGTTTCTGTCCCAGCAACCAGCCCTCTACCCCACTGATGACGTCAAGATCCACTTCTTCTGCTCTTTGCTCACCGGGAGGGCGCGCGAATGGGCCACCGCCCTCTGGACCAATCAGGGTCTGAGCCAAACCCCCTTCAGCACCTTCCTGCAACGTTTCCAGGAGGTTTTCGATCACCCTGAGGGCGGTAGAAGCGCGGGGGAACAACTACTGGCACTCCGCCAAGGGAGCCGTACGGCCGCAGATTATGCCCTGACCTTTCGCACTCTAGCTGCACAGACCGATTGGGCGGAGAGCACGCTCAAGCTGACCTTCCGCAGGGGCCTGAGGGAGGAATTACAGTCTGAACTAGCCTGCCGCGACGAAGGCGCTTCCCTCAACCAATTCATTACTCTGGCCATACGCATTGACAACCTCCTCCGTTCCAGACGACCAACCCGTTGGTCCGGCCCCTCCCTTCCAGCACCGCCACCCAGCGACACCAGCGAACCCATGCAGTTGGGCCGGGCGCATCTGACCCAGGAGGAGCGTCAGCGCCGCCTCGCCAACCACCTCTGTCTCTACTGCGGCCAGGCGGGTCACCTGCGAGCCAACTGCCCCGTCCGTCCAGCTCACTCACGACAGCCAGAGGTGAGTTTATTTATTTCTACCACCTCTTCCACCAGACTCCTTGAAGTGCCTGCTAGGCTCTCGAGCCAAACCCTCAGCGTCGACACACGGGCGCTGTTGGATTCTGGAGCGGCAGGAAACTTCATCGACAAAGCTTTTACCCTCCAACATTCTATTCCCCTAACTCCCTGTGATCCTCCCTTAACAGTGGCCGCACTAGATGGACGACCGCTGGGCACCGGCCAAGTCCGCCACTCTACTGTGGACCTCACCCTGCAGGTAGGGGCGCTTCACACCGAGCGCACCCGTTTCTACGTCATTCACTCCCCTCACAACCCGGTCATCCTTGGTCTTCCCTGGTTACGTACTCACAACCCACAGATTTCATGGCGGGACGACCAAATCACAAAATGGAGTCCGGATTGCTCTTCCAAATGCCTGACTCTGCTAAATCCAACCACCCTGGGTACAACATGCTTCCAAAGGGGGCCAGATGACACCAACAAAATCCCACCAGAATACTCCGACCTCAGGGAAGCTTTCAGCAGATCCAAGGCCCAGAAGCTACCCCCCCCCACCGCCCTAACGACTGCGCCATTGAACTCCTACCCGGCGCCTCACCACCCAAAGGCAGGATTTTTCCCCTATCTCAGCCTGAATCAGACGCCATGGAGCGCTACATAAAGGAGGAACTAGCAAAGGGATTCATCCGCCCGTCCACATCGCCAGCCTCAGCCGGCTTCTTCTTCGTGGGCAAGAAGGACGGCTCTCTACGTCCTTGCATTGACTACCGCGGCCTGAATGATGTTACGGTCAAGTACAGGTACCCTCTCCCGCTAGTCCCTGCGTCACTAGAACAACTAAGAAACGCAAAGATTTACACCAAGCTCGACCTGCGCAACGCCTATAACTTAATCCGCATCCGGGAGGGGGACGAATGGAAGACAGCCTTCTCTACCACAAGCGGCCACTATGAATACTGCGTCATGCCCTTTGGCCTGTCCAACAGCCCCTCTGTCTTCCAGTCCTTCGTCAACGACCTCTTCAGGGACATGCTCAACCGGTGCATTATTGTTTATATCGATGACATACTTGTTTACTCCAACACTCGGGAGGAACACGTCTCCCACGTCCAGGAGGTGCTGAAACGGCTCATCAAACACCAGTTGTACGCCAAGGCTGAGAAGTGTGAGTTCCACCTGACATCCGTCTCCTTCCTAGGTTATGTCATCAGCCCTGAAGGAGTAGCGATGGACGAGGGCAAGGTGCGTGCTGTCCTTGACTGGCCACGACCCAACACTGTCAAGGAGCTCCAGCGCTTTCTGGGTTTTGCCAATTTCTACCGAAGATTCATCCGGAACTTCAGCTCGGTCGCCGCACCCCTCACCGCCATGGTCAAAACCACCCGACCCAGACTCCACTGGTCCTCCGATGCGCTCCAGGCATTCGACCACTTGAAGGAGCGTTTTACCACAGCCCCGATCCTCCATCATCCAGACCCTAGCACCCCCTTCGTGGTCGAGGTTGACGCTTCCAACACCGGCATCGGTGCCGTACTCTCCCAACGCCTGGGAAATCCCCCGAAATTATTCCCATGCGCCTTCTATTCACGGAAACTGACCCTTGCCGAACGCAACTATGACGTGGGCAACCGCGAACTATTGGCCATGAAAGCATCCTTCGAGGAGTGGCGGCACTGGCTGGAGGGAGCTAGACACCCGTTTTTAGTCCTCACAGACCACAGAAACCTAGAATACCTCCGATCCGCCAAAAGACTCAACCCCCGGCAAGCCAGGTGGGCCCTTTTCTTTACCCGCTTTAATTTCACCATCTCCTACCGACCCGGGACAAAGAACACCAAGGCTGACTCCCTTTCCCGACAATACGACCCGATTCCCCAGAACTGTACCCCCGAGCCCATCATTTCTCCCACGCTCCTCCTCGCTCCCGTCCAGTGGGACATTATGTCCGAGATCTCCCAGGCCAACTCAACAAACCCGCCACCGCTCAACTGTCCACCCGACCGGACCTTCGTGCCACCGGCTCTTCGGGAGCGAGTGCTGCGCTGGGTCCACTCTTCGGTCAGCTCAGGTCATCCGGGCATCACCTCCACAGTTCGACTGTTAAGGAACCGGTTCTGGTGGGAAACCTTGCAATCCAACACAGCCTCCTACATCCGCGACTGCAGGATCTGCAATATGGCCAAATCCCCTAGACAGGCTCCATCAGGTCTCCTTCTGCCACTACCCTTACCTCAACGACCCTGGTCACACATTGCCATCGACTTCCTGACCGATCTTCCGGCCTCCCAGGGGCACACCACCATTCTCACTGTAGTTGACCGGTTCTCTAAGGGGTGCCGCCTGATTCCCCTACCCAAGCTCCCGACCGCTCTCGAGACTGCAGAACTCCTTTTTCAGTATGTCTTCCGCTTTTACGGCCTCCCCGAAGACATCGTTTCAGACCGGGGACCCCAGTTCACCTCCAGGCTCTGGACAGCATTCTTCCGCCAACTCAACATCAGCGTTAGTCTCACTTCCGGCTACCACCCCCAATCAAATGGACAATCTGAGCGCCTAAATCAAGAAATCACTAAATTCCTACGTACCTATTGTCATGAAAATCAATCCGACTGGAGTCGCTACCTCCCCTGGGCCGAATACGCACAAAACTCAATCCTCAAACCTTCCACTAACCTCACCCCTTTCCAGTGCATACTAGGCTACCAACCTCCTCTCTTCCCCTGGTCTGGCGAACCCTCGGAAGTGCCTGCGGTTTACAGCTGGCTACGACGCAGCGAGGCCGTGTGGAACAAGGCTCACGTACATCTCCGACGAGCCACAAGACGAGCGGTGGAGCAAGCGGATCGCCATCGCCGTCCCTGTCCCGACTACTCTCCTGGACAGTGGGTTTGGCTCTCAACGCGGGACCTCCGTCTCCGCCTGCCCTGCAAGAAGCTTAGCCCCAGGTACGTGGGTCCCTTCAGAATAACAAGACAAATTAATCCGGTGACCTTTCGTCTCCAACTGCCCCCTCACTATCGCATTTCTCCTACTTTTCATGTATCTCTTCTACGACCGGCCGGTGCTCCACAACCCGAGGAGGAAGCAAACTCCACCCCCCCCCCCCCCCCCCATGCTCATTGACGGCGAGGAGGCTTTCTCAGTGCGGTGCCTACTGGACTCCAGATGACTTCGTGGCCGCTTACAATACCTGGTTGATTGGGAAGGCTATGGTCCGGAAGAAAGATCCTGGGTCGGAGCCGATGACATCCTCGATCCCAATTTGATCACCGAATTCCACCGAGCCAATCCAGACAGACCAGCCCCACGACCTCGAGGTAGACCCCGTCGCCGACCGCACCCTCGCTTCTGGAGCCGCTCGCAGGAGGGGGGCTCTGTTACGAACACCAGTGAGGACGCACCCATTCACCGATCCGCTTCACCTGAATTCTAACTCGCACTGATTATCTAACAGCTGTTGCCCATCATCTTCCCTCTACTAAAACCTCGCTTCCCCGTGCCCTCATTGCGGAGTCTTGTTTGCCCCGGCTGCATTACTGAGCGTTACTTACCTGAATTCCTGTCTCTTGTCGAAGCCAACCTTGCCCGAACTTGACCATTCTTCTGATTGCCGCCTGCCCCGAACAAAAAATGATATTGTCTGACTTTGAATATAGCCGCCAGTCCTGATCTAACGTCTGCTCGACCACGAACCCGATCACCAGTCCAGAGCTGAAGCTTCACTGACCACGAACTCTGTTGCCAGCTAAGTCGTTGCCCGTGTTACTCTAGTTAAATTACCTTTAAATAAAAACCGCATATGGATCCCAACCTCTCTGAGCTTTCATTACACTATGTTGCCTATTCCAATCAGTGTCTTTATTTTGTTTTATTCAAATATCTAAACAAGATAAATTTAGCTGAAAATATAACACCAGATTTTAAGACTAGTTTCTTAATATTTAGAGAATCTATCTTGAAAATAAGTGTGTTTTGTCCTGTTTTTCCCGATTAGTTTTACTCATTTGATGTATTTTTATAGTTTATGCATTAATATAATACACTAAATGCATGCTTACTATAAGAGTGTAGATGATTAGAGGTAAGGGTCATTTTACTGTAAATAAACCAGTTCCATTCAATGTTAATGTTGAACTTTCAAAAAAACATTTTCTATCTGAGTACCAGACATCTAAAAATGATGTTTTCATCATCTAAAAATAACACATTCATGTTTTATTTAAAAAAAAAAAAATAAATAAATAAAAAAAATAAAATATATATATATATATATATATATATATATATATATATATATATATATATATATATATATATATATATATATGGCATTAAACACTAAACAGAGTCAACTTTGCCAAATAATGTGATTTTTTTTTTTTATTATTATTATTTAAATTATATCAGTAGTAAGTAATTGACAAACAATACATGGACATAGCACACAAATGGCACTCAATTTCTTAAGTTACCTTAAGAAATACCAAGAGCTTGCTGAACTTGGTTTTATATAATGTCTTCTGCTCATATGTGTCACTGGTCAAAAGTGTTTCTAAGTTACACAATATTTAATCAGTTACTGGGTCTTAATTTGATCAGATCAGGCATGGGAAGCTCAAAACTTGGCTTGTTCTAAAGCGTGCAGTGCTGCTGGAAAAAATCGACAAACTTACACACCTAATTGTTATTGCGGCTGTGTTTGGCCTGGAGCCAGTCGATAGGAATCAGGGATCAGCTCCTGGGCTGTTGCTCCCACTTCCAGTGTCTTAGTTGTAATGCATCCCTCTACTAACAGGGATCAAGGTATTAGGCATTCAGGTTATTTGTATTGATTTTATGTGCTGTCATGCCTTATTTCAGCCAACTTATATTTGTGGAAATTGCAAATTTCACTTCGGAAATGTCACCTGCATTTAATCTCACGCAGTGTGGTCAATACAGGAATGTGGGCTTGATCGGGGCCACATTATTGCACAGGAGCTGGGAGCATCACTTGTTGCCATGGCATCGACCCAGTGGTAAAAGATGGGAGTTGTCCAGAGACCTGTACGTGAAAGGACAGAATATAATTTGAATGTTACGGAAGATAAAGATTGCATCATTAAAATGTATGTACAGCTGAATCATTCATTGGTTTGAATGTGAGCTATTAAGATGTCTGGTAACACTTACATAATAAATTAATGTTCCCTTGGTTAAGGATTTATAAAGGGTTTTTTAATGACTAATAATTCATTTACAAATGCATTCTAAATCATGTATATGAAGTTACAGCAACATGCATAAGAAAGGGCAACTTTCATCCAATACTGAAGAGTAAGCATTTTGACTTACACTGTTTAAATTCTTAATAAACACGCTTGCTCATACTTTTACGTTTTTGATTAACTCACTAATTTATTATTTGTGTAACAATGTTCCAAAAAAGACTATTATAGTAGGATTTAAAATTAGGCATTATATCCGCTTCATTTATTATTTACTGTAATGTCTTGACTCACTTGAGTAGTCCTTTTCCTGTGTTGTCAGGTTGATGCCAAAAGAATAGTTTAAATATTCCTAGTTACAAAAAGCCCTATGTAAAAACACCTTTCTTTCAAATCTTCACGCTCATTCACAGCATAAATTGTATAAGAAAGCCTGCTGACCATTAAACAATACTGAACTTCTAGGCACAGGAGTCTTATGTTGGCAACTTCTTAATAATTGCTTCACATTTGTCCATTTTACATTAATGTACATTTTAATAGATTGCCCTATGTAAAATAGGGTGTTGAATGAGTGTTATTAAGCATTTATACATAATTGACAGGTATTCAATGAAAGTCCCACTTTTATACAGATATACATAGCTCCATATCAGTGATTCATAATACATTTGTAAATTCATTATTAGTTATTAATAAACCCCTTTATAATCCTTAAACAAAGGGAACATTATTGTAAAGTGTTACCAGATGTTCTTATTTGCAGTAAAAATATAAACTTTTTATGTTTTCTTATATTTTTGAGGACAGAATATTTACATGAAATATTTATGTGATAAATATAAATATTCTGCATCTATCGATTGCAGAACAAAATATGCACAAAGCACAAAATATTTGCCAGTGGTCTTTAGAAATAAATTCTACAATTACTGTACAATACTTACACTGTTTTATATATATATATATATATATATATATATATATATATATATATATATATATATATATATATATTAGAATATGTCTAATAATTTCCATTCTGCAGTCCATGCAAAAATAGCAATAACTTGGCAATGAAGTCACCTGCTCACCGTCAGTTTCAGCTAGGTTTACCTCTAATAGCTCTGATAGCTTTACCTGTGGGCAAAGGTTTATCAAAACAAAGCTGAAGCCATGTAAATATACAACGACATGCAGTGGCACAGTTTGTTGGCTCACATGCCGAAGGCGATGTTTTCTTTCATTCAAAATTTGCTCTGGAAACTAATCGTCTCCCAATAAAGCCCATGGCAAATATGGGCAAGAATGACACCCACATGTGAAAGTTTACATAGCTTGGCCAAATGTACATACAGGGCATGGAGTGGAGGGGACTATGCGGACCATTTTGGAGGGGCGTGGGGGGGGTGAGAGACTGGGCCTGGGATTGTGTTTGGATGTTGAGGGTAAATGGACAGCAGCTGGCTTTGCCTCACATCTCATAGGCTACTAGTCATGTCAAGCAATTTTTATTTGTATAGATCTTTTCACAATACACATCATTTAAAATCAGTTTTACAGAAGATCCCGTTGTAATTTCCGTAATATAATAATTGTCTTAAAAGCCCATGAGCATTTCTGAAAAAAGAAAAAATGTAATTGAAAGTTGTGTTTTGAATGTATGTAGATGACACAAATTGCATAACATGACTTGAAGTTTCAATGCTAATTGTTAGCAATGCATCTAAAAATGGCTGCCCAGTTTAACCTGTCCGTGGTGTAACATGCTAAACTCCATCTAAAATTACTTTAAGCAGTATTATAATTATTGTGCATGCAATTGTCATGAGCTCATATTAACTGAGACTACATGGAATGTTTTGCTAAATGATTTTTGTCATACTGCAGCACCTTTGGCATGAACTAGTGAAATCAAATTGTTTGGGTGGAAAACATTTAAATAGAAATGGTGAACATTTACAACATCTAAAAACAAACACTTTATTTCTTACAAATAAATACATTTTCCATGTACATTTGTAAACTACCGTGCAGATTTAAAGTAAAAAAAATGCAAATGCAAAATATGCAAATAATGCAAAGTGAAATAACCACTGGACAAAGGATTCCAGTCAAACCTTGTTCTCACAGAAAACCTACATAAACCTGTAAATACATTTGTATTTGTATTTCCATACTTTTTTCATGAGTTAACACAAAGGAATGTATGTTACCTCATTAAAAACTAACCTAACCCAGTTGTTTTTTCTCTTTAACCTTATTTTTGAACATATGCCTTTCTTTCTTTCTTTCTTTTTACTTAAAAATAGGAAAGGGTTGCTTCTTTACTCTTGTCCTTTCACAAATTGCTTGCCAAGGCAAAGAAAAGACTGGGCAATGAGCAGGCCAGATCATCCTCTAACTGATGAGTCTGATGCTAATCTATGGATCAATTAGGAAAAGCCACATGGGGTCAAACTGCAGATATTGCAGTGCCTATTAGTTCTTCTACCTACCATTATTACAGAGTCACATGTTCAAACAAAGAGCAGAGGCTCGGCATATAGGCAGCACTAGCCAAGGTAAACAGACCTGCAATGAGGCTTGAACAAAATATTGATCTGACACAAATCTGCAGACGGGATTCAATTCTGTGATTAAGATTATTGTGTGTGCTCACAGTAAACTTACTTCAGGGCATTTATCAAGCATTTTAAGGAAAATGCTTCTTACATATAATATTGTATATAAAATGTAGAGACAATAATTTTAGATTAGCCTAAATCATATAGAATGGGGTCCAAATATCTGACACAATTTTGTGGAAATGTTCCATTTTCTAAGTCAACACTAATTTTATTTTTACAAATTACATTGTCAACAATTTAAGTGTAAAGTATAACTCAAAGTATTTGTTTATTTATTTAGTTGAATATTTTATTTTCCATGTTGTCCCAGCATGATTTGAAAATGTTCCAAATAGCCTCTTATTTGCTTCAACATAAGCAAGGTACTACTCTCTGGAATTCAGATTTTTTTTGGACATCATTATATTTTTCTGAAAATTGTTTCTGAAAATTATTATAGAGATTGTGAACAGCAACCCACCGAAAGTTCTTCATGAGGCATTTGCACCTTTAATTCCATCTATTTTATTTGAGACATTTATTAATGCTAAATAATCCACATGAAGATGAATGTGATCTTAATGGAACTACTGCATAAAGATGCCCAACATTATTTATAAGTGCAAGATTGGTACCCTTCTCAGTGCACAGACAGCTGTATAATAGTGAATTGAAATTAATGGAGGAAGATAAACAGAAAGGGGTGAGGAAATGTATATTTGCACTGCTAATTCATGTGCTAATTTTTAGAACCATGCATTTATTCCAAATTACTCTTTTTGAGAAAGTGTTGCACACTACACAATGTGCAAACAAAGAAACTCTTCTATTCTGAGTTTTGCACAAATAGTACCACATAATATCACACAAAACAACTGAACAAAGGAGCACCATGGAATGTAATATGGATGAAATCTGACATTCCAATGACATTTGTGTTTTAGATATACCACAGAGATGAATGTGAACTGGGTCTTTGGTTTGAGTCGTGCATTCCAAAGCTGGTCACAATGTTGAGCCTCATGCCACCATTCAAAATCCATGTGCATACATTAGTTATGAATAATTTCAGATTTGTCCTCTGCAGATTAGATTAAGTCAACCATGGGGGGGGGGGGGGGGGGGGGGGGTATGAATGCTTCCCACACTAAACTTAATGAGTGTGACAATGCTGACAATGCGAAAAGTAGTGAAGTAAGCCAACATTTAATGATTCAAAAACTATGAAGGTAACTGCAAGAGGCAGTATAATAAAGCTTTCAGATTGTTTAGGATTCCTCTTATCTACTGCATGCTCATTGGGACTACAAGATGTCTCTAGATTCCTCCAATGAAAAAAAGGAGGCCTCAAAGGAAAAATAAATATGCTATTGATGAGTTGCCAAATGGAAAATCCTACTGATTGTCATTGCCTTTATCACACAAATCCATTTCATTCCATTCTGTTAGAGACTTGGCATTATTATAACCAAATTAACAATTGTGACCCAAGCAAACATGCTGGGATTTGGACTTGTCACAATACCCACACATTGGGGTGCTTGTCCGAAGTGGACATCCTGCACAGCAGGGCCTCGTCTATCTGAGATGAGCTTCAATGCCCTCCTGCTGACTGCACCAGTCCAACATGATAAAGTAGCCTGGCCTACATACAAGCCGTCCCTCCCAGTATGAAGACACAAAAAGCATACACTATCAACACAGTTGATTATGAGAGTGTACTGAATGCTAATTGACATCACAGATCAGGACAGAATCCCTTATTGTTTAGAGGGTGTCGACTTTCAAGTAAGTGTGCAAGAATATGTCGTTTATGTATTCTGTGGAAAGAAACACAATTTTTTTTCCTATTAGGCTACATTGTAAAAAAAAATTTAATCTGTATGAACTTTTTACACCCACTTCATTTGTCACAGCAATTTCTGTAGTTCCAAATCGTTTTTTGTTTTATAAATCAGTAATTAAATTCAAAGTGGTTGAAAAACTGCAGTGAACTTGCTGCTGCAGGCTCTAAATTTGGCACCACTTTTAATTTACTTACTATTTAAGGCAGCAATTCATTTTATATTTTAAATGTATACATTTTTTATTACATTTATTTTAAATATTATTTTTTTTATATATAAAGTGGGCTTATAAAGGGATTCATAGATTACTAATACGTAATTTCTAAATGCATTTTAAATCAACAAACTCATGAAAAATCAATAATATGCTCTTATAACAACATGAATAAAAAGGGTAAATTTTATGCAATACTTACATGTAATAAATGCTTAATAAATTCACTTATTCATTCATATTAATCAAAAACATAAAATGACATAATTGATGATTTATGTCACAATGCAGCAAATATTTACTATTATTGTCAGATCAAAAGGAATGTTGTCTATTATGTACTGTAATGTCTTGACTGACTTCTGCTATCACTTTTTTATTTTGTCATGTTAATGTCAAAAATATTAGAGTTGCTCCAAGTGGCATCCCAACTTATTCCTGCTTACCCAAAGTCCTCTACAGGAACTCTTTTCAGGTCTGCATGCTCATTCACAGCATGTATCATATAATAACACTGAAACATGAAACATTCACATAAAATCAAATGGAACTTTATGAACATTGGTTTTGAATACTAGAAACTCCTTAATAAATGCTTCACATTGGCCCTGGGTAGCTCAGTGAGTGAAGACACTGACTACCACCCCTGGAGTTGTCCAGTTCGAATCCATGGCTGATGAGTGACTCTAGCCAGGTCTCCTAAGCAACAAAATTGGCACAGTTGATAGGGTGGGTAGTCACATGGGGTAGTCTCCTCGTGGTCGCTATAATGTGGTGTGCTCTCAGTGGGGCGTGGTGAGTTGTGTGTGGATGCCGCGGTGGATGACTTAAAGCCTCCTCACGCGCTATGTCTCTGCGGTGATGCGCTCAACAAGCCACATGATTAGATGCGCAGGTTGATCATCACTGACACAGTAGTAACTGAGATTCATCCTCCGCTACATACATTACTAAGCCACCACGAGGACTTAGATTATAACATGTGCGATAAAATGTGCAGTCTTTTGGCAGGTATTCTATGAAAGTCACCCTTTTCATGCGTTATCACCACATTTCAATGACTTATAAAGCATTTATAAAAGATTTTGGTCATTAATTAACTGCTTTATAAACCCTTAACAAAGAAAACACTAATTTAAAAGATTAAAGATTTTTTCAAATGTATTATTAACATTACTATGATGACAATAAAAAAAATTTGCTCTGAATGTTAATACTATAAGTCAATTTGGAGAGCAATATATTTAATTTAAAATATTTTTAGCCTTTTTCCACATCCATAAATATTTTAAAATAGGACTTTAGCAAAGTAGCTAGGAAGAAGTATTTTTGACATCATTGTAAAAGGGCTTTCTCATTACACTACCCTTTTCTGCACTGTAGTCCAATAAGAAAATGCTGACTTAATCAGTCTCTTGCCTTGCTGATGTATTTCCCATTTCCCAGTGGGTGTGACTAGTTCCCTTAGCCTGTGGCTCTGAAAACCTGGGTGGCCGTGGCTCTCCCTAAAGGGTACAATACAAGCTAAGTTTAGCAACCTAAATCTGCAATAACACAGTTCCTAGCTACGGGTAATCCTATCAAAATGGACTACCTCCCAGAGACAATGAGAGCCAGTGCCCGCTAATGACTGAGAGATGTCACACATGAAATGATGTGTGCAATGAGAGGACATGAGCCAACCTCCTGAGAGCTGCTCCACCTAGACCTAAAACCAATATGCCATGTCACTGAGCCCTACACAGGCACTTCTGAACTACCTAAACAAACTGCAGATGTTCTGGCAAAGGCTCAAGTCACAGGTGCAGTATAGACATATGAAGCATCAACCTCACATGTTTTCTGAAGAAATTCTCTATACATTTTTTGCCCCAGATTGTAAAGTTCCTTTTCCTACAGTCTTTTTCAACAGTTGTATTGCTTTGATAGTACTTTGAAAACTTTGCATTTTTCTTTGAAAGTGAAAGGATCTGCTGTCATGAACTCTGTGGAAATATGAGGCGAGACTGCAACTCAGAGCTTGTGCTACAAGGCTTGATGGAAATACAGACGGACGGACGGTCAGACAGACAGACAGACAGATAGATATATAGATAGATATTTTTAGTCTAATAATATAATATTCATTAATTGTTGTAAATTTCCCATTAGGATTGTATGATAAATTAAACAGAAATGTTCTGTTTTATTGGATTAAATTGGACTTTTGCCCAAATTTCCCAAAATTATCTGCTTGGGATTCTGATGCATTATTAAGAAACATCATATCTATGTCAAATGCATGAAACTTTCATTACAGATAAGTCATCTCTTACATAAACCAATAAACATGAGTGGTTTGGCTTAATATTTGGTTTTGCCAAACAAATGACCCTAACATAAATACTTTTTATTTCATTTTTTTATAGGTCACAACATCAATTTTATTTTTAAAGCATTGATGGCGTGATTTAGTTGGACAAGGGTACAAAAATAGCATCAAATTTACGACAAGGCGTCCAAACCGAACATACACTTCCTGAGTTCTTATGTAATATATATTAATCACCGGTAAATTAGGCACACAATTACAGCACTGAAAGACCACCAGGTCTGTTGAACCTTTGAAGAAAGTTTTCATCTCACTGTTTTTTTCTCTCCTTACACAAAACCTAAAGGCTAATTTGCTATCATCAGGTCTCTTTGTAAACCCAAGACTGGTATTTGGGAATAATCCTCCACTCATACACAGAATTTGGTCCCAACAGGCATGGACAAGATCAGCTTCCAAGCTTTTTAAGAGACAAGCCTTTGTGAGTTATGCAATGTTCAAGGATGAATACATTCTTTCTTGAGAAACTGAGAGATGAGTTGGACAGGACATAACTTTGGTGCTTTGTGTTTGGCAAGTTACAGCAACAGATGGCTTCTCTAAGTGGGTTCATTAATAGTCTTATCATTGTCTATGCCTGCCACTTTATAAATCCCCACAGCAATATTTATGATAATTACTTGACCTTGTGACCATGTCTCTGTATGTAAATCACCTATTCTAACAGTACAAAATATTCTCAATAACTATAAATAAATATACATATATTTAAATATATATAAATAAATATAAAATATTTATTACAATCACTGTTTATTTATTTTGTATTTTTTACTAAATTCTTTTAACTGCAAACTCGCCCCATATTGACCTTCCTCAAATTGTAACCTTTAAGTGTTATCTGTATAGAAACACCATCAAATCAAATTTGCTAAAGTTTCCATTAAATGCACAAAAAATTGAGGGTTTCCTTTTTCTGTTCTTTTTTTTAACTTTTCAACATCCATTTTCCCTTTTTGAACAATTCAACTGGTATGCCCTATTCCAGAGGCGAGTCTGAAAAAGATTTTGGGTGTGCCAATAGTAAGCTGGGTGTTCAAGAAATTACTATTAAGTGAAATATAAAAAAATTACCATTTACAGGCATTGCATCAATCATAAACTCTTGTTTGTTTAAATTACTGAAAATATCAATAAATAATGGAGTAAATAGCTCCGTTAACATACAAATATAAGGCTTAATAATTTATTAAATAAAAATGTTTTGGAATGATTCATCATTATTTTCCAAAATATGTTAAGGACACAAATATAAATGGTGGTACAATTTGTACAATACAGAAAAATATACAACAATACACCAGGTTTTAGTAACATTAATTGGTTTAAAAACGTAACTGTGTATAAGAAATAAATCAGTAATGCTTTGTGTTGAAAAGAAGAATGCAACTTTTTTGTTACATTGTTACGTACAGTATAAATAAAGTCAGTATAAATAAAGGATGATATCATGTCTGACATGATGCAAACAGACAGCAAGTAGAACACTGATGAGGAGTAATAGATTTATATATCATCAATTTACTGAATCAATAAAAGGCAGTACAATTTAGCCCACCTTTTCAGACGTATTCTGCAAATATTCCACAATATACATATTATATCAGAATTGGGGAAGAAAAGAACAACAACAATTATGTTACAACTTATTTTGCTTGTATGGACACATGCCATTATGAATAATGAGGCATAAATCCAAACTTAGTATCATAAACTTTCTTAATTTAAAGTGCGTGTTTTTTTCCTCAGTCACCCACCCAGGATATGTTGCGAGAGTGCCTGTGTAAACTTAGAACACACTTGAGTATTATTATAATCATTATAATTAATTATTACATTTCATAATTAATGTGTAATTGATGCATTAAGTAAAATATTGGTGCATTTTAAACCTATACATACATAAAAGCTTAAAAATAAGTAGTAAAGTTTTGGGTGGCAGTTGCACACCCTGGCACACCTGTGGCTACACCACTGCCCTATTCTAATATATTCCCCCACAAATCTTGCAGTATTATCAAAAGTAAGACTAGCACATAAAGTGTAAAACACACAATAAACACACATAATATTAAATGTACTGAGACAAATTAGTTCAGTCATTTCTTTTGTCAGTAAATGTCACAGTTACCACTATAACCTTGGTTCCCTGATAGGTTGGTATGAGACACTGCTTCAGTAGCTAACACTATGGTAATTCCCCCAGGAGTGACGATCCCTGAAGCCTGCGTAGAATCATGCCAATCTCTCAACAGATGGTCCTGTATGCTTTGTGCCTTATTCAGGTGTGATTTCGGGCATATAATACAAAGTACCCAAGCCCAAGAGGAAGCCTCTTAGCCTTTAGATTGAGCTTTTACACTAAAATGTATAGTTCAAACAAAATAATTTTGTTCAACAATTGACCCACAACACTTACTTAGTTTCTAAATTTAACCACAAATAGTTCTAGACATAAATAACTACTATTGGCATTGTATTAATTTATTTTCTGTTATACAGTAGCATCATTTCATGTACTGTTGTTTTGAAACAATACCTGTTGACTTGACTTGTGTGGTCAATATATGCACAAAATGCCCTCAGTGGACAAAGGATGTGCAGTCTCTTAGCCTCGTCCAACTCAAAAGAAAGCTTGCAGGGAGATAACCTGCACCCTAATGGGAATGGCCCTGATTGCCAGCGTGGCTTCACAGCAGCGGGTCACAAGGAGATATGAGCTATTGTGTCGCCTCATGCAATGAGTCAAGTCAAGTCAAGTCAATTTTATTTGTATAGCGCCTTTCACAACACACATCGTTTCAAAGCACCTTTACAGAAGTTCAGCATTAACAGACGATAAAAATGTAATGTCTATAAAGTCGATAAATCATCATCATCATTGTGCAGGGCTCCAAACTGCGACTAAAAATGGTCGCATTTATGACCAAATAAATTTATTTGTGAGTGTAATTTCTGTCAAGGTCGCCATTGGCGACAGTAAAAATTTACTCCCTTTGATTTTAAAATTTGCATTACATTTCCCGAGATACATTACAAAAGTTTATATCAAAAGAAATAGCGGGGAAAATGGAGTTCATTGCAGGAACTAACCATTTCAAAAAAAGAGACTGTGAGAAAACACGGTGACAGTAACAAGCATAAAAAATGCACGTGATCACATAATTGCGAAGAATGCTCCACAGACTACACTGTTAGCACGTGCAGTTTTTCTTGCATGCGAGCTGCGGGACGAAAAGGAATGGAAGGAGTTAAAAATGAAAATATTTGGCGCCTGTTTTTCCCCCTATAGGAGCCAATGGCTCCTTAATTGATTTTTTGTTTGGAGCCTTGTTGTGGAATTAGATAAGATATGATTCTTTATCGTGTTTAAAAATAATTAAATAATAATTGTATTAATAACCCCAGTGAGCAAGCCGAAGGCGACTGTGGCAAGGAACACAAAACTTCAAAAGATGATGGTTAATGGAGAAAAATAACCTTGGGAGAAACCAGACTCACTATGGGGGGCCAGTTCCCCTCTGGCTAACATCATGAATAATGTAAATAAGAATTTTTTTTTTTTTGAGTCACCATCGAGTTTACCCAGCACTGGAGAGACCTCATGTGTAGCATTCCAAGAAAAGTAAGAGCAGCCACCGTGGCCTTCAACCCCAACATATCCTGAAACACTTGCATTGGTAAATCTACACCCAGCTTGAACCTCGTCAAGCTCCAGAGGGTAAACTGAATGTGGGCGCTGGAAAGGTGAACTGTCATAGTCACTGAGTTGAGTCCCATTCCCAAAAAGGAAACCTGCCAACTGAGCACTAGGGTGCTCTACATCCAATTGACCTTGAGGCTTAAATTCTTTAAGTGCGTAAGCAACAGATCCATGTGTTTGCATGCCAATTCTTTGTATTGTACTAAAAGCAGCCATTCGTTGAGATTCAAGACACAGTCTGTGCTCAGCCTTTGCAGAGTAATCACCATGTTGTGCACCAAAGCGCAAGGAGCTAGGAACAGTCCGAAAGGTAGGGACCTTGAATTGAAATGCCATACCTTGAAGGAGAATCTCACAAATGGCCTGTGGCATGGGGCTGTTTGAACATGAAAGTACCAGTCAAAAGGATGGACATGAGATAAATCTGTGTCTGAGCTACCACTTCAACATAGATTTTCTTAGTGTCCGATTCAAGTGCCTCAATTCCAGAATTGGCCGCAACCCTCCCTCTTTCTTGGCAATAAGAAAATAATGGCTGTAAAAGCCTTTTCATGTGTTGCACACCAGCATGATCTTTGCCACACCCTTTGTGGGAGAGAGATTGAACCTCTTGACGTAAAATCAGTGCTTCCTGCACCACCATGGTGGGGCAAAGGACATTGTTGATGTGAGGTGTGCTGCCATGCAAACTAAAACACATAGTCGGACCAGACTGTGTTCAGTACCTAGCTGGAGACCCCCGGCAGTCATCTGTGACTGCTGACATTAGCGTGCTACCCACCCTCGGGGGGTAGTTGCTGAACATAGTTTAATCTATTCAAATTGGTAAGGCTTGTGCAGGCTCACTAGGTCTTTTGTCAGTGTTGGGACATGGCAGCCTTCTGACACATCAGCAACACTAGTAAAACAATCATGACACTAAGACACTAAGTCACATTCACGTTCTCGGCTCACAATGGTGGGTAGAGTGAGAGAGTGGTTTTGAAGATACAGAGGTGTTTTCCGGGCCTTTTGAGGGCCCATGTGGACCTCGCACACAGGCAACAAAGTCTTTTGTCTGTGTCATGACATGTGGCAGTCCTTACATGCACACTGAACAGGCAAAGCCACTTCTGATTGAGAGGAGGAGAAACACAAGGCCATAGCCGGTGTTATCTCATTCTCTGATACTCCGTGCTCCACATCCCATCTTCGCTTCCCTACCTTGTGTGGTCCCTCGAGGGCCATAAAAGTTGGACTGGGGATTGGCATCCATTTTTAGAAAGAATGCGAGTCTGGAGTCTTCATGTTTCATCTGCTAACAATAAACACAATCAGTCTCAGCGAGAGCCTCTTCAGCATGAGACTGGCCCAGGTATTGTAAACAGTGCTCCTGTCTATCACGCAGAGGGAAAATACATACCTGATTTAAGTCACCAGCTCATTTATAGAGTGCCTAATGACCTGAACTGGGTTTGTCTGAAAAGGAAGCAATGTGTCAGGTTTGCAGAGCATAAGATGTAATCACAATCTTTAAGTAGAAGAATTCTGATGAAATGGCCCTTTGCTTGATATTATTTGTGTGCAATGATGCATGCATAATGCATTTCAAGCTATCTAGATTAGCCTGATTCTAGATTCAGAGATTGTCACTCCTGGGGGAGTTCTCATAGGGTCTGCAACTGATACAGCATCGAAGGGATGGATTTGACAACCCGATATAATGAGAAGTCTGAATTTGTATGAGTTGGCTAAATCATATGAAAACGTATGAGTTAATTTGTTTGAATTCGTATGAATTGTAGACGTGCAAATATCGGATGTTCATTGCAGAAGTATGTGAAAGTTCTATGTGTCTGGCATTGTGTACAGGACATGCTTATTAATTTTATGCATTAAACCAAATCCCATATTGAAACCTAACCACTGAGTGCGTAGGCATGTTTCGAAGCATAAATAGTATGTTGTGTTTGACGGAAGAAATTATTTGTGTGTTTTAGAAAGGGGACAAGGAAGAGTCACCTAATTTGACTGTTGTAAAAGTAATTTAGCCAATTTGAACATATCCGTACAATTTCTCCATGAGAATGTGTTGGACTTGAAAGATAACCAAAAATATTAGGCTTGCTCTTCATAAAATTAAGACCCTGTGTTTTTCAAAGTGCCAATATTTTAGAGAGGAAATATTAATTGATTTAATATAAATAATACTGTATAAATGTAATATAAATGCATCAAATTTATCAGAAAAAAATTCATTGGAAAAACGGCTTTTAATATCTGTTACTTTAATTTTTTTAACAGTTCTATACTTTTGAAATGTATTTTTTTTTTACATAAACTGCTGTGTACTACCAATTACTATATTGATTTTACCAATTATTGATTTCTTAATTTGATAGTGATGTCAGATTAATTTCCTGAATGAAATGCCCTTGATCTGTGTGATAAATCTTGTGTAATATCTGACACCTGAAAAACCCTGACAGCTATTTAAGGATACAAACAATATGGCAAATAGCAAGTTGCAAATGTTTATTGATTGTTTATATGTTCTTGGTGACAGCATGCCACTGGAGGTCACATTTGTTTACTCCCCAAATTTTAGAAAATGTTGGAGATGCATTAAAGATTGTTGACCCATTGATGTCCCTCATGTGTGTTCAGACAGTAACATTGGAAAGGTCTTTATAGAACTGTTGCAAAATTTCACATACGTATGATCCAAGCCAAAACACACTATATGATATTTTAAGAGACATTCTTTTCCAGCTCAACAGCCATTATATATTTCATGGATTTGAAAGCTTATATTTTACTGGCATACAAGGCTTACATTTTAAAATGCAAAATGTTTTAATTATCTTTCAAAACTTCAAAAACAAACACTCTTGCAAGCAATTAAAATTCTAAAATGACAAAAAGAATGCTGCAGAGCTGAGTTTTTGGGATATGCAAAATGACAAAATATTCAGAACACATTAGGAAAAATGCTTGTCACTTCTAACAATGCAGTATAACAGATGGAATTAATGCTGGGTAAAAGGACAAAAAGAGGGAGCCTTAAGCCATACACAAAATGCCATGCTGAAACTAAAAATTACTCAGTTTATTTCAAACTGTTTACTTTGTACTTTTGGCTGGCGACAAAGAGAAAGAGAGAGGCAGCTCAGAGGCCTGCACCGTCTTTTTCATAGACAACCCCCCATTCTTCAATGGTTTTAAAACAGGCCTTGCAAATTCCCTGGCAGCAGAGAGAAGAAGTGGAGAAAGAGAAGAAAAGCACAGTAACATCTGCAGATGCGTCCAGACAGACAGTCGGGATGTGAATAACTCAACTCTCAGTTGCCCTGACCTCTGGAAAACAAAGACGAGATGCCTAGGAGAGGAAAGGGGAGCCCCGGGAAGCGGCCCCAAGAGTGAGACCGGTGAGCAGGATTTATTGTTTCTGCTCTGGTTGAAAGCGGTGCCATCGGGGCACCCAGCGCCACATGCCACTACGACTGTCATAGTTGCCATACAATGATCTCTGCCCAACAATCCAAGAAGAGCGGCACAGGAACCAAACATAAATTCAGAGAGTATGCCAGGTATAATAAAGCTTTGTGAAGGCATATCAGCCTGACATGTTCATAAATGCCTTTTAATAAATCAATCTTTCCTTTAAGTAACATTCCTAATAGTCAATCCATGTTTTTCTCTCTAAATCAAAGCTAAAAAGGACAATTGTCTCGACTAGATATCAAAGGGAGACTAAACAAAGCAACTGTGGACTTCAAGACTTAAATCTTACAAGTCTCTAATCCCCCATGCAGGACCTTTGGTCTCCATGGAAACCCTGGAGCATTCAACCAAGTGATTGCCTCCAATGAATTTCAGATAAGAAGAAATGGAAGTGAATTGATGTGATTTTAATGCAGAATAGTGCAGCAAAGGGGAGGTCCGCTCGGTTCATATTTGAATAAAGCAAACAGAGAAGACAAAAGGCTGACAGCCGTAAATGACATTGTCAGTACAAAAATTATCAGCCAGTTTACAATCTGTTTGCTCATGTAGAACAAACAGTATGTGTGTGGCATCCACTGGGTTTGTGAATGGCAGGGCTGTCGGCAGCCGGTGAGAGAGAAAGGCAGATCTCTGCTCCCCCAACCAGAACTGCTACCATTAGATAGCAGTTTGACAGACGTGTGGAAAAAGCACCAGCGTTCAACACAAACAAGACTTCTGCTCTTGTTTCACCTTTGGAATAATCATATATTTATCTTTGACAAATTGGGAGAATAAAGGAAATCAGAAGTCAGGTGACTTACAGAGGGGAAAATCTCAGATCTAATGGGAGGCACATTCCAAACAACTGACCCTCAGTTCCCTAGCAAAGGCCCACACCACGATTCTTTTTATCCCCCCTGTCTGTTTAGAGAGAGAGGGAGATTAAGAACAAGGGGATGCTCCTTAAACAGAGACTTTGAAACCCATCCCCTCCCTTTTGTGGCATTTTGTCACAACTTTTGTTTTGAACTTGTTAACTTCTCGGCGGCTGCACTGGCCTCAGCAGCTATCCAGCTCGCCGGAATCCACAAAGCATCAGTATTCATTGCAAGGGGACACTGTGGGGAAATGAGCGACTGCTACAGTGGATCTGTACCATATAGTCCAAAGACAACTCGTAATAATTCATTTGAGATGGCAAAATCAAAAGATATTATAAGACTTTTAAGTTCTTACAGGAAGACTTGCTGACTTGAGGGAGATTTAAGATTTATTTGATGAATATTAAACGTCTAGGTCACGTATGTAACCTCCGTTCCCTGATGGAGGGAACGAAACTAGGGGTCTCTCTTGAGTGCCAAATATGCCTCTGATGCATGAAAAAAGGCAAATGAGAAGTTGGCAGACAGTATTTGCATACCCTGCCCCCGGACATACGAGTATAAAGGCGAGGAAATACTATGAGTTCATTCAGGATTTTTCTGAGGAGCCGGGAGTGTCCGGCCACCTCAGTGGCCTCGGCTCAGCGATGTGGCCGGGAGGACACGAAGTCTCGTTCTTTCCATCAGGGAATGGAGGTTACTTACGTAACTTAGACGTTCCCCGTCTGTCGCTCACTTCGACGTCGAGTCGAAGAAGCGACACAAGGGATCCACTTCAAATCATGCCATGTGCTGAGCCGTGTACGTGTACTGCTGACACAGGAGCGGGCAGGTATTTTATGTGCCAGGATGACAAGCTGTGTCAGACTGCACGTACCCTTCCCCAATGCCCCATAAAAGACGTCGGAATCCTTCTAGTTACCCAAGCAGGGGAACAAGGCGATGCTTGCCGACCTGGGACGGGTCGAGTCTAGCCGGGCCTCTTTTCTCTCTATGTTTCTCTCATAGAGCCAAATGGCTGGGGCCCTTACCACATTGTGGGAATTACCCATTTTCCTATTCTTTCAGGGGGAAAAGACCCTGCGGAGACCACACCTGCCCAGGAAGGGGGAGGTAACGTGGCAAAATACATCACATGGGCCTCTTCAGTCACGTGGGAAAGAATGGCGTGGTGGTAGATCCAGCCTCGAGGAGGGGGGAGTTGCTACAACATGGCGACCGGAGGACAGCGGGAACTGCCTAAGGGAGACACGGGTCAGTTCGTAAGGGGACCGTACCGTGGAAATACAGACAGGAGGAGTCCGCGTAGGAGGCCTTTCCCAGTCCAGGGGAGATTTGAGATACCCGCAGTGGATTGGGTCGGCGAATTCCTCCGCTGAATTTCGGACCCACAGGGCTAGGGAGGAGTCATCCAGGGAGCTGAGTGAGTGGGATCTCCTGGGAGGGAAAGCACACTGTTTTACCTCGGCCGAGGGAAAGGACGCTGGGCGCAAGCGATTCACCCGGTCAGACCATCAGCGTGTACCGAGTTCTACCGGCTCGGACCTGAGAAAAACACGAGACGAGACTGACTCAACCCTGAGGTTGTAAAACCTCGCAAAGATATTGGGTGTTGCCCAACCCGCAGCTCTGCCAGAGAGGCACCCCTAGCCAGTGCCCACGAGGATGCAACACTCCTTGTTGAGTGTGCTCGGGGGGGGGGGGGGGGGGGGGGTCTCACGGCCTGGGTGTGGTAGGCCAACAGGATGGCATCCACCAGCCAGTGGGAGTGCCTCTGTTTGGAGACAGCATTCCCTTTTTGTTGTCCTCCAAAGCAGACAAAGAGCTGCTCAGAACGCCTGAAGTCGTGCGTGCGGTCCACGTAGGTGCGTAAGGCACATACGGAGCACAGCAATGAAGGGGCTGTGCCTGCCTCCTCCCGGGGCAGTGCTTGCAGGTTCAATACCTGGTTTCTAAAGGGTGTGGTAGGAACCTTGGGCACATAGCCCGGTCGCGGTCTTAGAATCACATATGTGTCTGCCGGACCGAACTCCAGGCAAGTGTCGCTGACAGAGAATGCTTGCAGGTTCCCGACCCTCTTGATGGAGGCGAGCGTGATCAGCAGGGCCGTCTTTAGAGAGAGGGCCCTGAGTCCGGCTGATTCTAGCAGCTCGAAGGTGGATCTCTGAAGACCGGCAAGGACCACCGAGAGATCCCAGGAGGGGAACAGGCTTGGCCAGGAGGGATTTAACCTCTGGGTGCCTCTTAGGAACCTGATGACCAAGTCGTGCTTACCCAGAGATTTGCCCTCTACTGGGTCGTGGTGCGCTGCGATAGCAGCAACATACACCTTTAAGGTGGAAGGGGAAAGCCTCCCTTCCAACTTCTCCAGTAGGAATAAGAGCACTGACGTAACTGTGCACCTCTGTGGGTCTTCAGTCCGGGAAGAACACCAATTTGCGAACAAGCGCCACATTAGGGCGTAAAGTTGCCTGGTAGAAGGGGCCCTGGCTTGGTTAATCGTGTCTACGATGGTAGGTGGTAGACCAGCTAGATCTTCCGTGTCCCATCCATGGGCCAGACGTGGAGGTTCCAGAGGTCTGGGCGTGGATGCCAGAGCGTGCCCCTTCCATGAGAAAGAAGGTCCTTCCTCCGGGAAATTCTCCAGGGAGGGGCTGTCGTGAGGAGTACGAGGTCCGAGAACCAGGCCCGGTGGGCCAGTAAGGAGGCACTAGGGTGACTTGTTCCTCATCCTCCCTGACCTTGCACAGCACCTGTGCAAGAAGGCTCACTGGGGGAAATGCGTACTTGCGCAGTCCCAAGTGTCAGGTGTGTGCCAGTGTGTCTGCCCTGAGGGGAGCCTCTGTTCGGGCATACCAGAGCGGGCAGTGGGAGGTCTCTCGGGAGGCAAACTGGTCTACCTGGGCCTTGCCGAACCGATCCCAAATCAGCTGTATTGCCTGGGGGTGGAACCTCCACTCTCTGCCAGGCAAGCATTGTCATGACAGCGCGTCTGTCCGCTACCACATTGAGTTTGCCGGGGATGTGAGTGGCGCGCAGCGACCTGAGTCGGTGCTGGCTCCAAAAGAGTAGGCGACGGGCGAGTCGTGACATGAGGCGGGAGCGTACGCCGCCTTGGTGATTTATGTACGCTACCGCGGTGGTGCTGTCTGACCTGATTAAGACATGTTTGTCCCGAACTAACGGGAGAAACTTCCGCAGGGCAAAGAAAACAGTCAGCAACTCTAGGCAATTGATATGCCAGCATGCTCGCCATGTACTGCGGTAAAGCGTCTTTGAGTGCAGTTCCTGCAGCACATCGGGATCAGGGCTACCCACGTGCAGATCTTTAAGCGCCTTGGCCTGGTGGACTTGCAGGAGGGCCATGGCGTGCAGGGCGGAAGGGGCGTGTCCGGCGGCACTGAAGGCTTTAGCAGTCAGTGTAGACGTCGTCCTACAGGTCTTGGAGGGGAGCACAGGGTGACCCCGCCAGGTGGTCGGGTTTCTAGGGGAACAGGTGGAGCACAACAGCCCTATCCACCTGGGGAATCGCCGTGTACCCGTGGGCCGCTCCGCCATCGAGGGTAGCGAGAGCGGATGAGCGGGTGGCATGATGAGTGGAGAGCGGTGTCCTCCATGTAGACGTCAGCTCATCATGCACTTCCGGGAAAATTGGAACCGGGGGTGTGCACAGCTTTGACCGGTGCAATGTTCCCAGGAACCAATCATCCAGCCGCGATGGCTGTGGGGAGGACGGAGGGTTCCAGTCCAGCCCCACGCTAGCGGCAGCCCGGGCAAGCATCTCGGTCATCTGCGTGTCCGCCTCAGCCTGGGCGTGCTGGCCCGAAGGCGACAGCCCAGGGGAGGAGTCTGCGTCAGACGCCGCGCTCTCCAATGCTTCTAGCTCTAGAGGATAGGCAGGCTGGCCGTGAGGTGAGCCGCTGTTGCCTCGAGCACAGACAGGAGTCAACGTGATCACCAGATCACCTCCAGCACCAGCGGCATCGTCCTCAATCCCGTGGGAAGAAGGAGCATACGGGGGATGGCTGGAGTGACGTGCTTTCTGTTGAAAGCGAGCCTCGACCGCAACGTTGTCATGGTCATGCTCTCGCAGTGAGAGCAGTCCACAAACGCTGCCTTGGTGTGATCGCAACCCAGACACACGAGACAACACCTGTGGCCATCTGAAGCGGAGAGCACTCTACTGCATCCAGGAACTACACAGGGGCGGAGTGGCATCTTTAGAAAGACGTGTCCTGAAAAGGATGTTCAACGGCGCTGTGTGTTGCTCTTTTTAGAGGAAAATACTCTTTTACAGTGAAAATCACTCTTTTTTGAAGCGCCCAGGGGCAAACTGCACTGCCGTGCAGAGAAGGAGAAAAGCCGCTGATGTGCGCCGTAGATCCAACAGCAAGCAAAGCATCAGCGGAACAGGAACAGGTGCGTAACTTGCAGCTGACTGCTGACACGACCAAGGCTCCGAAGAAAATTTCTGAATGAACTCATAGTATTTCCTCGCCTTTATACCCGTATGTCCGGGGGCGGGGTATGCAAATACTGTCTGCCAACTTCTCATTGGCCTTTTTTCATTCATCAGAGGCATATTCGACTCTCAAGAGAGACCCATAGTGTCGGTTCTTCGACATGACGTCGAAGTGAGCGACAATCGGGAAACAGAAAATTAATGTCTCTCTTTGGTGTAGGCCCCATCTTCCGAAGAAGTTGTACTCGGCAGAAACCATCATATCCTGCCGGAGATAGGAGGCAGGGGTGAGGAGCCTACCCCCGTGTAGGATGGGACTCAACTGGTGATGGTGGGGTGGTGGAGGTTGCAGTGATAGTATACTGAAACAGCAATGTGATAGATTGTGAGCAGACTTTTAAAGCAACAGCTTTCCTGTGATTGGCTGTGAGTTACCCAGCTTATGGTGCGATGATGTACAGCTGTGAGTCTTCCTGCTAGAACTACGCTGCACTTACATTTCCATAGAGGCCAAGCAATTAACAAATGATACAATCAATCGAAACAATATAGGAAAATAATTTAGAAGCAAAATAATTTAGCAACTATCCAACAATTTATTTCAAGAAAAGGAAAATCTGTGAACAAATTGAACAAAACTAGTCCCATATTTATTTATGCAATACAATTGACTAATGTATCAATAATGTGTCATATGCTTTTCTTGTTACAAACCGATGTTTCTTTTTTCTCTGTTGCCAAAAATATTAATACAAATAAAAAATGCGGTTTAGGTAAGTGGTTACACTTTATGGTTAGGGTTAGATTTGTGTCAGGAGTTAAACTTAGAAGAAATAAAAGAAGAAATAAAAAAAAATGTTTGTTGATCTGTTTATTTTTTTGTCTATGGGAGTAAAAGACGTACGTCCCAGTTATGTCTTACAATTTTGCCGTCTCGTATTATTACGGGTTGGAACTGTACGATACATACTGAAGATCACTGTTAGAGGTGACATATTTTTTATCGTTTTAAGAGACTTTTTACAATTAGTTTAATTAACATATATTTAAATAAAATTAAATAAAAAATTACAAAAATTTATTTAATTAAATTACAAAATTCATTTAATAAAAATGTAACTAAAATGTTTATTTTAATATTTAAATTTATTTGTTTTCTCCACTAGTTGACAACTGATGACCACAGTCAATTACAATCTATTATCAGCACAATTAGTAAAATTACTTAAACGATATGCAAACACAATTTGTGTCAATAAATGTGTCATGATTATGTACCAGTGGTGATAATATCTTTCCAAATGTGCATACTGAATGTGTCAAAATGTGTAAAAGGCATTTGAAAACGATCCAGGTAGAGACATAATCAACTTCGAATCAATACCACAAAACCTTTCAAGATAACTGTGTTTGTGTGTGTTCGTGTGAGTCTTCATTGATATTCATCCCTGTGTTCCCAGCAAGCGAGAGTGGTGAATCCCTGCGCAGGCTGTGGAGCTGCCGTTCCCTCTTATTAAAAAGTTGTTTGATTAGTGGGGCCCAGAATGGCACCATGGAAAGGTCTGCTAGCGGCAGATAAAAGACGAATGATAAATAGGCTAAAAAGGCAGGCAATCACCAGTCTGCCACTAGAGCATCAAAACACAGCCAATTCTTAGTAAAGTTGATCCAATTATTTTCAGCTGGTGGGCGATAGCTCTGATGCTTTTCTCCATTCATTCCAATCTAAATTGCTCTTCCCCTTTTCCTGATACAGCAATCGGTTGTAAAGGGTTGGCCATCATTAAAGTTGTTTGAATTGGAGCC
Organism: Moxostoma hubbsi; assembly: GCA_032164185.1. Classification (NCBI taxonomy): domain Eukaryota; kingdom Metazoa; phylum Chordata; class Actinopteri; order Cypriniformes; family Catostomidae; genus Moxostoma; species Moxostoma hubbsi. The sequence continues at coordinate 35,660,769 of JAVLUX010000023.1, read as the reverse complement.
CTAGAGTGTTTGGTTAAGAGGGCAAATGCAAATTTGATAAAAGAATAAAGCTAAATTTACATATCTGCATCAGCTCACACGGGAAGGGTAAACATTCTGTTTATCTCAAGTGTCATTTTATGATTTCGGTAGAATATATAACTGACCTTGGCCTCGACCATAGCAAAAGACATCAACAAAATATACTGTTGTCCAAATACAATTTGTTGTAAAGGAAATTGTCAACAAATCCTCAATAACTCAGCAAAAAGTTTCTGAGACCAATTTGAAATACAAGAACAGGATGGTCAGTCTTACTGCTTTGATGGTCTGTTTTTAAATGAGAATCACCAAATGATACTTCAACAACCAGATTTTTTTGTAAAAATAACTATCAATCCCAGTCTTTTGGAACAAAAATATATTAGGGCTATTGGTTTAACACGTTTATTCCCTATTTATTGCCTAGTGCCTTCTTATTGTATTGTCTAATTATTTCTTTACTCATCTGCCACAATAATATCATGCATGTTAATTATCTGAATTATTATATTTATTACATATAACACAGTATATTTTTAATTATGTAAATATACATATTTATACTTATTCAATCATTGTATATTGAATTATTGTTAATTGCAGGCCTTTATCTCAAACATTTCTCACTTATTTACAATAAATATGCAGTTAATTGCGATTAATTGGATTAATAAATCGGCTTATAATTTGATTAATTCCATAAAAAATTTAATTGACTGACAGCCCTAAAACAAACACAAATAACAGCTTTATAAATTTTTGTTACGTTCATCATGTTGATTAACACTAGAAAATGTTCAATGAAAAAGGCAAACATTAACATGTCCTATGTTACAGAATTAACAATAAGTCACTTTTGATTACTACAACATGACCATGACATACCTAATACAGACTTCCCTGGACATGACATGTCATAGTTATCCCATGATATTTGAAGCAATTAGAGGATTACAGGGCATCTCTTATGATCAGTTTTAAATTTGGCATTGTAATTACAAGCAAATTATATTTGCCTTTTTATTAAACTGCATTTTCATAAAGGGAGGCTTGGTCACTGTTTGATCACAACATACTGCAGTCTGTACTGCACAAATAAAACATAACAATATGGCTGTGGCTCAGGTGGTAGAGTGGGTTGTCCACTAATCGCAGGGTTAGTGGTTCGATTCCTGGCCCACACGACTCCACATGCCGAAGTGTCCTTGGAACCCCAAGTTGCTCCCAATGGCAGGCTAGTGCCTTGCATGGCAGCTCTGCCATCATTGGTGTGTGAATGTGTGTGTGAATGGGTGAATGAGATACTGCAAAGATTAAAAGGGTAAGTAAGTGCAGACCATTTACAAATGCATTATAATTTATATGCATAACAACATGAATCAAAAGCACAACTTTCATGCAATACTTGCCAAATAGTGAGCATTTTAACTCACAAGTTATAAATTCTTAATAAATATACTTATTCATGATTAAAGATTTATGTCACAAAATCTAATTATTCAATAAATTGTATGGTATTCAATATATGCAGTGTTTATCTACACAGAATGATTTCTTCTTTTTAATACACTGGTACTCTTGTCTTCAGACTTGAATCACTACAATCAAGTTGGTAACATTTTAATGCTTGACCAGCATCTTCATATTAACTTCACAATCCACAAGACATCCAAATAACTTCATGATAACTTGTAGCAGTGGGAAAACAATTGTGTAAAAATGTATTCCAAATAGCGGGATCAGTGAATGGCTTTCACAAGACTAAACAGGTCTTGTTGTGTTTTCACTTTATACTCCAGTGTGAACTTCAAAGTAATGTTGCTCCAGTTCTTCAACCTCAGAATAGACACAATGAGCGCAGGTGCAGTTCCATTATGAATCATATTCATGCTGACAGGGTGGTATGAGGTAACAGGTAAAAAGGTTTTTATCACATTTACCTTCATTTGTCTAAACAAATCTGACAAAAGCAGTTTTAAACAAAGCAACAAAACAGATAAAGCTAAACATAACCACTGCTATTGTCAAGGCATATAAAGATATGTATGCACCCAGGCAAAAATTTACTAAAAATGAAGGCTTTGGACATTTATCTTATTTTATTGATTGTTTTATCAGCCACAGTTTAAAGCAGACTTCTTTCATAAAATACATTGGAAATGGCACAATTGCTAGTATTCCACATTTATGACCAATATCATTAACTTAATCAGAATCAGCTTTATTGCCAGGTATGCTTACATATACAAGGAATTTGTCTTGGTGACAGGAGCTTCCAGTGCACAACAATACAATACAGCAACAATACAGAGATAATAATAAAAAAATTTAAAGAATAAAATAAATTTTTTATAGACATTAAAGTATATATATATATGGCTGTTTTTAGTTGCCAAATCACAGAATTGCTTGATTTAGATTGCTGTTCAGAAACAAGATAGAAAGCAGAAGAAAAGACACCTGATAAACCATTAATCTGAGGCTTATTAAACAGTATACAGTACATAGTTGAGAAGATAAGTTTGCATTCCATTTTGTCTCAGAAATTTTCACACCCCTTTCATAAAAGAAATATAAGTGTTAAAATATTTTTTTATTTAATACCACTCACACTGTTCCGAATTAGGATTTGAATTACTGGATCGGTATGCACTGACGGCCACAGTATTCCTATTAGAAGACTCTGAGTCACTGATAGATGATATAGTCCTTTAATGATTGCTCTATTGTTGACATATGAAGATGCATATGTAAGAAGGACTTATGTAAGGTTTCTAGAACAATAGAGAATAGCCAAGTAGCAAAGTATTACTTAAGTTTGAATGTTAATAACATAAGTCATTGTTCTAGAGCATTATCTTCTCATATACAATCTATAATAATTGTTTTATTACGTTAATAACTAATAAAAATTTAAATAATCAACATTGTGCATAACATCAATTAACTCAAGCGCGATAAACCGATCACGATGATATAAATGAACTGAACTTACAAATAGTATCTCTAGCATATACTCAGACAATATATATAACATAATAAAGTAAATAACAGTGATCTTACTTCGTCTGTTACTCATACAATATCCCTAAAACACGAGCAATCCAGTGAATCTTCCTGTCAGAACGACTGATGCAACATTATGGCGCTACGCACATTCACTGCGTGTGTCCAGCGTAAGGGACCCTGCCGATTACTGCTATTTGCAGAGGGACTGAAGTTTTGACAGGTAGTCTTGTTGGTAACAAATCCAGAACTGATCTATCAAGTACTGACAATGTCGCCATTGACGATGTCCTATAGTCTCAGGAGCATAAACGGCCCGCTGCCCCAAAAGAAGCATATTAGGAGTGATAGGGTCAGGATTAACCACTTCAGCTGAAATGTATTCTAGCGGCTTGGAATTGAGAATACCTTCCACCTAAACTAGAATGTGTGAAGTACGTCCTCTGACAATGATTGAGTTCTCACTGCAACTTGGAGGGCATTCTTGATTGAACAAATATCCTGCTCCAAAGCTCCTCCTAAGTGCGGAGCATTAGGGGGATTGAATATGAAATCAATTTGATAGCTTGCCAGTTGCTGTTGAAGCTGTGGTTCCATTTGCTCGAAAGCTGTTTGGAGCTCTCTGTCAGCACCTCTGAAATTTGTACCTCGATCTGAAAGTATTTCTGCTTGTTTGCCTTGCCGAGCAAGGAATCTGCGAAGGGCTAGTAAGAAGGCATCCGTGTACATTGAATTGAGGAGATCCAAATGAACAACATGTTTTGTTAAGCACTTAAAATCACCCCCCAACATTTCTCATTACGTCCACCAATCTTAGCAATGAATGGCCCGAAACAGTCAACAACTGTTGAAAAGAAAGGTGGGCAGAAGATATGGATGCGAGCCGATGGCAAATCTGCCATTTGGGGAACTTTAGGCTGTGCTCTCCATCATTGTCCCTCTGGGCAATAAAGTTGGCACTTTTTAATGGCCTGTCGACCCCTGACGATTCTGATTTCTGCAAATAGTATCTCAGAGTCAGGATGTAACAGATGTTCATCACAGTCTTTGATAAAAAGTACTGTAGCATGGTGACAAGTGTTGAGTACAATGGGGTGAATCTCAAAGCCACTAATCTGCTGCAACCGCTGTAGCCTTCCACCTACTCTGTTAAGACCTGTTGTTTGATCCAGCTCTGGAGCTAGATCCCTAATTCTATTAACTGACATGAACTGGCTGACCTGCCCTAAGAGAAGCGAGCTCTTCTGGGAAGCTCTGTGGTTGGCAAGCTCTACAGAGAGTAGCTATGGCTTCACAGTAATAGTTAGTTTTGGCTAACTCTGCCACCCCATGACGTTGCTGATGAACAGCTTCTATTAGCTCTTTCCATGAAGCAAACTGATTTGCATCTGGATTATCGTTCTGTGGTAACACAGATGCTAAAATACAGAATGCCCTACTTTTAAGCTTATTGGATTTAGGTAGCTGAGCAGTTTGTGGTCTCTTAGGCTACTTATCTGCACCTTGTGAAAGGAAGGATGGACCTTTACTCCATCTACTGGGTATAGTAAGCTCTAGACGCTTCTTACCACATGTCAAATCATCAGCCGGATTGTTTAGTGAGTCGACATATTGTCATGATCACAGATTTGTTAGCTCCTGTATTTCTGATATATGCGTGCCGACAAACACCTTAAACCGGCATGACTCCAAGTGTAACCATTCTAGAACAGTTGTTGAATCTGACCATAGTGTGGTAAGATAATCTGTCCACAGTTGTAAGAAAGATGACAATTCTGTCTGAATCAATTTTGCCAGCTGTGCTGCAGCTAGGGCTGCACACAACTCCAATCGTGGTATGGTCTGTTGATGTTTAGGGGCCACTTTCGATCTGGCCATGATGAATGAAACATTAGTGACACTCTTGTGAGTTGTAGAAAGGTAAGCTACTGCTCCATACCCTCTCCCTGATGCATCACAGACAATATGAAGGTGATGTTCAATCCCTGATTTATCCATCACTTCAGGGACATAGCAACGCGGGATCAATACCGCACTGAGGTGAGGTAATTCGCTCTCCCATTCGTTCCAAATCTCACTCAGATCTGCAGGGAGATCTGAATCGTCCCAGTCTCTTCTCTTAGACCATAACTGCTGTATAAGAATCTTGGCCCTAGTCGTGTAAGGCGTGATTAAATCCAAAGGGTCATACTGATTTGCAAGTACTCTATAAACTATATGCATTGTCAGTGTTGAATGCTCGATAGGTCGGTATCTGTAACCTAGAGTATCTGTCCTACAATTCCAACAAAGTCCTAGTGTGGGTTCTTGAGGGTCACCCCCATTGTGATCTAACCATAGTTCTATGTCCTGGGATCTAGCATCAGGTGGTAAGTGAGCCACTACTGATGAGCGATTGCTATCCTGTTTCTAATTTCAAATCTACCATCCGCCAGAAGTGCATGCAAGTCATTAAATCTAGTCTTAGCTGCTGCCACTATAGGGAAACTCTCTGGAGAATTATCAACATAGAAATTGGATTCGATTGACATGTTAAAATCAGGAGTGCTTCGTGGATGTTTTTGATGTGCTTCTGTAATGCATAAATGGCACAGCAAGGGCTACTGGTTGTTCTGAACGGCAGCACCTGCCATTCATATATTTTCGGTGGGACCTCTCATTCCAAATCCCACCAAATAAATGTTAATAAGGGTTTGTCTTCTTCGTGCCTTCGAAATCACAAAAGGACCCCAAGGAGGGATGGTCCAAGGTTTGGTCCTGGCAAGAGCTGCTCATTGAGGGAAGCACCCTTGTATACGAAGGTACAATTGAACACTATACGTGTCATCCTGTTATGGTAGACGAGATGCTGTGGGTTAGCAGGTTCAGCTGTGATCTCTCTCACATTTCCTGCTTTAATTAGTTTAAATATCTCCCCTTGATAGGCGGCTGTCCTTTGTGGCTGATCTATGAGTCTCTTTTCCGTACTACGGAGATTAGCTAGCACTGACTCCTGAAGAGCTCTCAGTTTGGGGGAATATGTTGTCCATAAGAGAGGGGTGGCGTAACGATGAACTCCATTGACTAACACCCTACAGGTTTTGCTCTATAGGACCTTAAGACTCTTGGTCCTCTCTAAAACAAGTCAACAGTTTATCACTGCGGTAAAGTCTCTACAGAGAGTATCATACGCTGCTAATGCTGCTATGAAATAACTCTGATGAGTGGAGGTTGCTCAATTTGGAAGACCTTCGGGCCTTGAAGAGCCTATCCCATATATGTACGAACTGTGACTGGTCCTACATGATTACCTACTTGGATTATAGTGATCAGTGGGCTATTATCTGAGCCAAGCAGTAACAGAGTATGAACATTCTTGAATGACTGCAATGGAATACCTCTTAAGTGGGTATATCTGCATTGAAGAGCTTGGACTGGGTAGCTCTGTTCTGCTAGATCTAAACCATCAGCAGTGATTCTGTATCTGACTCTTGGATTGACCTTAGAGGACACCTCGAAAGTGACAACTGAGTCAGTGAGGAATGTGACATCAGGACGGACAGTTTGTAAGGCTAGAGTTTCCTTTTTACCTTTTAGCTGAAGCTGTCGAGCAGCAGCAGGTAACAGCATGGTACGCTCTGCACCATCATCCAATATTGCAAAGGTCTCCATTGTTATGTCCTCATTATGCATGAGCACTGGACCAACTTTCAATAACACTCGACTTGAGGGAATTGAAGGTGTAGATAGATCTGACTTTTCTATGCATTAGTTGGTTTCACTTTGTCTCGCCATTCAGCAACTCCATGGAGGACTTGAAGATGCATCTCTCCACAGATTCCACATGGTCTATTTAGAGTACAGTCCTCTGGACAGTGGGGACGGCATTTCCAACATCGTTCTCCCTCTGCTATCCATTGCATGAGGCTTTCTGTAGATTGATTTTTCATTTATTTGCACAGTGTTATGTAATGCTCTTTGCTGCGGCAGAATAAACAGTGCACTTTGGATTTTCTCCAAAGACTGAGGTCTTTGTTTGGGTGCCTTAGCATTCTGAGGTTCTATACCATGATAGACTGAAGTACTCTGTCCTTTAGTTTGAGTTGGGGCCTTCCCATAAATCGGGTAGGAAGTTCTCTCCTTCTGATAACGTTCATCTAGTCTACTGGATAGAGGCTGTTGTTGTGCTTTACCTTTCAGCCAACAAGAAAAGTATTGAAGGTTATACGGGTTGAGGTTGGAGACATTCAACTTGCCTTGCAGCTGTAAGAACTCAATGAAGTTATCTCAATGAAGTTATCTTACTAGAGACAACAACATGATCACAAGTCGATGAATTCTTAATGCGTATGACTGAAAACTACTTGCATCATTTACTTTCTTGTCTGGAGCTTTAAGTATGGCTGCTATTTCGCTCTGCGCTTATTGATCCAGCTGACCAACTGTTAAGCCTGGATCGCTGCTGTATATGGCCGAGCTTCATGTCGATAAGACTGGCCTTTCAGTCTGCTCGTAAACTGTGTGTAACAAAAGGGTCTCGACTGGGCAAGGAAGAAGGACACGGCGACAAGCTTTTCAACACAAAGGTAAGGGTTTACTTTAATTCCAACGGGCAAGAGTAACATAAACTTAAATCCACAACTTGAGGGTAACATAAACTTTTCTGGCTTTAACTGGGGTTGCCAACACTGGACTGGCGTTTTTATGCCGCTCTCCCCGTGCTCACTGAAATTAGAGACAGGTGTTAGACATATTTTAGCTCAGGTGTAAGCGCCCTTACCGCTCCCCCTCTCCGGACGGGCGCTTGACCACGCCCCCGCTGCCACGTACCCCCACCGCCCGACTCAGGCCGGGGCGCCATCCGGCCTGCCTGCCACTCCCCCCCCATTTCTGGAAAGGAAGTCGGCGACAGCCATCTGCACCCCCGGTCTGTGGATCACCTCGAACTTAAAAGGCTGGAGAGCCAGATACCAACGGGTGATCCGGGCGTTAGTATCCTTCATGCGGTGGAGCCACTGCAGTGGGGCATGATCCGAGCAGAGGGTGAAGGCCCGCCCCAGCAGGTAGTAGCGGAGCGTGAGGACCGCCCACTTGATGGCCAGACACTCCTTCTCCACGGTGCTATACTTCGTTTCCCTCAAGGAGAGCTTCCTACTGATGTATAGCACCGGGCGCTCCTCCCCCTCCACCACCTGCGAGAGTACGGCCCCCAGCCCCCTGTCTGAAGCGTCCGTCTGTAATAAGAAAGGGAGAGAGAAGTTAGGTGAATACAAGAGCGGCCCCCCACAGAGTGCGGCTTTAATTTGTGTGAACGCCTGTTGGCTTCTTTATTACCTGAATAATTAGGTACGAACCTTCTGTAGTAGCCAGCCAGCCCCAGGAACTGCCTCACCCCCTTTTTGGTCTTGGGCCTAGGGCAAGTCGCAATCGCCGCGGTTTTATCAATTTGGGGACGCACCTGGCCATGGCCCAAGTGGAACCCCAGATACCGCACCTCCACACGCCCAATCGCGCACTTCTTAGGGTTTGCAGTGAGCCCCGCCCGCCGCAGCGACTTCAGGACCGCCCTCAGATGTTGTATATGCCGCTGCCAGTCATTACTATAAATAATAATATCGTCTATGTAGGCAGCGGCGTAAGCAGAGTGTGGCCGGAGGACGCGGTCCATTAAACGCTGGAACGTGGCAGGGGCCCCGAACAAACCGAACGGAAGTGTCACAAATTGGTGTAATCCAAACGGCGTGGTGAAGGCTGTTTTTTCTCGGGAGATTGGTGTCAAGGGAATCTGCCAATAACCCTTCGTTAAATCCAATGTCGAATAAAAGCGAGCAGTACCTAACCGATCGAGCAGTTCATCAACGCGGGGCATTGGGTACGCGTCAAATTTAGACACCGCGTTGACTTTTCTGTAATCCACACAGAACCGCACCGACCCGTCACTCTTGGGAACAAGAATGACCGGGCTGGACCAGTCGCTGTGGGATTCTTCTATTACCCCCATATCAAGCATGGCATCCAATTCATCCCGAACAATTTTCTTTCTATGCTCGGGGAGGCGATAAGGGCGGCAACGAACGACCGCCCCCGGCTCGGTCTTGATATGGTGCTGGATGAGGATCGTGCGACCCGGCAGGGGAGAAAACACGTCCGCAAACTCCTTCTGCAACCTGGCAACCTCTGCTCGCTGGCACGGGGAGAGGTGGCCTCCGCAAATGACCGGGGCATCGAGATCTGGTTTTGGATTTACCTCCGGTCCGAGCTCCGCCCTCTCTGGGACCACCGTAGCCAACGATACAGGGACCGCCTCCCTCCATAATTTAAGGAGGTTGAGGTGGTAAATTTGACGCGCATTCCCCCTATCAGTTCGCTTAACCTCATAATCGAGATCCCCCTCTCGTCGTGTGACCTCGAAGGGCCCTTGCCACTTGGCGAGTAATTTGGAGCTCGATGTGGGAAGCAATACAAGAACTTTATCTCCCGGTGCAAATTCCCTCAGCTGCGCTCCCCTGTCGTACAGCAGGCATTGACGTTCTTGGGCCCGGAGCAAATTCTCCTGTGTTAGTTTTCCCAAAGTGTGGAGCTTTGCTCTGAGGTCAAGAACGTATTGAATTTCATTTTTGCTATTCGTAGGTCCTTCCTCCCAGGCTTCTCGTAAGACATCTAAGATGCTGCGCGGGCGTCGCCCGTACAACAGCTCAAATGGAGAGAAGCCGGTTGAGGCTTGCGGGACCTCTCGCACTGCAAACAACAGGGGATCGAGCCATCTGTCCCAGTTTTTAGCATCCTCGTGCACGAACTTACGAATCATGTTTTTGAGGGTTTTATTAAAACGTTCCACTAGGCCATCTGTCTGTGGATGATACACGCTAGTGCGGATCGATTTAATGCCCAATAGATCGTAAAGTTTGTGAAGTGTGCGTGACATAAACGTTGTACCTTGATCGGTGAGGATTTCTTTTGGAATCCCCACCCGGGAGATTATTTTGAAGAGTGCCCCAGCAACACTACGTGCTGAGATGTTGCCTAGAGGCACTGCTTCCGGATATCGCGTTGCGTAATCCACTAGGACTAACACAAAGCGATGTCCCCGTGCTGTCCGCTCTAATGGCCCCACGAGGTCCATTCCAATTCTCTCGAAGGGGACCTCGATCAACGGAAGAGGGCGCAATGGCGCTTTTGGGGTGGCCGGTGGGTTTACCAGCTGGCATTCGCGGCACGCCGCACACCACCTGCGGACGTCACCGCTAATGCCCGGCCAATAAAAACGGGCTATTAGTCGGAGAAGTGTTTTTCTTTCCCCTAGATGACCCGCCATGGGATTATAATGAGCCGCCTGGAATAACATTTCCCGGCGGCTCCGTGGAATCAAAAGCTGTGTCATATTTTCTTTAGTTTGAGTGTCCTGCATCACTCTATACAGTCGGTCATTTATAATTGTAAAATAGGGGTATGCGAGAGCGATGTCTGGCTGAAGACGCTGTCCATCGATCATTTTCACCTGATCAAAGGCATGCTTGAGGGTTTTGTCCCGCGACTGCTCCAAAGGGAAATACTCGTCAGGGAATTCCCTGCGAAGAGGAGGGGCGGAAGCCTCTCCCCTCTCCTCGTCATACCGATTTGGAGCAGCCGAGGAGGGCCCCGGCTCCGCCTCCCCTGTCAAAGCATCGCACATCGCACATCTCCCCATTTTAGTGCAGAACCCATCCATACAAACTCCTCCTAGCACATCTTTAAACGCTGGCCAATCGGTCCCCAAAATCAGAGGATGGGTGAGGCGGGGACTAACCGCTGCCTCCACTCTATGCTTTTTTCCCCGGAATTTCACTATCAAGATCACCATCGGGTACTTGTGAATATTCCCATGCACGCACCTCACCCTCACCCGTCTAGCTGTGCCCAAAGCCCCGGGTTGAACCAAGCGTTGATGGATGGTGGTCTGATTGCAACCGGTATCCAGCAATGCTTGGTGTGTACCCCCCTGGATTCTTACCGGAATCCGGTACACTCCAGCCCGATCGGGGGCAGCATGCGGGGGATCGGAGACCCGAACCACCGTCCCCACTTCCATCATCGGACACTGATCACGGAAGTGGCCCGGGTCCCCGCACCTCCAACAGGCTGGCCCAGACGCCACACCCGTACCTGTGTCGGCGGACGCCCCCACCTGAGGGGGAGAGCGGCTGAATGTTGGGGGGGGGTGTGCGACGCCACCGTGGGTCTTTGCCAGGCTCCTCGCCTGCAGGGGGCAGGAACGGACCCTGGAGAGAAGACAGAGCGAGAGGGGGGAGGGGGATGGGGGAGAGTAGAAAAAAACACAGGGGGAGGGGAGGGAGAGAGAGAGAGAGAGGGCTCATCCGCCCTTGGGATTGCCGCCATGTGGTCCTCCGCGAACTGAACGGCCGCCTCCAGCGACGCCGGGCGGTGGCACTGGACCCACTCCGCCATTCTCCTGGGCAATCGCTGGATGAATTGCTCCAGCACCACCTGGTCGATAAGTCCCTCGACGTCGCGGTCCCCCACTAGCAGCCACCTCCGGCAGGCATCACGGAGCCGCTGAGCAAACGCAAACGGGCGGTCGGTTTTTTCCAGCTTCATGGCCCGGAAGAGTTGGCGATTTTCCTCGGGACTCCGACCAACACGTTGCAGGATGGCTGTCCTCAAGTCCGGATAGGCCAGGAGGTTCGTTGCCGGCAGTTGTTGAGCCGCGAGTTGGGCTTCCCCGGACAAAAGAGGAACGAGGCGGGCTGCCCATTGTTCGTCGGCCAGCCCCAAATTTCGGCGGTGCGCTCGAACAAGTCCAAAAAGGCCTCTGGGTCGTCCGTCGCCCCCATCTTCTGTAACGTGGGAGGGGGCAACGGGGAATGATTGTCCGGGGTCGCGGCTGTGGCGGGAGCAACCTCCCGGCTGAGGAGGCTCCGGATGGCATGTCGATCCTCTGCTTGAGCCCGCAAGATCTCAATGAACCGTCGATCTTGGTCCTCTCAGAGCTCAAGCAGGGAGTGCTGGTGGCTTTGATGTAATGCAGCGAGGGACTGGAGGACTTCGGTCAGCTGGGAGGACTCTACGGGACGACCTTCCATGCTTTTGGTAATAACGTCCTGGGTTTCGGCACCAGTGTAACAAAAGGGTCTCGACTGGGCAGGGAAGAAGGACATGGCGACAAGCTTTTCAACACAAAGGTAAGGGTTTACTTTAATTCCAACGGGCAAGGGTAACGTAAACTTAAATCCACAACTTGAGGGTAACATAAACTTTTCTGGCTTTAACTGGGGTTGCCAACACTGGACTGGCGTTCTTGTCCTTACTGGCGGTGCTGTGGCTCTTTTATGCCGCTCTCCCCGTGCTCACTGAAATTAGAGACAGGTGTTAGACATATTTTAGCTCAGGTGTAAGTGCCCTTACCGCTCTCCCTCTCCGGACGGGCGCTTGACCATGCCCCCGCTGCCACACTGTGCAATCTCAGTGGTTGATTCCTCCTCAGCAGCAATGATATTCTCCTTCAGTTCTCTCAGAGACATTATATCCTTTGACTCGAATTGCTCTGCTTCATGTTCTGAAGGAGACATACTAGTCGGAGAAGATAATGTGCTGTCTACAGCTCTGTTCACTACAGAAGTCACTGACTTCTGAACTATTTTGTGAGAATGATGGGCTACTAGATAATTTTGTAACATTTCTATCCATAACATAATCCTCCATATGCTTAGGAAGCTTGTATCACTGGTCTTCCAACTGGATGATCTGTACAGGAGGGATTATCATTATGCAATGGCATATCTGTAGTAGGATTTGGATTTGAATTACTGGATTAGTATGCACTGACCGCTACAGTGTTCCTATTATAAGACTCTGAGTCACTGATAGATGATATATTCCTTTAATGATCACTCTGATGTTGACATATGAAAATGCATATGTAAGAAGGACATATGGTTTCTAGAACAATAGAGAATAGACAAGTAGCAAAGTGTCATCATTTACACACATTGAATGTAAATAACATAACTCATTGTTCTAGAGCAGGGGTTCCCAAACTTTTCAGCCCACGACCCCCAAAATAAAGGTGCGAGTGACTCTATCCTCGGAGGTGGTTAAAGTATACAAACATTGCGTGAAACTGTGCACACGCACTAATAGGCCTAAACACGAGCATGTTTACAACAAAAAAGAACCCAACAATCAAACAACTATAATATTGTTTTATAGTAATTTACTTATTACTTTTATTGAAATAGTAACATCACCTAATGAGATGGATGGGTACAATGCTTGGAGCACAGCAAGTCTATTCTTGGTTTAATTTTGGAGACCGCCACTCGGAGTTCATCCTCTACATTCAGTAGCGATCTGTATTTATTTTTAATGTACGTGAGTGCCGAGAAAGTCTTTTCGCACAAGTAGGTAGTGCCAAACAGCATCAGGACATCAATAGCGGCCTTGGATAGCTGTGGGTATTCCCTCTCGACAAAAATCCAAAACTCAGCCAGCGTCTTGGAATTAAACGCTGTCTTTAAGGTTTGGTCGCTTGACATTTCAACCAATGCGTCCTCCAGGTCGGATGTCAGATGATTTGCCCTCGTTACAGTGAATGGTGATCTTATCCAGTCATATTGTTCTGGAGCTGTTTCCTCTGGGAAATACTTGTTGAAGTGTTCCAGTAGGGCTTGAAGGTGGGTAGTGATAGACTTCATCACTCAGTTCATTTTCCTCAATGAATTCGTCCAGCTCAGAAAAAATGTCAATCCTACACATTTCAACTCGCTCAGTCCAGCGCTCAAGTTTTCTCGTGAATGTGTAGATTTCATCATTCAGTGACATGATGCTTGTGTTTTCACCTTGCAATGACATATTAAGGCCATTCAGTTTTTCAAATATGCAAGACAAATATGCTAGCCTTGTTAACAAGTCAGGATCAGTGAGGTGGTCAGCGAGCTGGGACCCATGCTCCATCAGAAATAAGCGCACTTCGTCCCGCAGCTCAAACAGGCGGCTGAGCACATTCCCTCGCGAAAGCCACCTGACTTCTGTGTGGAACAGCAAGCACTCATGCTCCGATCCCAGTTCGTGACAGAGAGTGGCAAACAGCCTGATATTGAGTGGACGCGCTTTTATGTAGTTGACAATTTTTATTTCTGGAAATCATCTCGCGACCCCCCCCCCTCGCTGTCTCACGCCCCCCCGGGGGGTCGCGACCCCTACTTTGGGAACCACTGTTCTAGAGCATTATATTCTCATATACAATCTATAATAATCACTATATTACATTAATAACTCAGATAATCAACATTGTGCATTACGTCACTTAATTCAAGCGCGATAAACGATCACACATATAAATGAACTGAACTTACAAACAGTATACTCAGACAATATATATAACATAATAAAGTGAATAACAGTGATCTTACTTTGTTTGTAACTCATACGATGCCCCTAAAACATGAGCAATTCGATGAATCTTCCAGTCAGAACGGCTGATGCAACCGAATGGCGCTACGCTGATTCACTGATTTCTCAATTTCCGTATCAACGCGAGTATCGTATATCTTAACTCCACCTAGCGCTTATTTTGTGCTCCTCTCCATTATAAGAACAAACATAGAGAATTCTGTACACACACATATTCCTGACATTTATATATACAGTATATAAATTGTTTTACAATATTGCCTTTGTCTTTTACTGTTACCAGATGGTCCAGACACAGAGACTACAAGAGTGCAAATTGAATCAAATCCCAGATGCAGTTTATTGTGCTACTCCAATCCCAATCAATAATTACCTAGAGAAAAAAGTGGTAAACAATACGCGACTTTTAATTATATAGAAAGCCCAAAATACACATTGGACTCTTATTTTGAAATGTCTGCACTCCCAGTTGTGAGCTCACTGATGGCTGATTTGCTGAGAAAGTGAGTGAATCTGATTCAAACTGCTAACCTAAGCTCCTTAGTTCAACCCCTCAGTTCATTTGATTTATGGAAAAGATCCATTTCAAAAGAATAATTTGGTCACAAACCTCTCGTGCTGGGTTTGATGTTGATGAATGCAGTGCAGCAAACAGACCGGGTGAAAAGCAGTGTCAGTGAGATACACTGACACTGCACTCTTTATAAATGTATTCAATAACTCACAAGATGATATCTGATGAAACTGTCTATGAACACACACAACCCGACTGTCACCAATGGCGATTCGATTTTAAATGATAGTTGCAATAAATTATTTTTGGTCACAATTGTGACAATTTTTGTCGCAGTCTGGAGCCCACTAATCAGTGTGAAAAACTCACTAATACAATACCCTGTCCTGCTCTAACAAACAAGGTTCTAACAGCTGTGGACAGCTGCCGGAATTCCTATGGGCTAGGGGCGACACCACGCCTCCAAAATACCAGAACCTCTCCTATCACGGGATCCTCTTCTTGCAGGGATTGCATATCCACCTTCAGACCAGGTAGAGCTGTAACTACTGCCTGGGAAACGTCTCGGGTTTTGTATGTAACATCTCGGTTACGTATGTAACCTCCGTTCCCTGATGGAGGGAACGAGACGTCGTGTCGAAGAAGCGACACTAGGGGTCTCTCTTGAGCGCCGAAAGATGCCTCTGATCTATGAAAAAAAGGCCAATGAGAGTTGGCGAACAGTATTTACATACCCCGCCTCCGGATATAAAGGCGAGGGAAATACGCTCGTTCATTCAGGATTTTTCTGAGGAGCCGGGAGTGTTCCGGGCACCTCAGCGGCTCGGCTCAGCGACGTGGCCGGGAAGACACGATGTCTCGTTCCCTCCATCAGGGAACGGAGGTTACATATGTAACCGAGACGTTTCCCGTCTGTCGCTCACTTCGACGTCGTGTCGAAGAAGCGACACTAGGGGTCCACTTCAAAACTCGCCATGCGCTGTGCCGTGTACGTGTACTGCTTACACAGAAGCGGGCAGGTATTTCTACGTGCACAAGCGACCAACTGTGTTCAGGCTGCACGTACCAAAGGGCGAGGGAGGAATCAACCAGGGACCTAGGTCTTCTGGAAAAGAAGCGCACTGTTTTGCCTAGGCAGAGGGAAATGGAGCTGGAACAAGCGATTCACCCGGTCAGACCGTCAACGTGTATCGAGTTCTATGGGTACGGGTACACGGGATGAGACTGACTCAACCCTGAGATTGTAATATCTCGTAAAGGTGTTAGGTGCTGCCCAGCCCGCAGCTCTGCAAATGTCTGCTAGAGAGGTGCCCCTAGCCAGTGCCCATGAGGATGCCACGCTTCTAGTAGAGTGGGCTCGAACCCACAGAGGGGGTGGCACGGCCTGGGTGTGATAGGCCAGTAGAGTGGCGTCCAACACCCAGTGGGACAACCTTTGTTTGGAGACAGCGTTCCCTTTCTGCTGTCCTCCAAAGCAGACAAAGAGCTGTTCAGAGCACCTGAAGCTCTGGGTGCATTCCAGGTAGGCACGCAAGGCGCGTACCGGACACAGCAGTGAGGGGGCTGGGTCTGCCTCCTCCCGGGGCAGCGCTTGTAGGTTCACTACCTGATCCTGAAGGGCATGGTAGGAACATTGGGCACATAGCCCGGTCGAGGTCTTAGGATCACATGAGTATCTGCCGGACCGAGCTCCAGGCTGTCGCTAGTAGAGAACGCTTGCAGGTCCCTGACCCTCTTGATGGAAGCGAGCATGATCAGCAGGGCCATCTTTTTAAGGAGAGGGCCCTGATCCAACTGATTCTAGCGGCTCGGGGGGGATCTCTGAAGACTGGCGAGGACCACAGAGAGATCCCAGGAGGGGAACAGGTTTGGCCGGGAGGGGTTTAACCTCTGGGCACATCTTAGGAACCTGACGATTAAGTCGTGCTTACCCAGAGACTTGCCGTCTACTGGGTCATGGTGAGCTGCGACAGCGGCAACATACACCTTCAAGGTGGATGGGGACAGCCTCCCCTCCAACCTCTCCTGTAGGAACAGGAGCACTGACCTAACTGCGCACCTCTGTGGGTCTTCTGCCCAGGAAGAACACCAATTCACGAACAGACACCATTTCAGGGCGTAGAGTTGCCTGGTAGAAGGGGCTCTGGCTTGGTTGATCATGGCTACGACCGTGGTGGTAGACCAGCTAGATCTTCCACGTCCCGTCCAGGGGCCAGATGTGGAGGTTCCAAAGGTCTGGGTGCGGATGCCAGAGTGTGCCCCGTCCCTGAGAAAGAAGGTCCTTCCTCAGGGGAATTCGCCAGGGAGGGGCTGTCGCGAGGAGTACGAGGTCCAAGAACCAGGCCCGGGCGGGCCAGTAAGGAGCCACGAGAGTGACTTGCTCCTCATCCTCCCTGACCTTGCACAGCAACTGTGCAAGAAGGCTCACTGGGGGAATGCGTATTTGCGCAGCCCCACCGGCCAGCTGTGTGCCAGTGCATCTGCCCTGAGGGGAGCCTCTGAGCGGGCGTACCAGAGCGGGCAGTGGGAGGTCTCTCGGGAGGCAGAGGGTTCTACCTGGGCCTTGCCGAACCGTTCCCAAATCAGCTGAACCGAGTGGGGGTGAAGCCTCCACTCTCCACCAGGCAAGCATTGTCGTGACAGCGCGTCCGCTATCACATTGAGGTTGCCGGGGATGTGAGTGGCACGCAGCGACTTGAGTTGGTGCTGGCTCCAAAGGAGGAGACGACAGGCGAGTTGTGACATATGGCGGGAGCGTATGCCGCCTTGGTGATTTATGTATGCGACCGCAGTGGTGCTGTCCAACCTGACTAGGATATGTTCGTCCCGAATTATCGGGAGCATCTTCCGCAGGGGCAAAAGGACGGTCAACAACTCGAGGCAGTTGATGTGCCAATGCAGCTGGGCCCCTTTCCAACGGCCTGAGGCTGCGTGCCCATTGCAAATGGCGCCCCAACCCGATCTGGAGGCATCGGTCGTGACCAGGACGCGTCTGGACACCTGCTGTAGGGGTACTCCTGCCCATAAGAAACAGAGGTCTGTCCAGAGGTTGAATGCTTGGTGGCAGGCAGGGGTGATTGTTACCCGGTGCGTGCCATGGCGCCATGCTCGTCTCGGGACTCGGGTCTGAAGCCAGTGTTGGAGCGGACTCATATGCATCAACCCCAGTGGTGCGACAGCCGCGGAGGACGCCATATGCCCCAGGAGCCTCTGGAAAGGTTTTAAAGGGACCACTGTGCCCGGCCTGAAGGTGGCGAGGCACTTCAACACTGACTGGGCACGCCCGTAGGTGAGGCGTGCTGACATTGAGACCGAGTCTAACTCCATACCGAGAAAAGAGATGCTCTGGACCGGAGTAAGCTTACTCTTTTCCCATTTGACCTGAAGCCCCAACGGCTGAGGTGCCTGAGTACCTGGTCTCTGTGGGTGCATAGTCACTCGCGAGTGGACCAGAACAAGCGAGTCGTCAAGGTAATTGAGTATGCGGATGCCGGCTTCCCAGAGCGGGGCAAGAGCTGCCTCTGCGACTTTCGTGAAGACGCGAGGGGACAGAGACCTGCCGAAGGGGAGGACTTTGTAATGACATGCCTGGCCATCAACGCAAACCGCAGGTGTCGAGGCAGGATGGAGACGTGGAAGTACGCGTCCTTCAGGTCTACCACTGCGAACCAATCTAGATGCCGGACACAGGTTAAGCGTGAGCATTTTGAACGGGAGTTTGTGCAACGCTTGGTTGAAAACTCGCAAGTCCAAGATTGGTCGTAAGCCGCCGCCTTTCTTGGGTACGATGAGCTAAGGGCTGTAGAAACCCTCCTTCATCTCGGTTTGAGGGACAGGCTCTATCGCGTCTTTGGCCAGAAGAGTCGCGATTTCCACACGCAGGGACTGGGCATGTTCGCCGTATACTGCGGGAAAGCAGACGCCCATGAAGGGGGGCGGGGCCTGGCAAACTGAATTGCATAACCGAGTCAGATGGTCCGGGCCAGCCAGCGAGACGGGTTGGGAAGTGAAAGCCACGCGTCCAACCTCTGCACTAGGGGCACCAAGGGGACAATTAATTTTGACGTACCCGGTGGGGCTCTGCAGCGGGGCGGAGCAGGTAGGGCAGCGTTGGGTGGCGACAGGGCGATCCGCAGCTGGGGTGTTGAGAAAAGACTCAAAGCACTTACCTTGTTCCGCACACCCGGCAGGGGGCGGGTTAGCGACTGAGGAGGAGGTCCCGGGTAGGCGTCCTCTAGACTCGTCGGAACCGGCTGGCCGGCCGGGGGGCAGTCGTGGGGCTGGAGACAGGTGGTCCGTGTCCAGGAAGCCGGGACTGCTGAGATCTGGTGGCAGAGTGCCGTGAGAATGGCATTTGCGGGCCAGGTGACCCAGAGACAAAAGGAAATTGCTCGTTACAGAGAATATGAGAATGTGAAAACTAATTTGACAAAAAATTCTCCTCCCGGCCCTCCACCGGGGACGGAGCGGTCTTACCACCTCCGGAGCTAACATCTTGGTCCCTGGGTTGAGCGTCTACGGACAGCCTGGGAGCCTTCCGGGTCCTCGAGGGGGTCCGTGAGACGGGGGCATCTGCTTTCTGCGGAGTGCTCGACGCTGGGGCTGAGAGCTGGGCCCGGGTTGAAGTGGAGCAGGGTGTTTCATAGCCGCAGGAGGACGCCCTCGGCGAGCAGACGGGGCATGACCCATGGCGGCAGGCTTGGGGCGGGGCAGGATGTGCGGTGGCCTCCGTCTGCTTCACCGCTGAGGACTGCTGGGCAGAGTCATCAACGGTGGCTCTGAATGGACGGAGCTGGGAGACGGGGGTGTGGGAGAAGGTGTGCCTTGTCTACCTCCTGCATTTCGACCAGGTCCAGTCCACAGATGCGTTTCTGGACCACAAAGGTTGGCCATCGCCTGTTCGAGTGCCGGCGCTTCTGACCTCCGTGGCCCGGGGGGCGTGGTTGGTCATCCAGCGCAGTTCCTGCAGCACATCAAGAACAGGACTACCCAAGGTGCAAGTTTTGAAGTGCCTTGGCCTGGCGTTGGTTGCAGGAAGGGCCGTGGCGTGCAGAGTGGAAGCGGTCTGGGACCGTTCCACCACGAGGGTAGTGGGAGCGGAGGAGCGAAGAAGCCTTGGCTTTGCTCAACTCATGCATGTCCGAGAAGAAAGGAACCGGGGGGGCGTGGCTGTGAGCGGCACACCTGCCCGCGGGACCGATCAAGTACCCCGGGAAAGCATAGCGGATCTCCGTGTGTCAGGCTCAGGCTGGGCGGCAGACCCGAAGGTGGCGGCCCAGGTGAGTGATCAGCATCCGATGCCATTGTAACGCTCTCCGATGCAGCGGTGATGTCATCCAATTCTGAAGCAAGCAAGCGTGCCGGGGAGGTGGGCGGTTCGAGGGGGTTTACCCGTCGAACAGAGCCCGTCATAGTCCCCAAATCGCCTTCATCGCCCGCGGTGCCTGCGCCGATCCCGTAGGAAGAAGGCGGAGCGCGGGGGGCGGCTGAAGTGGCTTTCTCTCATTACAAAAGAAAGCCGTGTGACCGCAATGCTGTAACGCCCATGTTCCCGCACTGAGAAGATGAACCATTGGAGAGAATGCTCATCCCGAGCTCAGACGGAAGCAAACAAGCGTGCCGTGGAGGCGGGTGGTTCGAGGGAGTTTACCCGGCGAACAGAGCCCCTCATAGTCCCCAAATCGCCTTCATCACCTTCGATCCCGTAGGAAGAAGGCGTAGCGCGGGGGGCGGCTGAAGTGGCTTACTCTCATTACAAAAGAAAGCCGCGCGACCGCAATGTTGCCATGGCTATGTTCTCGCACTGAGAACATGAACCATTCATAAAACGCTGCCTGCGTGTGATTGCAGCCCAGGCATGCAAGACAGCTTTTTATGACCGAGAGAGGTGGGGAGAGATCACCGCATCCAGAAACTACACAGGGGCGGCAATTACATCTTTATAAAGACGCGTCCTGAAAAGGACGTTCAACACCGCTGTGTAATGCTCTTTCAGAGAAATAAACTCTTTTACAGAGAAAATCACTCTTTCAACTCTTTTAACTCTGCGCTGTCGAAGCGCCCAGGGGCAAACTGCACACCGGCAGTGAAGAGAAAAGCCGCTGAAGTGCGCCGTAGATCCAACAGCAAAGCAGAGCGTCAGCGCCGTAGATCCAACAGCAAAGCAGAGCGTCAGAGGATCAGAAGCAGGATCAGTTGTGGCATTCGCAGCTGGCTGCATACACACAACCATCGGCTCCGAAGAAAATTACTGAATGAACGAGCATATTTAACTCGCCTTTATATCCGTATCCGGAGGCGGGGTATGCAAATACTGTTCGCCAACTCTCATTGGCCTTTTTTCATAGATCAGAGGCATCTTTCGGCGCTCAAGAGAGACCCCTAGTGTCGCTTCTTCGACACGACGTCGAAGTGAGCGACAGACGGGGAACCCTTGTTCCCTGAAAAAAGCGGAACGAGATACTGCGCTGAAGAGCGCTATGGGGACAATCCTAATTGTGACCGAGCTGTGAATATGTGTGTAACACGTCAATGAACATTGACCGGAATTTATAGCCTCGGCTGATTAAATCATTAAATGCACCTGTGGCCAGGCTATAAATGGATGCATCACTAGGTGTAGTCAGATACTTATTTTGAAGAGCAGTCCTGGGGCATCCCAGTGCGGAAAAGCAGCGCAACATCTCATTATCTACATACGTAACGCGAGACGTTCCCTTTACAAAAAGCTACAATAGGATGCTGCGCTGAAGAGCACTATGGGGATGAGAATACCCACGCCACCGCACTGTGATTTTCCGGACCCCTTACGGTTGTGTAGTGTGCTCACAAGAGCGTGAGAGGCCTCAGACATGAGCTTGAGATGTTGACTCAAGGACATAAGAGCCCGGAGTGGCAAGAACATCCAAAATTATAAGAATCTAATGAACGTGTGCAGAGAGGACCAACCTACCGCATCACAAACCAGCTGCAGAGGGAGACCTCTAGCCAAGGCTTTAGAGGAGGAGAGTCCTCAGGTAGAGTGCGCCCTAAAACCTACTGGTGAAGCTTGACCGCACGCCTCGTAGGCCCGGAGTGGCAAGAACATCCAAAATTATAAGAATCTAATGAACGTGTGCAGAGAGGACCAACCTACCGCATCACAAACCAGCTGCAGAGGGAGACCTCTAGCCAAGGCTTTAGAGGAGGAGAGTCCTCAGGTAGAGTGCGACCTAAAACCTAGTGGTGAAGCTTGACCGCACGCCTCATAGGCCCGGACTGTAATGCCCCTCATCCAAAGTGACATAGTCTGCCAAGAGGTGACCACCACCTGGTCACGGCTTCCAAGGGAAGAATTGCTGCCCTGACTTTACGCCACTAGCAAATGCGGTGGACATAAGTCTGAAGGGTACAGACTGGACAAAGTCTGAGAAGTCTTAGCCACTCTGGCATAACAAACGGCAGGGAGCAGAAGGCTTAGACAGTAACCGGCCAAGGGTCGCAAAAGGCACCTTTGGCAGGTAGTCAGGGTGAGGGGGCAAACTCTAAACAGGCTGGCAAGAAGAGACAGAGCCTATAGGTACCCAAGTCTCCTTAGAGACGTAAATGCCAAAAGAAAAACCATCTTGAGAGTCAGAAGTCTACCAAACGCTGACTCTAGAGGTAATAACACTTCCTGTTGAGGGGGTGTTGAGTGTTTCGCGTCCTGGAAAAATGCAGGGAGCAGCAAAACACCCAACTATTTGATGGGAGCATCTACCACCCAAAACACCGAAGGCAGCGGGAATTGAGAGGCTTTGCGGGGTACCGGGAGGGGCAAAGTGGAGCATCTGCCCATCCCGAGGGGAGCTACCCCACAAAACTAGGCGCAAGACCATCAGGGTTTTCTTCTTTTAGAAATCAAGGTCCTGAGGTCTTGCTTTGGGGGCTGCTGAGGGCGACGAGACTGTCCCCAATCCCTGGGAGGAGTAGCACGACTCTCCACGCTTTGCTTTTGAGCCTCCCTTCTAACAGGACCGAGGCGGGCCTGGGGGGCCGAAGGACCTGCCCCCTAAGTGCGGCGAGGGAGGAACTGCCTGAAGGCTTCCTCGTGGCGTTACGCCTCCTGGAACCTGGAGATGACCGAGCTCATGGCGTCTCCGAATAGGCCAGTGGGCGAAACCGGGGCACCAAGGAGGAAAGTTCTATCCTTATCCTTGATGCCCGAAAGGTTGAGCCAAAGGTGCCTCTCCGTGCTGACCAAGGCAGACATAGACTGGCCAATAGCGCAGGCTGTTTGCTTGGTCGTGTGGAGAGAAAGATCTGTGGCTCGACGAAGCTCAGAAAAAGTTTGCTCATCGAGCGCAGCACCCACACTCAGGTCGTCCAGCAGGTCAGCCTGGTACGCCTGTAATATAGCCATAGTGTGCAGAGCAGCACCAGCCTGACCTGCTGTTTGATAAGCCCTTCCCACTAAAGCAGAGGTCACCCTGCATGGCTTTGAGGGGAGAGAGGGCTTTTTCAGAGATGATGCAGAGCCCAGCGAGAGATAGCCCGCAAGCGTCTCTTCGACCGGCGGCATCACAGAATATCCCCATGCCTCAGCACCCACGATAGTCGAATATATAGACGTCGAGGGTATGTGAACGCGGGAAGAATACAGGTTCCTCCATGAGCGAAAAAGCTCCTCATGGAGGTTATAAAAGAAGGGAAGGGACTGATGAGATGTTCCCTTCCCCTGTTCCCTGGACAAGAATGTATCCCCCAACTTGGAGGGTTTGGGGGTCTCTTTTTGGCATGGCCAGTCGAACTGGAGTCTGGCCACTGCACGAGTAACCACATCAAGCAATTCCTCCGTAGATTTTTTATTGCGGACGGAAAGCTCGGAGGCGGGCAGAGATTCGAGGTCCCCCTCATGAACCGAAGAAATGTCGGAACGCACTTCGAGAACATGGGAAGGACCAGCTGGGTCTGGAGAGCGAGCAAGAGAAAGGGACGAACCCGTCTCTCGCTTCTCAGCCAAATCCATGCGAGTAAGCTTTGACAGGCTTGTGAAACACACACACACACACACACACAGAAACGCTCTGAAAAAAGAGGATCTGACTACACCTGGTGACGCATCCATTTATAGCCTGGCCACAGGTGCATCTAATGATTTCATCGAGGCTATAAATTCCGGTCAGTGTTCACTGACGTGTTACACACATATTCACAGCTCGGTCACAATTAGGATGGTCCCCCATAGCGCTCTTCAGCGCAGCATCCTAGTGTAGCTTTTTGTAAAGGGAACTATATATTGTCTCCTGGATTGCTTTACTATGGTAGGGAGCACTATACCGTGCAGCAAACATTCCAACTCGCCCTGGCCTGAAGGGTCCTATCGTGAGGGCACATCCACATTCTGGTTGCTCCTCCCCGACTGATAAAATCCTCACCTCAAAATCGAACGCGGCCAAATGTAGCCCCTAGTTTGGCAGTACTCTGGTGGCTGAGGGGGTTGCTATCAGTACAATTGTAATATCATTGGAATATTCTATTAAACCTGACCTGAGCGGGTTGCTTGCACTGACGGTGATGAAAATAACAGCAATATGAATCATATCGTGTTATAACGGCAATATTTAAAGTTTCAGAATATGTTATTTTGCATGAATAAAAAAAAATCTAAATGTATTTGTCAGTGACCCTCAGCTTATTGAGGCCCTAGGCGGTTGCCTACATTTGCCTAATGGTAGGTCCGCCCCCACACTGTACAGTACAATGTATGTGTATATATATATATAATTTGTGTACAGTAATGATATATATATATATATATATATATATATATATATATATATATATATATATATATATATATATATATATATATATATATCTCCATCCAGCCATCGTCAACCGCTTATCCTGTACAGGGTTGCAGGGGCTGGAGCCTATCCCAGCTAACATTGGGCGGAAGGCGGGACAGGTTGCCAGTCCATCACAGGGCCACACATATACAGACAACCACTCAAACTCACATCCACGGCAATTTTTTGGTTGCATGTCTTTGGATGGTGGGAGGAAGCCGGAGCACCTGGAGAGAACCCACGCAGACAACATGCAAACTCCACACAGAAAGGCCGGGGCAACCGGGGTTTGAACCCACGACCTTCTTGCTGTGAGGCGACAGTGCTAACCGCTGCACCACCATGCCGCCCTTTATTTATCCCAAGCTTTACTTCCAATGTGTTGCAGTGTGTTCCATCTGTCATTGTTTCTGTAAGCTATAGTAATTCACAACTTTCCTTGAAAAATGCAGTCATAAAGCCAGCTATGAGTCCTTTTCTCCAGGATTACGTCTGGCAGGATTCGGTGCCTGCTGTTCATCACAATGCTTGGCACGCTGATGCAAATGATAGATAATGAACTAACTTCAAATTTATTCCAAAAATTCTCTCTTGGATAATTTAAATGATAAGTAATAGTGATGTTGCTTTATGGCCTGGACAATTGACCAGCAAGAGTCAAGTTGCTATTTTACTCTTTATTATTTGCTGTTATTTGAGATACAGTAGGTTAATATACACGGCCGACCAAAAGTTTGGAATAATGTACAGATTTTGCTGTTTCGGAAAGAAATTGGTACTTTAATTCACCAAAGTTGCATTCAACTGATCACAAAGTATAGTCAGGGAATTACTGGTGTAAAAAACAGCACCATCACTATTTGAAAAAAAGGCCTTTTTGAGGCCCGATTTCCAGCAGCCATCACTCCAACAATTTATCCTTGAGTAATCAAGCTAAATTGCTAATTTGGTACTAGAAAATCACTTGCCATTATATCAAACACAGTTTAAAGCTATTTGGTTTGTTAAATGAAGCTTAAAATTGTCTTTGTGTTTGTTTTTGAGTTGCCACAGCATGCAATAGATTGGCATGTCTTAAGGTCAATATTAGGTCAAAAATGGCCGCTTTCATTGTAAATCATTGTTTTGAGGAATGATGGCTATACAATGCTTGAAATTGCCAAAAAACTGAAGATTTAATTCAAAGGTGTACACCAAAGTCTTCAAAGACATAGGACACAACTGGGACAGAAAGAGATGTGGAAGGCCAGATGCACAACTAAACAAGAGGATAATTACATCAGAGTCTCTAGTTTGAGAAATAGACACCTCACGTGTCTCAAGACCAGTTTAATTTACAACAGTAAAGAGAAGACTCAGGGGTGCAGGCCTTATGGGAAGATTTGCATAGAAAAAACTACTTTTGAAACTGAAAAACAAAAAGAATAGGTTAGAGTGGGCAAAGAAACACATTGACATTGGACAACATATAACTGGAAAAGAGTATTATGGATCTTAACCCCATTGAGCTTTTGTGGGATCAGCTAGACTATAAGGAGCATGAAAAGTGCCTGACAAGACAGCCACAACTATGGCAAGTGCTACAGGAAGCGTGGTGTGAAATGTCACATGAGAATCTGGACAAACTGACAGCTAGAATGCCAAGGAAAGCTGTCATTGAAGAACGTGGAGGATTTTTTGATGAGTAGTTTAAGAAGTTCTGAAATGTTTTTAAAATTGAAAAAACTGATTGTTATTAATGTCCTGACTAATACATTGTGATCAACTGAGTGCCACTTTGCCACTTTTTAAAGTATGTGTCAAAATGCAATAAACATTCTTCTCTTACTATTTGATAAGGCAAAGCCCAAACCTCTGAACAGATGACTAGCAACATATATGCACTGTGTATATTTTTCATTATTGTGCTTACAAAGAAAATGCATAATGAGTTAAATGGTTAATTAATTAAAACATTGCCTAAGATATAAACAAATACTGAGTGTTTGGTATTCTTTACTCTGCAAACATGCATTTTAATAGATTAAGTCAGAAAGTTATCAAAGCAAACCAGTTCGGTGACTGACAAGTTTGTGTGACATTATTTTTTTCTCTCTTGCCTGCACTCTGTGGATCTATTTCATTGTGAGTCTGTCAATGGGCTGTCAAGGTGTTGTTAGGAAGGAGCTCTATTATTTTCCCCTCTTAGAGAAACATCATTTTAACCTGAGAAAGTCAACCACCCCAACAGAGGTTCATTACAAAAAATGTCACCCTTGGGATTAGGCCTTGGAAATTCACTTAAAGACACATTAAAGTCTTCTCAAGTGTGTTGCCACTCATTTGAGGTGGTCAGAGAGGGATGCACTATTCATTTAGCCAAAACTGACCTGAACAGATTGAATTATCTTAGAAAGTCTTATACAGTTAGCATAATCATAAATTATACTGTAATGTAACTGATGCTTTAAAGGAACATTCCAGGTTCAATACAAATTAAGCTCAATCGACAGCATTTGTGGCATTATGTTCATAACCATAAAAAATTATTTTGCATTGTTTCTCTTTTTCTTAAAAAAAAAAAAAAAGAAAAAAAAAAAGAAGCAAACATCGAGGTTACTGTGAGGCATTTACAATGGAAGTGAATTTGGCAATTCTGGGTGGGTTTACAGGAAGAAATGTGAAATGTTTTATTATTTCAACAGTTTCAAAAATTTCAAGAACATTTACCATGAGTTACCATAATAACAGTGTTACATCATGGCAACAAAGTTGTAAAATTGGATATCACTTTACACAGAGAAAGTTAGTAATCGATTTTATCACACTAAAATCATGTGAATACACATATTCTTTACATCTTGTGACTTTACTTTTGAAACAGTGAGTATTTTAACATTTACAGATTAACTTCCATTGTAAATGCCTCACTCTAACCCAGACTTTTCAAGAAAAGTTTGAAATTGTCGAAAATTCTGTAGATTGAGCTTAACTTGTACTGAACCCAGAATATTTATTTAATATGTATACTATATACATACTATGTGTATAGTATGCTTCATGGCACACAAAGGTTCCAAAAATTCCTTTGTTAAAAACGTGATAGCATTAAACTGAGGCTTTTTTGATATGTGATGTTTTATGCCGCTAAAATTTCACATTCTGTTCTGTAGGAAGTTTGATAAGACTAAAAATGTGAATTATGGAGCATTTACTCTAAATATGTAGCAATTACTCAGTATAATTCAAAAGTCCTGAACATCTGCTGGATGAATCAGGGTAGTCATGCATCTCTTGTATTGCAGCAACATTAAGAGGCTAAGCACTAGCCAGCAAAATGACTAGAGATGTTCCGTTTGCAACTGCTCACACGCATCCAAGGCGATGTTACTATAGAAAGAAAAACATTGTGTGATGAAGGCATTTTAAATAAATCACATCTTAACCATTCCATGGCAATGCACATGGCACACAACATTCCCATAAATCTCACAATGCAATTCAATGGCTGGGATGGTATTTATTTTTGTCTGGTTCATTTTAATGATGTAAGTAAAAGTGAAAGCATGTTCTAAACACTGATACCGCATCTCAGTAGATTCTGAATTAAAACACAGCTGTTTATTCCAAACAGGGTTTAATTCATCTTTCTCCATATTTAAACCCTAAATGGTTTTTATAAACCTATACAGCACATCCTCTCCTTTCTAATGCATTACGCTGTATAACTACATATAAACACACTTTGTAATAATTACACAACTTCTGAAACGTTTTAAGAGTTACCAAGTTGTGCATATGCACAATGCTTCAATATAATTTGAGGACAGCCAATATATTGGAGTTAATTCTGTGTTGGTGCCACGTGCTCCTGGCATTAATTTATCATAGTATGTCAAGGTACTTCTCTCATTCCAGTGAAATTGTATTTTATGAAGGTTTCACTAGAATTAGAATACACTTGGAGAAAACCTCCTAATCCAAAGTGGGTAGCTAGTGTTGTTAATGTCTCTCGTTATATAAGTAGCACAGTAAAGGCATGATGTCTGGAGGAAGAGGCTGGACTGAACCAGGAAGGTGTGGCAGATTTTTCATTGGGTTAGTTGAAAGTGGATAATTTGTGTGTATGGGTCAAAATAAGCCAGCTTCTATCATGGGGTTCTTTGGACCACAAACTACAAAGCTATAGGCAATACTCTAAAATAATTTGTAAGGTTACAATGAAGAGGTGAGTGAACCATCTTAAATTGAATAATTAACTGGAATCTTACTGAAAACTTCCAATTATGGATCATATTTCACGTTTCTTTAAAACCACCGAAAAGTCCTTGACATAGTCAATGCTGCATACTGCAATTAGAACAAACCACTAACCATTTAATTGACTTCTCTTATATTTTAGTGTAGCTCAGTTTGGTCGGCCACCATTGGTTGGAGACCACACAATAACAGTGCAAACTGCAAGGAAAATTATTTACATTTTAACATTTTATTAACATTTTTTTTACATTTTTAATTTTTTTATACATCCTAATAAGAAAATCACCACGCCTATTCCTGTACCGCCATCTGCAAAGGTATTATCAGAGGCATGGAATATGAAAATTAATATTTTTTACTGGTTTCAATGGTTACAATTATGACAGATCCTTTTAAAAAGAGCATATGAATGGAATAAAATTACATCTCAGCCCAAGTCTTCACTTAATGGTTTTTGTTAAAAAAAATTATGTTAATGGATAATACAGACGTTACAGTTTATTTGACTGCTAATTTGTTTGGCCGATAGTTAAGTGTTCCTGAAACCTGATTGGAGGACCAGGTACCTAAACGACAATGCAAATAGCAGGTAAAAACTGAGAACAGCTCACACACAGGGATTTTAGTGGATACTGTGTTACCCAATTCCTGTGTTGCCAAGTTCCCTAGTCTACAGTGTTCCTGATTTTTAAGTCCCCTACATGTATTTATTCAAATATCATGGGTTTGGCTTAGTTGCTAGTTTGCTGTATTTTTGTTGCTCTGCATTCATCATCAAACTGTTGTAGATATTCAGGTGAGTTATACTTATTGTGTAGGTTGTGGTGATTGCATTTGATTGCCATATTCCTTGCTATGTTGATTATGCACTAATGATGGTGTTTAGGTACCTGTAAAGATATGATGCAAATTACCTTTACATGCATTTTGTTTTGAAAAATCCATCTGTATTAACAGGATAAGTAAAGCTAAGACAGGTTATTCCAGAATTCAGCCTTTCTGGAGAGATGCAGTGTAATCTGTCACTATTTGTATATGGCTTCTATAATTTATGTTTCCATATTATAAATAATTGCAACTATAGAAAATAACTCCCAATGACTAACCAATTGTAATGCATATAAAGATGTGTTCACTGATGTAATGTCTACCCATATTTTTGCATCTTATTTGTGTTGAAGTACCAATTTAACTGAACTTAGATTCTAATAACAATGTACTAGACATTCTTGGATTCTTTCTCAGTAGAACAGCCTGCATTGAAGCATCTTTCTAACATGGCTATACAAGCTTCAGAGTCAAAATAACTAACTTTTCAAGATGTCACATATTTTCATTAAAATAATTGAAGTATTGGAGAATTGTTTATTTGAAGAGTATGAACGTGCTGCCATAAAAAGTGCAGGACATTCCTTTGTACCTGGCAGTTGGGAGCAGCAACTTTCAGTTCACTGAGAGCAGAGGCAGAAGAGCTCGTGCAAAAGGTGTTGAAAGGCACTAAAGCTTGGGTGTAAATCCTGGTACCTCCCTCTCTGTAAACACAGGACCATTGCTTAATGCTCATGTCATGAAGTGAAAAGGGCTCGACCATTGATTGATGAGCACATTCTGGGAACATGCAGGAAAAGGACATCACTAAAGCTTATTCACAGTTTCAACAGAAAGGCCATCAGTGCTTCTGCTTTGCTCTCAACACTCAAACTGAAAGTGAATCTTTAATCTGGACTAAAAACTGTTGGATGGGTCCTGTCCACTCAAAACCTGACTTGATTGATTTCAGAGACTGAAGATTAAAGGAATAGTTCACCTCAAATATAAAAATCCACATGATTGCTATTTTTTCCCATGGAAAATAAAATGAGTATTTATGAAGAGTCTTCGTGCAAAACTTGTTTTACACAATAAAAGTTCATAGTGACCACGGTTGTAGGTTTACCCTTCATCTGTCCTGTAATACATGCCAAAGCATCACTTACAGATTACACTCCAGTAATTAAATTTATTACTGCAAGCAGTCGTGACTGTGGCAACAAGTTAGGGAACTACCATGGGCACACAGAATGAATTAGGCTATTTTCAATTAATCAGTGATGGAAACTAGCAATTGCTTCATATTTTTAAGTCTTCAGATGTTAGTTAACCCAGCTCTTACCAGAAGGCCGTCTCTATGAAAGCTCAACAGCGCCCCCACATTTTTTTACGCTTTAAGCATGCAGTGAATTGACAGCCATTGCAAACTTAAATCACAGTGAACAGGTGACAACAGTAAACACAGTAAGAAAAGTCAGTGAAGCTAAAACCTGAAAATGACAAATTAATCAAATAAACAAATAAAATAATGAACAAGAGCCTCCTTCCATGATATATGCTGACAACAACTGCTTACATTATAAAGCTGTCCCTTTACGAAATAATTAAATTTGCCGGACACATGATATAAAGCTGTTTTTTATTAACATTGCAGCTCTTTCTGCAATCACATCATCAGCTGTAACATCTATGACCTACATCACTGTACCAATGCAAATTATTTTACTGACGCTCACTTGCATAACTTCTATGTATTAAGTGTTCAACACAACTAAAATTGATGGGATATATGTAAGTTTATTTTTATTAACATTCTTAAAGGAATATTCCGGGTTCAATTCAAGTTAAGGTCTACTGACAGCTTAAGTGATGTAATACTCATTATCACAAAATAATAATAATAATAATAATAATAATAATAATAATAATAATAATAATAATAATAATAATAATAAATACTTTTAAATAACCCCTTGTTTATTTAAAAAAAACTAAGGCATTTATAATGTAAGTAAATGGGGCCAGTCCATAAACATTAAAGTACACACTGTTTCAAGAGTAAAAACACTATAAACATTAATATGATTTTAGTGTGATAAAATTGCTTACTAACTTTCAGTGTAAAGTTATATCTAAAATTACAACTTCATTGCTGTGACAAAACATGTCTATAAACCCTATAAGCAATTTCATCACACTAAAATCATGTAGAAGAGAAATTGTTTCTAAATACTGAAACAGTGTGTGTTTTTGTGTTTATGCACTGGCCCAATTCACTTCCATTGTAACTGCCTTACTGTAACTGCAATTTTTTCTTCAATTTGAGT
Organism: Moxostoma hubbsi; assembly: GCA_032164185.1. Lineage (NCBI taxonomy): Eukaryota > Metazoa > Chordata > Actinopteri > Cypriniformes > Catostomidae > Moxostoma > Moxostoma hubbsi. Next base: position 35,628,655 of record JAVLUX010000023.1, on the reverse strand, counting down.
CGAACACATTTTTGTGGCAATCAATATTATGACAAAAATGCTTTAAATTGAGCTTAACTTGAATCAGAATTTAATCTTTCTTTAATTACTGCTGAGAGGTCTGTGATGAACAGCTGATTAGAGGCCAAAAACTTTATTTTTTGATTTACAACAACATTTATTGCACAATAAGATGTTAATTAATCTGAATTGAGCATTCTAAATAAATACATAATTAGAAATTTGAGATTTCTATGAATAAAGGGTGAAAAAAGTACAAAAGTCAAAATATCTGACACCAAAAGAATTTAAATGTTAATATTTTTTCCTCATCAAAATAGAGAATATATGGAAAACACTTAAAACAGATGCACTATTTAAAAATTTGTATCAATGATTGGATTACTTAATACTGAAACAGTATTAAGTAAAGTAATTTGTGCATTTAACTGCATAGGAATTATGACAATCAATAGACATATATTTCCTGATGAACACTATGAATAGATAGGTCTGTAGAGCATCAGTGTAGAGTCGCAAGTTTGATTGGGGAGTACCAGAAAATCATCGCTTGGCTGAATGTGATAAAAACTATTTACAGAAGGATCTTCTGACTTAATACATAAGACACCCTTAGACAAGAGCACTTGTTGATGTCTGTGATGTCTTAAATAAGCAGTTTCAGTGCAAGGTTGAGTAATCAATACAATATAATAAGCCAACATTCTTCGCCATTCTATAAAGAAGAGCCATGTCTGAGATTAATTTCCGTTTTATTCACTATCCAATGTAGAATATAAGCACTCTGAACTTGCAACAAATTTTTTGTGGATATAACAAACAAAATATAATTGATATAAAGAAAACATGAGTTGCACACCTATTTACTAATAATGTATATTTTATCAGGTAAAAGGGAAAAACAATTTTTGAGTTATTATTTTTTACTTTTATTGCAACCTCACATTTATATAGCCAGTGTCCTCACTATTTCCTAGAGTGTTCTCGTATAATGCAGTATCAGTCCTTTTATATGACTACTGATAAGGCAGGTGGCTTCACCTATGTGTTGTGATGGGAAAAAGCAAAATAACACCTATAATAAAGCCAGAACTCAGCAAAGCCATTAGTGGAACGTTACACATAATTGTCACACCTGCTGCTTTTCCCTTTTACATAAACTACAGGCCGCACTTTATGGTCCAATCTCTCACTTCAAATTAGTGAAAGCTGAGGGGGGTAAAACTCTAAACGATACACCCCATAGGCTGCTGTTGACACACTACTCTATGGAAATGATCTGTGTTAAAGCGAGTCAAACCGATGTTGTGCTTGCAAATATGTTACAGCCTCTGTTGAGATTACACTCTGCTGCATTTTGTTAATCAATTGTATTTATATGTAGAATATTTATTATGACTGTATGAAATTATTTGGCAATTGCAAGAGATTAGTCAATTCAGTCATAATACTGACTTTTCCCAGGCTTTTAATGTGCTTTATTAAACTTTTTCCATTTTATGCATATATATTTCCCCAAAATAATTTATTTAGATCAAAGATATTTTCAAAATCTTATATCCCTGTGGAAGTAGAAGTGTTTATAGAGCTCAAAGAATTAAAGATTTATATGGCATTGTCCTGCCCCCTTGTGGTAAGATTGCAATGTATCGGCAGAATATTCTTGATTTCAAGGAGCTTGTTCGATCTCTCAAACTGAGAAAATGAAACACGTGCATACTGTGTTATGTGCATTTCTACTGCTCAATTACCCGAAAAAGCATTAAATAATGATAATAGTAATAATAATAAACATGGCATTTAAGCAGATAACACATTGGAGTTTATTTTTATTTTTTAAATAAACCAGTCCATTCATCCACCCACTCACTGAATGGTCATAGGCAATATATACGTTTTGTTTTGTTTTTCTGTCACCATAGGAACCAGCGTTTGAATAAAAGAGTCAAGAGTGAAAATGTAAAAGATAACTTACAGCTGTTGTAACAATGCTAGTCAGAGATAGAAAGAGTAATTTATCATGAATAAATCTGACTGGAGGTCGCAGATTATCTCTTATTATTTTTCAAGGGCACACCGTCCATGCAGTGGCTTTGAACATTGGCTTAAACATAGGTACAGACAATATTCGGTGTGTTTAGGGTCAAAGACAAATAATACAAAAAAATAAGAAAAATATTAAATACTTGTGCCAAGCTCTTAGAAATTTATTCAGAAATGCTTGTTTCATCTTTGCTGTCATATTGGTTTCATACATTTTGGAAAAACATTTTAACAGTGGGTTTGATTTAATGACTATAAAATGAATATTTGATAAATACAAGTCCTATAACCATGTTATAATGCATTTCCCTTATACTTTGAAAATATGTGTACATGTAGCGCATCTTATTCCTTTTTTTTTTTTTTTTCAAAATATTTGCATGGTAAAAAGTTTTTTTTTTTTTTTTTTTTTTTTTTTTTTTTTACAAATATCATGAATTTTGAATTTCTTCCTTTTTTTATATTTTATGAATTTAAACCTGCCTGGTGTATAGCTTTGTGATGCTATGGCATACATATCATGGCACAATATGCTATATAAAAAATTTGCATAACCTGTTTGAGAGGAAAGTATACAATCACCCAATCTTACCACTTTTTCACTGATTAGGTGGGATCTACTAACCTCCCTCAGATACGGCCTCACCTTTTGAATTCCACTGAGACAATGGCGTAACTCGCTTCGTCATTTCATAACCTGCCCACAGATAAACATAGTGCATTGTGGTCTTTTTTATGAGTCATATGAGTTTTTAAGTAATTTGTTAACTATAAACATATTTAACACATTTTAATCTGCATCTTGCACACTGTGCCAAAGACATACATGCAAAGCAAAATATAGGTTGACCTCTAATCTGAGATAAAGAAGCACAATTTATGATACAATTGTTGCAGTGGTTTAATAGTGGCCAGTGCAGGTTTTGTAAGAAAAAGGGATTGGTTGAAATGACAGCAGCCTGATGGATGATAAAAAAGGAACTAAATGGCCAAGGTGGAACCCCCACCAAAGGCAGCAATGAGGGGGCCCTGACAGGTGCTTTTCACTGGGGCCCGTACTCTAAACGTTTTGGAGATTTCAGTCTTTTCCCAACGTTGATAGGAGCTGTACTTGTATACTACTAATATCCAGAGAAAATAATGTAGCTGCTCAAAAGCATTGCAAAGATGGCTGAGGAGTGGACTGCCTTAAATCAGTTGTTTTAGGTTTTTCCATCCATTTTCATCAGAAAAAATTGCTCAATAGTAAGGCGTGTCCAGCTATATTTTTCCCCACTTAACAACACAATACCTGTGTATATATTTTACATGGATGCTGCCCTCGTGTGAAGCCCTCCTTATGTGAAGACCTACCTGTGTAAAGACCAGTGTGTCTACCTGTGCAAGTCCACTGAGCAAGGACACTGACAAGGCGCCACTCCCCAACAGCACTTAAGTATCTTTTAATTTCCTATTTCCTTTTCTATTCCTCTATGTCTTATCCTCACATAATGTGCTTAAATGCATTTAAGCACATCTCTGTTATGTGTTATAGACAATTCAGACACAGGATAAGTCACAACCCACACAACTTACGGCCCCTTTGCACATCATCACCTGCTCCTCTCTCATTTTCAATCAAACTCTGGAACTGCCAGTCAGCTGTGAATAAAGACAACTTTATTCCAGCCTTCGCTACTCAGTCAGCCCTCAGCATCTTTGCTCTGACAGAGACATGTTCAGAGGACATACCATTGGGTGTGGGGGAGCAGGTTTGCTCACTCCAAACAATCACCCTATGCTCCACTTTAACAACCTGTCTAGACAGCATACAGTATGTCCACAGCTTATTTAGGACAATTAACAGACTCATCTGTCCTCCTCCTCCACCCCAACAACCTCGCTGACAGCAGATGACTTTTGCCACTTTTTTTCTAATAAGGTAACAGCCATCAGCAATATATTCTTAGCACCATATCCTCTCAAACACCCACCTCCTGTATGCAGCTCTTCTCTCTATATATTCTTGCCTCTAACCGACACTGAGGTAGAGGTCTTCATGGGTCCAAAAATACGTGCTCAAACCCAAAGAGACCTGGAAATGTACTACTGGGACCCGAATCAGACCCATCTATTATTTGAAAGCTTGGATCAATACCCATGTAGAACCAAGAAATTACGGAACAGAACTGGACCTGTCTATTAGACACAGACCCGGTCGACACCGATTTCACAGCTGATTGCTATTAAGTTAATTTACAAGTTGTGAAAATTAACATTAGTAGCCTTCTCCCCTGTGCCTGGCCATGACTTATCCATCCTTCTTGCCAAGAAAGTTGGCAAAAGACATCCAAGTTTTCTGTGATTCCTCTTTTGCTGATTGAGACAGCATAGCTAATCCACTCATTATTTCAGTTTCAAAATCCACTTGCTGTCATGGTGACGGATGAAAAACGTGACTTGTTTAGAATCGGCTTTGCTGTTTTTTTGTATCTCGCATAAGATAACTTCGACTGTATGCCCTTTTGAACTATAATAATGATTGCTTGTTCATTGCCACAGCTGCTAACTTAGCATTGCTAATTTGCTATCGTGTACCTTAACCACACTCTGCCTCTGACCTCACTCAGCTTGTTGTGTCTCCACTTGTTGTGTTTTTCACCTTATTTCCCGGACCGCACTTTCTCATCCTAAACTTACAATGTTGCAAGTTATAACACACATACAGCATCATCATCATCAGTGCTGTCTGATCACAGTCGGGTCTTCTCGGATCGACTTGGGTGTAACAATGTTAAACAGGCCCGGTACCCGCAGCAATTGAATGGGACCCGACCTGGACCCGGCTGACCATACAAAACGTGGATCTGAACCCATACGTGTCCTTGGGTCCTCGGGTTAGGGTGGATCTGTGAAGACCTCAACATTGAGGTATATAAACTCCTCTTCTCCTACCACCCCACCACCTGCACCCTTGACCCTATCCCTTCCCACCTTCTACAAGCCATTTCTTCGTCCATCCTAACTGCACTTACACACACAATTAGCACATCTCTACTTACAGGCACTTTTCCCACCTCGTTTAAGCATGCTCAAGGAACTCTACTATTAAAAAACCTGATTTTAACCCCGCACAAGTAGATAATTACAGACCGGTTTCTCTCCTCAAGTTAATGGCGAATACACAAAAAGGGTTGTTTTCAATCAGATCTCTGCCTTTCTCTCACAGAACAAGCAGCTAGATGACAATCAGTCAGGCTTCAAAGTGGACATTTCACTAAGACTGCCCTATTCTCTGTCACCGAATCCCTGAGACAGGCAAGAGCTGGCTCCTGATCATCCATCCTCATTCTGCAGGACTAATTTGCAGCCTTTGACACAGACAATCATCAGATCACCATCTCTACTCTGGGCATCACAGGAACTGTGCTTTGCTGGTTCAAGTCCTATCTTTCAGGCAGGTTTTTCATAGCAGACTGGAGAAGTGGTGTGACTAAGTTACATCAGCTACTTACTGGGGTACTTCATGTCTCAGTGCTTATTTCACTTCTCTTCTCCATATACAAAATATTACTGGGACTCACAATTCAGCCATACAGGTTTTCTTACCACTGCTACGCAAATGACATGCAGTTCTACAGGTTTTTCCAGCCTGATGACATTATGGCGACTGCTCAGGTTTCGGTCTGCCTGACAGACATCTTGGGCCTGGATGAATGAACAACAACTTCAAATCAAAACCTAGCAAAGACCAAACTTTCCAGCCAACCCTGATGTTAAGCAAAACATCACCATTCAGCTGGGTTCATCTACAATAAAGCCATCCAAAACTGTCAGAAACATGGGGGTAACCATTGACGATCAGACTTAACTTCACCAACCACATCTCAAGAACAGCCAGATCATGTAGATATGCACTTTACAACATTACAACATATACAAAAATTTGGATCTCTGTCTTGGCTAGTACTTTTATATAATACAACTGAAGTTTCTATTGCAGCACTTATGTTACTGTCTCCTTGATGATGAATCACTTTTGTTGGATCCTTCCTCATGTTGTAAGCCACTTTGGATCGTTATCTGCTAAATAAATAAATATAAATGTAATGCAAAATCTAAATCTTTTGGGTATAATTTCATATTTGAAATCTGCTAAATGTTTTAGTTTGCGGTGGTTAATGTTTTATCTGTTGTTTTCTGTGCACATTGCACAGTTGATGCTCTGCTAAAGTGATGAACAAGCATTTTTAAACACATTTTTTGTAGAATATAAACAGAAACAAGAAGAATGTCCCTTTGAATTGTTCAGGAGTGGAAATATTATTGTTAAATGCTGGTAACTGGTTAATAACATTTCATTCCAATTTTTTTAATGAAACCAAAGACTCACAAGGCAGCATTCAGTACTCGTAAAAAAAAAAAAAAAAAAAAAAAAAAAAAGAAGAAGAGATTTTTATTATTATTATTATTATTAGGGGTTCAAGCACAAAGGGCTAGAAACTGTCTCGGTTACGTATGTAACCTCCGTTCCCTGATGGAGGGAACGAGACGTCGTGTCGAAGAAGCGACACTAGTGGTCTCTCTTGAACGCCGAATATGCCTCTGATCTATGAAAAAAGGCCAATGAGAGTTGGCGAACAGTATTTGCATACCCCGCCCCCGGATCCGGATATAAAGGCGAGGGAAATACGCTCGTTCATTCAGGATTTTTCTGAGGAGCCGTGAGTGTTCCGGCCACCTCAGCGATGTCTCGTTCACTCCATCAGGGAACGAAGGTTACATACGTAACCAATACGTTCCCCGTCTGTCGCTCACTTCGACGTCGTGTCGAAGAAGCGACACTAGGGGTCCACTTCAAATCACGCCATGCGCTGAGCCGTGTACGTGTGCCGCTGACACAGAAGCGGGCAGGTATTTCACGTGCACAAGCGACCAACTGTGTTCAGGCTGCACGTACTCTTCCCCAATGCCCCAAAAAATTCGTCGGAATCTTTTTGGTTACCCTAGAGGGGAACAAGGCGACGCTTCCAACTAGGGAACGGGCCAAGCCTGGCCGGGCCTCTTTTCTCTCTATTTTTTCTCGGCATAGAGCAAGAGCAGCCGGGGCCCTTACTGGGAAGGGGGTCCTACCCGAATTCCTCTTCTTTCAGGGGGAAAAGACCCTGCGGAGGCCACACCCGCCCAAAAGGGAAGGTAGAGGTGGCAAAATACATTACATGGCCTCTTCGGTCACATGTGGGAAGAATGGCGCGGTGGTAGATCCAGCCTCGAGGAGGGGGGAGTTGCTACAACACGGCGACCGGAGGGCAGCTAAGGACTGCCTAAGGGAGACGTGGGTCAGTTCGTAAGGGCGTAAAGTTGCCTGGTGGAGGGAGCTCTGGCTTGGTTGATCGTGGCTACGACAGCAGGTGGTAGATCCACTAGATCTTCCACATCCCATCCAGGGGCCAGACGTGGAGGTTCCAGAGGTCTGGGCGCAGATGCCAGAGTATGCCCCATCCCTGAGAAAGAAGGTCCTTCCTCATGGGAATTTTCCAGGGAGGGGCTGTCACGAGGAGCGTGAGATCCGAGAACCAGGTCTGGGTGGGCCAGTAGGGGGGCCACCAGGATGACCTGTTCCTCGTCCTCTGTGCAAGAAGGCTCACTGGGGGAAATGCGTACTTGCGAGCCCCCAGGGCCAGCTGTGTGCCAGCGCGTCTGTCCTGAGAGGAGCTTCTGTCAGGGAGTACCAGAACGGGCAGTGGGAGTTGTCTTGGGAGGCAAAGAGATCTATCTGTGCCTTGCCGAATCGGTCCTATACGAGCTGGACCAACATGGGGGTGGAGCCTCCACTCTCCGCTGGGTGTAACCTGTCACGACAGCGTGTCCACCGTCGTGTTGTGGTTGCCAGAGATATGAGTGGAACAAATACCGCTGAAACGAGGTGGGAGCCAGGCGAACTGAATCACGTAGACGAGTTGGATGATCCTGGCCAGCCAGCTCGATTGACTGGGAAGTGAGAGCCACGCATCCAAGCTCCGTGTGAGGGACACTAACGGGACGATCGCTTTTGACATACCGTGCAGGGCTTCGCGGCGGGGGGAGCAGGTAATAGTGCATCGGGAGGCAGAAGAGCATCCCGAGTCTTGGGTACTGAGAAAAGACTCAAAGCACTTACCTTGCTCCGCGCACATGGCAGGGGGCAGGTTAGAGACTGAGGAAGAGGTCCTAAGAAGGCGTCTTCGGAACTCGTCAGTGCTCGCCCAACGGGGCTGAGCAGTCACAGGGCTGGAAGCGTCCGGGGAGCCGGGGCTGTAGAATTTTAGGGCCAAGGTGCCGTGAGACCAGCGGGCACCAGCTGGATTACCCAGGGAGTGGGGAAATCACTCTTTTATTGAACATGTGGGTACCGCAGCCCGAAGGGGGTGCAGAAAATGAAAATAAGGGAAACAAGGATTCTCCTCCTGGCCCTCCACCGGGGGACGGAGTGGTCTTGGTACCAGCTCCGGAGCAAACATCTGACTTCCTGTCTCAGGAGCGCTTCGGAGCTTTTCTGGTCCAGGAAGGGATCCTGGAGATGGGGGGCATACGGCGCCTGCGAGGTGCTTTACGCTGGGGCTGAGAGCTGCGCTCAGGTTGCGGAGCTGCCTGTCATTTGTTCGCAGGAGGATGCCCTCAGAGAGCAGGCGGGAGCGGGGCGTGCTGGTTAGGTGGTGCCGTGGCATGAAATGAGATATCGCCTCCATCTGCTACTTTACTGCCGAGAACTGCTGGGCGAAGTCGTTGACGGTGTCGCCGAAGAGGCCGAGCTGGAAGATGGGGGCGTTGAGAAACCTTGCCATGTCAACGTTGTGCATCTCGACCATGTTCAGCCAGAGGTGGCACTCCTGGACCACGAGGGCCATAGCTCGCCCGAGTGCCTGCACTGTGACCTTCGTGGCTCTGAGAGCGAGGTTGGTGGCAGAGCGCAGTTCCTGCAGCACGTTGGGGTCAGGACTACCCAGGTGCAGATCTTTAAGTGCCTTGGCTTGATGGACCTGGAGGAGAGCCATGGCATGCAGCGTGGTGGTGTCCTGTCTGGTGGCGCTGTAGGCTTTGGACGTCATCCTACAGACCTTGGAGGGGAGTACCGGGTGGTGAGAGCGGACGAGTGGAGGGGTCGGCTACGGGCAGTAAAAGGTGCCCTCCAGGACCGCGTCAGCTCGTCGGGTGCACACTGAGGTACCAGTCATCAAGCCGTGAAGGCTGTGGGGAGGACGGAGGGTTCCAGTCCAAGCCCATGCTCACGCCAGCCCGGGCAAGCATGTCGGCCACATCCGTGTATGCTTCAGACTAGGCGGGCTGGCCCAAAGGCCACAGTCCTGTTGGGTCTTCCACGTCAGATGCCTGGATGCTCTCCGAAGCAGCGGTGATGTCATCATCCAAGCCCAGGGGCGGGTGGTTCGTGGGGATTTACCCGGCGAAACCAAGCCCGTCATCATCCCCATATCGCCTTCATCGCCAGTCGGATTGTCCTCAATCCCGTGGGAAGAAGGAGCGACGCGGGTGGTGGCTGAAGTGGCATTCACCTTCAGGAAGGTGAGCTGTGACCTCAACACTGCCATGGTCATGTTCTTGTAGTGAGTACATGAACCATCCACGAATGCCACCTCAGTGTGATCACTGCCCAGGCACACAAGGCAGCGTCTGAGGCCTTCATGGAACAGGAACAACATAGGGGCGGAAAGGCATATTGAAAAAGACGTGTACTGAAAAGGATGTTCAACGCCGCTGTGTATTGACTCTTTTAGAAAAAAATATACACTTTTAGGAGGAGAACACTCTTTTAACAGGAAGAAAGCGCGGTCGAAGCGCCCAGGGGTATAAACTGCACAGCATGCAGAGAGAGAGACACCAGCTGGAAATGCACTGTAGGATCCAACAGCAATGCTTCTCGCTGACAGAGGTGAGTGGAACAGTAGTGAAGCTCTGCTTGTTTGTTGCACAACCATTTGGCTCCGAAGAAAAATTCTGACTGGCATTCGCTGCCCTGCTTCCCTTTATGCCCGTGTGTCCGGGGTGGGGCATGCAAATTCTGTCTGTCAACTTAGGTACGTTCATTGTCCCAGGAAGACACCTTGTGTCTCTTCATTCGACACAACATCGAGTGAGTGACAGAAGGGGAACTCTTTAGGTCCTTGTATCTCCACTGAAGCTCATTCTATGGATATGTGTTCAGCCAGACATAATTGGGCTGTGGTGAATGCTTTCTCAATGGTGTAAGCTTTGTGTGGCTGGCAAACTGGAGAGATGGAAAAGGTTACTGATGAGCCCTGCACCGCTCAAATGTATTGCTGCACAGTTCTCAGAGTGAGGCTCTCAGAATTTACCTGAAGCTTAAAGGTCTGTGCTGATCCTGGAAGGAGAATGGTTCTCTCCAAGTCATCATCCAAGCTGGCATATGCTTACAGTGTTTGGTTCCCATGATGCTAGAGCATAAGACTTTATAGACTTTGAGCAATAACTGACTGCACCCATCTCTCCAATCAATGTAAAAGATATCACTGGATGTAAAACTCACTCGACCACAGGATGCCTCTCATATTGGCTCTCCTCTAGGCTTGGCATTCACCTCATGTATTGCTTGAACATGTTTACCTTTGCAGGTGTTGCAGTTAACTATCAGGAGGCACTGAATAGCTTTGTGTGAAGCCACACATCCAGCAGTGGTTATTTTACTTTATCAACTCTTTTCTCTGCTCCGTTGTAAGCTGGGAAAAATATGCCATTGATCTAGGAAGTGCAGATTGTTACAGCAGTAGGGAGAGTAAGGTTCGCATTTCTCTGAAAAGTTGATTGGTGCAGGAGTTGCGTCAGTGAAACTGTTGTGGGCTGGGATGAGCAGCACAGTCATTGACTAATGACTCCGGCTGCAGCTGCTCCGCTCCCTGTATACAGCTTGCAACGTGTCCACCGTGGAGTTTGTTCGAGCTATCTTCGTACATTTCCTTGGGTACGGCAGTTTGAGGAGTCAACTGATAACTCACCTCAGCTAAGGATGCCGTTGCTTAATGCCAGATCAGTGGTAAATAAGACTTTTATTATTAATGACTTTTTCTCTTTGCAGGAGTTGGATTCTTTATTCATTACTGAAACTTGGCTTACTACTGGGGACTTAAGCCCGTTCTTTGAACTTCTACCCCCGAATTGTTTGTTTTTTAATTCACCTCTTACAACGGGCCGCAGTGGGGTACTGGTCTCTATTTTTAAAGATTTTCTTGCCACCCACTTATGGATTATGACTATAGTTTTGAATTGCAGCTGTTTACATTGGATCTGAATCGCCCACTCTTGGTTGCTCTGATATACCGCCCCCCAACATAAGCACAACATAGACTTTTAAAACTAAACTCTTAATTCTTGGAGATTTCAATTTGAATGTATGTTACACAGCGCACTCGTTAGCTAAAGAATTCATTACCCTGATTAATGCATTTGATTTTGGACATCATGTGAATGTCCCTACTCATCAGCTTGGCCACACACTTGACCTGGTTTTATCATATGGCATTTCTCCTTATGATTTTGAGGTATTTGATAATGGGTTTTTGAACCATAAATCTGTGATATTTTCTGTTCCTTGGGTATCTAATGCTTCTAAAGCCACTAAATATGTCTGTCAATCTCATTTAATTACCTCAACCACAAGCAAAGCTTTTTCATTAGCTTTTTGTGATACTATTCAATCAGTGGAGATCAGTCAATGTGATCTGAGTGCTGGGGAGCTTCTACTTAGGCTCATTTCTATATGTTTAAATGTTTTAGACTCACTGGCTCCTGTTAAGTCTTTAAAACTTAAACCTAGGTCTGAGCCTTGGATTGACGATAACATACATTCTTTTGAGGCAGATCTGTAGAAGAGCAGAGCATAAGTGGAAAAAGGACAGGCTCCAGATTTCCTTTGAAATACTTAGTTATTCTTTATCCAAATTTCAGTCAGAGTATCAAAGTCCAGGTATTTTCAAAATCCTTAGCAACAATTACCATAGACCCCAAACTATTTTTACTATTTTAATGCTGTTGTTAATCCAACAGTTTATGAGTACCCAGCTGTGTCAAAAACTGTGTGTGAGGAGTTTCTTAGATTTTTTTGCTAATAAGATAAATTATATCAGATTGTGGTATCAGATATCTCCCCCTGTTTTTGATCCTTCCATTCCCTCTGTTTGTACTGCTGAGTGCAGTCAGTTTGAACCTATCTCTTTTATAAATCTTCAAGAAATAGTGGGTCAGTTAAAGCCATCAGGCTCCACTATTGATTTATTCCTCCATTTTTCCTGAAACAAGTTTTTGATACAGTGGGTCCCTACTTTTTGAATATGATAAATCGATGTTTTGAAACTAGTACTGTACCTGATGTTTTAAACCTTGCTACAGTTTGTCCTTTGCTGAAGAGACCAAACTTCTTTATCCAATTTTAGATCTATTTCTAATCTGTCTTTTATTACAAAGATTTTAGGGAAAATTGTTTTACAACAACTACAGAGTTTTCTAGATGAAAATAAGATCTTTGAGGTTTTTCAATCAGGATTTAGACAACACCACTCAACAGAGGCTGCAATTTTGAAGGTTTTAAATCATATTTTACTAACTGGCGATGCTAGGAACTTTGCTGTGCTTGTGCTCCCAGACTTGAATGCTGCTTTCGATACAGTGGACCATGCTGTCCATCTTGCTTGCTTGGAGCACTGCAGTGGAATAAAAGGATGTGCACTTAAATGGTTTAAATCATATCTTTCTAACAAAAGTTTTATAGTTAACATTGGTGAACATTCACCTGAGTCAGCTTCTCTTTTGTGTGGTGTGCCCCAGGGTTCTATCTTAGCTTCCATTCTTTTTTCATTATATATGCTTCCATTGGGTTCTATCTTTAGGAAGCATGGGCTGTCGTTCCATTGCTATGCTGATGACACTCAACTCTATCTGCCCTTAAAAAATAGTTCTGATGGCTTGGAAGCACTTATGATAGGTTTATCTGATGTGAAGGCTTGGTTGTACTTACATTTTCTTAATTTTAATGAGATTAAAACTGAAATAATAGTGTTTGGTACATCTGATTCTTTCAGTACTCTCAAAATAAATCTTGGTGATTTATAATTTTCTGTGAAGCCTTGGGTCAAAAATCCGGGTGTGGTTTTGATGATGGTCTGGAATTTGACAAACAGATAAACACAGTAGTTAAATCATGTTTCTTTCAGCTTCGACTACTAGCAAAAGTTAAATCTATTCTGTCTAGTAAAAATTTTGAAAAAGTAATTCATGCCTTTATTACATTGAGGCTGGATAACTGTAACTCACTGTATTTCAGGATTAGCAAATCAGCTTTATCCCACTTGCAGATAGTTCAAAATACAGCTGCAAGACTTTTAACTAGTACTAAAAAATTAGATCACATTGCGCTGGTGTTACGGTTCTTGCATTGGTTGCCTGTGCAATACAGAGTAAATTTCTCTGATTTGGCATATAACCAATGAGGAAGTTTTACTGCACTGTATTTTAGTAATGATACTGTATTGTGTAATTGTTCTGTTCTTTATTGTGCAGCACATTACTCAACCCTGGTCTATGTAAATAAAATTGACATTGACATTGCATGCACTGTCAGTGAAAATTTGCGGAATCCGATGGGATCACTGTGCTGAACCACTGGCCTATCCATCAATTCAGCAATCCTCCACAGAGCTAATTGATGGGGCTGGCCATAGTGTTGGATAAGTGAAGCAATTGTGTCTGAGTAAGGGTGCTCTGAGTTGCTATGAGAGTCTGCTATCAGCAGCGCTTCCTCAAACTTCAGATGATCCAGTAGAATCTGGTACTTGAATCTCTCTGTGGCACCTTAAGGAAGAATATTCTCCCTATATCAGAACCAGAATCAGCTTCATTGCCAAGTATGCTTACACATACAAGGAATTTGTCTTGGTGACAGGAGCTTCCAGTGTACAACAATACGAAAACAGTAGCAAGACATAAATAATTAAAAAAAAAGAATAATACAAATAACTAATTATACATATACGTACATACACTCAGACACACACCTTCATACATACCCACAGACACACACGTAGTGCAAATATATTACAAATCTGTTATATAAAGAACAAAAATACAGTATATTATGACAGTACAATGTATGTAATGGTAGAAGTGTATATGTTGGATAATATAAATAGACTTAACTGTGTATTGCACATAATTATTGCTCAATGGGACAATTTTACCTGTTCATGAGATGGATAGCCTGAGGGAAAAAACTGTTCCTGTGCCTGACGGTTCTGGTGCTCAGAGCTCTGAAGCGTCTGCCAGAAGGCAACAGTTCAAAAAAGTAGTGGGCTGGGTGAGTCGGGTCCAGAGTGATTGGTACAAACTTTGCTGGGCCTTTTTCACAATGGAGTCAATGTGTGTCTCCCACTTCAGGTCCTGTGAGATGGTAGTGCCCAGGAACCTGAATGACTCCACAGTGCTGTTTAGAATGGTGAGGGGGGACAATGTTGGGGTGTTCCTCCTAAAGTCCACAATCATCTCCACCTTTTTGAGGATGCTCAGCTCCAGGTTGTTTTGACTGCACCAGACAGCCAGCCGTTCAACCACCTTTCTGTATGCAAACTCATCATCATCTCTGATGAGGCCAATGACAGTGGTGTCATCTGAAAACTTTAGGAGCTTGACAGAGGGATCCTTGGTGGTGCAGTCATTGGTGTAGAGGGAGAAGAGTAGTGGGGAGAGCACACATCCCTGGGGGGCACCAGTGCTGATGGTACAGTTGGTGGAAGTTAATTTTCCCTGTCTTACAAGCTGCTGCCTGTCCATGAGTGTTACGACCTGTTATGTGGTATATTGTTGTTGTTGTTTTTTTTTGCTCTGTTTCTTTTCTCTTTCTTGTTTTGTCTGTTTTCTAATAGGTTGTCCAATGATGGGGTGTATGAAAGCCATTGGTTGTCTAGTTGGGGCGTGGTCTTTATAAGGACGCTGCTGGCACTCGTCTGGGAGCTCATTGTTGGTGCGGTCGTACTTGGGTTGAGAGCTCCGGAATCCCTCCCCCGGTCGATGATCAAATTAGTCATGTTGATTAGTTTAATTGAACGTGCATCTTGTTGTAACATCAGACCCCGTTTTCTGTTTGTCTAAATAATACATCCTAAAAGTGTGGAGCGTAGGGGTGACCTGCCTTGTTTATTTTGGAATTGGTTTGAGCTCTGTTTCGTTGGCAGGGAGTTAGGTAAGCTAAATGTATTTTCTTTTGTTATTGGGTTAGGTTATTAATTCTCGTTTTTCTTTATATTTTGTTTTGTTTGTTATTTTGGCCTTTGGGACACCCTGAAGAGATGCTCTTTATTTCACTGGTTATTTCTTAATAAATGTATTACCTTTTCTTCTTCATTTTGTGTATTTGTCTGATTATCGACCGGAGTGATTCATTGCTGGGATTCCATCACCACAACCCAACTTATTTATTACGCCCCTTAAGAGTTTCCTATATTCCCCTAGAGGCGGGGCGTAATAATGAGAAAGCTGGTAATCCACTGACACTGATAGACATGGGAACAGGGAGTTGGTTTAACTTAGTCCGGAGAATAGCTGGGATAATGGTGTTGAAAGCCGAGCTGAAGTCCACAAAAAGGATCCTTGCATATGTCCCCGGTCTGTCCAGATGTTGCAGGACATGATGCAATTCCATGTTGACTGCATCATCCACAGACTTGTTTGCTCGATAAACAAATTGAAGGGGATCTAGAAAGGGTCTAGTGATGTCCTTCAGGTGGGCCAACAACAGACTCTCAAATAACTTCATGACCACAGATGTCAGGGCGACAAGTCTGTAGCCATTAAGTCCTGTGATTTTTGGTTTCTTAAGGACAGGGATAATAATTGTGTTTTTGAAGCAGCATGGGACTACACACTACTCCAGTGATCTATTGAAGATCTGTGTGAAGATGGGGGCCAGTTGGTTAGCACAGGAACGAAGGCATGCTGGTGAGATGCCATCTGGGCCTGAAGCCTTCCTTGAAATTTGCTTCCGAAAGACACAGCATACGTTGTCTTCACAGATCTTGAGTGCAGGTTGAGTAGCAGGAGTGGGTGGAAGGGGGTTGCAGGAGACATTAATGTTTGAGTGAATTGAAGGTCTGAGTGCGTGTGGGGTGTGAGATAGGCCTTTTGAATTTGCAGTAGAACACAATCAGGTCATCAGCCAGTCGTTGGTGCACTACAGGGTTTCGGGGTAGGAGTCCTGTAATTAGTAAGTTGTTTTGGCCATTCCACACTGATGCAGGGTTGTTAGCTGAAAATTTGTTTTTCAGCTTCTCATAGTAACTTCTTTTAGCCATTCTGATTTCCTTATTCAGTGTGTTCCTGGCCTGATTGTACAAGACTTTATCCCCACCCCTGTAAGTATCTTCTTTGGCATGACGAAGGTGTCTAAGTTTTCCTGTGAACCATGGTTTATCATTGTTGAATGATGAAAATGTCCTAGTAGGGATGCACATGTCCTCACAGAAACTGATGTATGATGTAACAGCATCATAGGTGAGCGGCAAGGAGTATGCATTCCGGATAAGCGACGTGTATATCCAGCCGGGGTGCGGTGTCAAGGCAACAGGTCTGATGGTGGATACAGGGGCAACTTCACACATCATCACAGACATAGGAGAATTTAAGAAATTTGTTGACAGTCTCCAGGCCGAGACACACTGCGTGGAGTTGGCTGACGGCACAAGGTGCAAAGGAATCGCTGAAAGCAGAGGAGATGCAGAGGTTTGATTGATTGATTTTGGCAATGCTGAAACGGGCGTTGTACATCCTCTCCTACCCGCAGGACATCTTTTCTGTAGAAGCAGCTACTTCCAGCAGAGCCACCGTAATTTTCAAGCAAGGGGAAAGTGTTCTACAAAATAAAGACGGTACAAAATTCCACATTAATAAGTACAACAGACTTTACTACTTACAGTAGATGATGAATGTGATGACCAAAGTAAGGGGTGTTATGATATGCAGACATGGCATGAGATCCTAGGACACTGTAATTATGATGATGTTCAAAAATTACAAGGTGTTGTTAATGGCATGATGATTAAGGGTAAAAAAGATAAGATAAGATAAGGACTTCATTGCAAAGTATGTACTCAGGGAAAGTTTATCCAAACCAGGAAAAGAGAGCCTGATGTAAGAGTAAAAGCAGCTCAAGAGTTGGTGCACACAGATATAGCAGGACCAGTAGACCCAGAGTCTAGAGATGGGTATAGGTTTGTGTTATCATTCACATTATTCCAGTGCAGTGTTTGTGTACTTTCTGAAACATAAGAGTGACAGAGTGCAAGCAACAGAGAAGTTTCTCGCTGATACAGCCCCATACGGGAAGGTAAAATGTATCAGATCTGACAATGGTACAGAGTTCATGGGGAAAAGTTACCAGGCATTACTCAACAAAAATGGGATAAGACATGAGACCTCAGCACCTTACTCACCACACCAAAATGGCACTGCTGAGCGAAATTGGCGCACCCTATTTGACATGGCGAAGTGAATGCTGATAGAAAGTGAGTTACCAAAGGAGTTCTGGACCTATGAAGTACAAACCGCAGCTGTAGTGAGGAACAGATGCTTTAACAAGCGCACAAAATAGACACCTTCCTTTATGCTGACAGGAAAACAGCCTAATCTTTCCAGGATGCAAAAGTTTGGGTATGTTTTGCCTAAAAACAGGACAAGAGAAAACTAGACTCAAGGTGTGAGAAGGGAATTTTTGTCGGGTACAACAAAAATAGCCCAGCCTACACGGTCTACTCTCTTGACAGTGGAAAAGTGCAGAAAAACAGACAGGTGATGTTTGTGACCAAAACAGTTTTGGAGCGGCAGACACAAACTGACTTGAATCCTGATGATGACAATTTTGAGGTACAGAATAGGGGAAACAAGACCAGGCAGAATGCTAATGTGAGTCCAGGAAGTACTCAGGTACAGGTTCCAGTAACTATGCCTGAGGAGAACAGCCAACACAGCCAGATGAGGCCAAAAATGGACCTAAAAGATACCCTCCAAGAGTGAGGAAGAAACCAAGTTATCTGTCTGAATATGTATCTGGTGAGGAGAGTGATGATCAGGTACTGACTAACATAGACTATTGTTATAGATTAATGAGTAATGTACCCCTAACATACAGTAAATTGTAACCTCATCTATCTCAAATGAAAGAGGGCCTCTTTTCTCTCTATGTTTCTTGGCATAGAGCAAGAGCAGTCGGGGCCCTTACCGCATCGTGGTAAAGGTCCCGTTTCCTATTCTTTCAGGGGGAAAAGACCCTGCGGAGGCCACACCTGCAGAAAAGGGGAGGTAAAGGTGGCGAAATACATCACATGGCCTCTTCGGTCACATGTGGGAAGGCGCGGTGGTAGATCCTATACCTATAACATGGCGACCGGAGGGCAGCGCAGACGCGGGTCAGCTCGTAAGGTGACCGTACTGCGGAAATACACACAGGAGGAGTCCACGTAGGAGGCCTGACCTGTGGAGCACCTATTCCAGTACAGGGTAGCCTAGGGTACCGTAGTGGACTGGGTCGGCAAGTTCCTCCGCTGAACTGCGGACCCAAAAGGGCTAGGTAGGAATTGACCAGGGACCTAGAGGGATCTCCTTTGAACCAACTGAAATTTATTTATTAAACCTGCAGGAAATCCACTTAGTAATGCATAACAATAATCTAGTCTTGAGGTCATCAATGCATGAATTTGTTTTTCGGCATCAGAAACAGATAGCATGTGTCATATCTTAGCAATATTTCTTGGAAGGTGGAAAATGCAGTTCTTCAAATATTGGAAATATGTTTTTCAAATATTTATCAAATATAACACCTAAATATTTTGCAGTAGAACTTAAATTTACAGAACATCCATCAAGAGTCAGATTATATATTCATGTTATTGTTTGAGGTTTTTGTTCCAATAATTAGTACTTCCTCACCATCCACTCTTTGATATTATTTATATGTACATTTGTACATGAAATTTAATTGGGTTTCAAAAAATATAAAGTTGAGTATCGTCGGCATAACAGTGAAAAATTATTCTATGGTTCCTGATAATGTCTCCTAGGGGGAGCATATACCTGTATAGGGAGAAAAGAGGAGGCCCTAAATCTGATCTCTGTGGCACTCCATACGTATCTTTAATTTGGTCTGACAGTTCCTCATTTACACGTGCAAAGAGATAGGACCTAAACCAGACTCATGCCTGTCCACAAATGTCATCATAATTCTCAAGCCTATCCAAGAGAATGTCATGATCTATGGTGTCGAAGGCAGCATTAAGATATAAGAGCACTAGAAGAGAAATGCTGCCTCGATCAGTTAATAAAAGCAAGTCATTTGTAACACTGATAAGTGCAGTATCTGTACTTTTATTGGGCCTAAATCCTTCCTGAAATTCTTAATATATACCATTTCTCTATTAAAATGAACATAGTTGGGAGGACACTACCTTTTCTAGTATTTTCATCATAAATGAGTGATTTGAAATTGGCCTAAAATTAGCCAATTCTCCTGGGTCAAACTTTAGTTTCTTGATAAGCTCTTTGATAACTACCAGTTTAAAGTTTCTTAGGACAATCCCTAAGGATAATGAGAAGTTAATAATATTAAGAAGAGGTTCTGAGATTACAGAAAACACCTGTTTTGAGTTTAGTATTGGTATAACGTATATGTTGTTGATTTTGATGTTTTTATAATTTGAAACAATGAAGGATTGAAATTGCTTGTATAGAATAATTTTAGTCTTCTGGGGTGCTGTGGCAGATGGATGCGTAATTACAATTTTGTTTCTGATGATTTCGATTTTATCAGTAATGAAATTCATCAAGTCTTTACTACTATGCTGCGTTGCAATATCTGGTTCAGTCAAAGTTTTATTCCTAACCCGTTAAGCCAAAGTACTGAATAAACACCTAGGATTGTTGTGGTTATGTTCTATGAGTTTTCACAAATATGCAGACCTGGCAGTTTCTAGTGACTGTCTGTAGTTAGAGTCACTATCCTTCCATGCACTGCAAAATACCTCTAAATTTGTATTCTTTAACTTACACTCCATTTCCAAGCTGCTCTCTGGAGAGCATGAGTGTGATCGTTGTACAATGATGCAGGATTTTTCTCTTTAACTTTAGTTAATCGAAGGGTGGCGACACTATCTAGAGTGCTAGAGAAGACTGTATCCATATTTTTTGTGACAACATCAAGTTCTGTACATTTTGGTGTACTGAGTATTTGAGACAAATCTGGAAGATTATTAGTTAAGCTATCTGTGGGAGCGGGGGCATGGTCAAGTGCCCATCCGGAGAGAGAGAAGTGGTAAGGACACTTACACCTGAGCTAAATTATGTCTAACACCTGTCTCTAATTCCAGTGAGCACGGGGAGAGCGGATAAAATGACCCATGGCACTAGGGGTCTCTCTTGAGCACCGAATATGCCTCTGATCTATGAAAAAAGGCCAATGAGAAGTTGGCAGACAGTATTTGCATACCCCGCCCCCGGACATATGGGTATAAAAGCGGGGAAATACATCGAGTTCATTCAGAAATTTTCTTCGGAGCCGATGGTTGTACTGCAGTGAGCTGCGAGTCACACACCCGTTCCTGTTCCTCTGATGCTCTCTGCTGTTGGATCTACGGCGCATTACAGAGGCTTTCTCCTTCCCTGCACGGAAGTGCAGCTTGCCCCTGGGCACTTCGACAGTGCAAGAGCAAATAAAAGAGTGATATTCCTTGTAAAAGAGTATTTTCCTCTATCAGAGCAATACACAGCGGCATTGAACGTCCTTTTCAGGACGAATCTTTGTGCCGCTTCCGTCCTGCACGCCATGGCCCTCCTGCAAGTCCACCAGACCAAGACGCTCAAAGATGTGCACGGGGGAAGCCCTGATCCCGATGTGCTGCAGGAACTGTGCTCAGTGACTGACCTCGCCCTTAGAGCCACGAAGGTCACAGCGTAGTCACTCGGGCAGGCGATGACCACGCTCATGGTCCAGGAACGTCATCTCTGGCTGAACTTGGTTGAGATGCGTGAGACCGACAAGTCTCGCTTTCTCAACACCCCTGTCTCCCAGTTCGGCCTCTTCGGCGACACCGTCGAGGACTTCGCCCAGCAGTTCTCCACGGTGAAGAAGCAGATGGAGGCCATATCTCACATCCTAACCTGCCGCAAGCCTGCATCCATGGGCCTCTTCTGCCCGCCGAGGGCGTCCACCTGTGGCTAAAAAGCACCCTGCTCCTCCTCAACCCGGGCCCAGCTCTCAGCCCCAGCGTCAAGCACCCCGCAGGAAGCAGGCGCCCCCCGTCTGAAGGACTCCCTCGAGGACACGGAGGGCTCTCAGTCGCTCCCGAGATGCTAGCAGTACCCACATTCTCAATAAAAGAGATATTGCCTTTGTCTCTGGGTCACCTGGTCCACATATGCCGTTCTCACAGTACCCTGCCGCCAGACCTCCACAGTCCCGGCATGCTGGACGCGGACCCTCCGCCTTCAGCCCCACGACTGTTCCCCGGCTGGCCGGTTCCGATGAGTCTAGAGGACACCTACACTGGACCTCCTCCTCAGTTGCTAACCCGCCCCCTGCCGGGTGTGCGGAGCAAGGTAAGTGCTTTGAGTCTTTTCTCAGCGCTAGAGCCTCGGGATGCGTCTTCGCCTCCCGACTCCGTATTACCTGCTCCGCCCCTCTGTGAAGCCCCGCCGGGTACGTCAAAAATAACTGTCCCCTTGGTGCCCCTTGCATGGAGCTTGGATGCATGGCTCTCACTTCCCAACCTGTCAGGCTGGCTGGCCCGGACCATTCGACTCGGTTATGCAATTCAGTTTGCCAGGCCCCCGCCCCCCTTCACGGGCGTCCGCTTTACCGCAGTATACGCTGAACATGCCAAATCCCTGCGTGCGGAAATCGCTACTCTTTTACTCAAAGACGCAATAGAGCCTGTCCCTCCAACCAAAATGAAGAAGGGTTTCTACAGCCCTTACTTAATTGTACCCAAGCAAGACGGCGGCTTACGACCGATCTTGGACCTGCGAGTTTTCAACCGAGCTCTGCTCAAACTCCCGTTCAAAATGCTCATGCAAAAACACATCTTAACTTGCGTCCGGCATCTAGATTGGTTCGCAGCAGTAGACCTGAAGGACACATACTTCCACATCTCAATTCTGCCTCGACACCGACCCTTTCTAAGTTTTGCGTTTGACGGCCAGGCGTATCAGTACAAAGTCTTCCCCATCGACATGTCTCTGTCCCCTCGCGTCTTCACGAAATTCACATAGGCAGCTCTTGCCCCGCACCGAGAAGCCGGTATTTGCCTACTCAATTACCTCGACGACTGGCTTATTCTGGCCCACTCACGAGACTTACTATGTGCTCACAGAGATCAGGTGCCCAGGCACATCAGCCGCCTGGGGCTTCAGATCAACTGGGAAAAGAGCAAGCTTGCCCCGGTTCAGAGCATCTCTTTTCTCGGCATGAGTTAGACTCAGTCTCAATGTCAGCATGCCTCACCAACAAGCGAGCGCAGTCATTGCTGAGATGCCTCGCCTCTTTCAGGCCAGGCACAACAGTCCCTTTAAAACTCTTCCAGAGGCTCCTGGGGCATATGGCATCCTCCGCGGCGGTCGCGACGCTGGGGTTGGTGCATATGAGACCGCTTCAGCACTGGCTTCAGACTCGAGTCCCGAGATGAGCATGGCGCCATGGCACACACTGTCCTGCCGCATCTTGGTCATGAGCGACGCCTCCAGATTGGGTTGGGGGCACCGTGTGTAACGGGCACGCAGCTGCGGGCCGTTGGAGAGGGGTCCCTCTGCGCTGGCATATAAATTGTCTAGAGTTGTTGGTTGTTTTTCTTGCCCTGCAGAATTTCCTCCCGTTAGCTCGGGACAAACATGTCCTAGTCAGGTCAGACAGCACCACCGTGGTAGCGTACATAAATCGCCAAAGTGGGGTACGCTCCCGCCACATGTCACGACTCGCCCGTCGTCTCCTCCTTTGAACTCAAGTCACCGCGTGTCACTCACATCCCCGGCAACCTCAATGTGATAGCGGACGCGCTGTCACGACAACACTTACCCAGCGGAGAGTGGAGGCTTCACCCCCAATCGCTTCAGCTGATTTGGGAACGGTTCAGCAAGGCCCAGGTAGACATGTTTGCCTAGCGAGAGACCTCCCACTGCCTGCTCTGTTATGCCCAAACAGAGGCTCCCCTCAGGGCAAACACACTGACACACAGCTGGCCAGCGGGGCTGAGCAAGTACGCATTTCCCAAGTGAGCCTTCTTGCACAGGTTCTGTGCAAGGTCAGGGAGGATGAGGAACAAGTCGCCCTGGTGGCTCCTTATTGGCCTACTCGGGCCTGGTTCTCGGACCTCGTACTCATCGGGACAGCCCCTCCCTGGCAAATTCCCCTGAGGAAGGACCTTCTTTCTCAGGGACAGGGGACGCGCTGGCATCCGCACCCAGACCTTTGGAACTTCCACTTTTGGCCCCTGGACAGGACTTGGAAGGTCTAGCTGGTCTACCACCTGTCGTTGACACAATCAGCCAAGCCAGAGCCCCTTCTACCAGGCATCTTTATGCCCTGAAGTGGTGCCTGTTCGCAAATTGGTGTTCTTCCCAGGCTGAAGACCCACAGATGTGTGCAGTTAGTTCAGTGCTCTTATTTCTGCAAGAGAGGCTGTATCCTTCCACCTAAAGGTGTATGTTGCTGCCATCACAGCCCACCACGGCGCAGTAGACGGCAAGTCTTTGGGTAAGCACGATTTAATTATCAGGTTCCTAAGAGGCGCTGGGAGGTTGAATCCCTCCCGGCCAAGACTGTTCCCCTGCTGGGATCTCTCAGTGGTCCTCGTGGGCCTCCAGAGACCTTCCTTCGAGCCGCTAGAATCAGTCGGACTCAGGGCCCTCCCCCTAAAGACGGCCCTGCTGATTGCACTCGCCTCCATCAAGAGGGTCGGGGACCTTCAAGCGTTCTCTGTTAGCGACACTTGGCTGGAGTTCGGTCTGGCAGACACATATGAGATCCTAAGCCCGCAATCAGGCTACGTGCCCAAGGTTCCTACCACGCCTTTTAGAGACCAGATAGTGAACCTGCAAGCGCAGCCCTGGAAGGAGGCAGACCCAGCCCCTTCATTGCTGTGTCCGGTATGTGCTTTGCGTACCTACTTGGACCGCACGCAGCGCTTTAGATGTTCTGAGCAACTCTTTGTCTGCTTTGGCGGACAGCGGAAAGGGAATGCTGTCTCCAAACAGAGGCTTTCCCACTGGGTTGTGGACACCATTTCATTGGCCTATCACACCCAGGCAGTGCCCCCCCCTTTCGGGTCCGAGCACACTCAGCAAGGAGTGTTGCGTCCTCGTGGGCACTAGCCAGGGGCACTTCACTGGCAGACATATGTATAGCAGCGGGTTGGGCAACACCTAATACCTTTGTGAGATTCTACAATCTCCGAACTGAGTCAGTATCATCCCGTGTTTTCTCAGGTCCGAGCCGGTAGAACTCGGTATCACGCTGACGGTCTGGCCGGGTGGATCGCTTGCACCTGGCGCCCTTTCCCTCGGATGAGGTAAAACTGTGCGCTTTCTCTCCCAGGTGATCCCTCTCATTCGGATCCCTGGATGATTCCTCCCTAGCCCTTTGGGTGTGCAGTTCAGCGGATGAACTCGCCGACCCAATCCACTGTGGGTACTTAATCTACCCTGTACTGGAATAGGTGCTCCACAGGGCAGGACTCCTACGTAGACTCCCCCAGTGTGTATTATCCACGGTACGGTCCACTTATGAGTGGACCCGCATCTCCCTTAGGCAGTTCCAGCTGTGTTGTAGCAACTCCCCCCTCCAACGAGGTTGGATCTACCACTGCGCCATTTCCACATGCCACCTGAAAACCCCATGTGATGTATTCACCACTCTTACCTCCCCTTCAGGGCAGGGGTGGTCTCTGCAGGGTCTTTTCCCCCTGAAAGAATAGGAAACTGGGTAAGACCCCCTTTCCTTGATGCGTGTTAGGGCCCCAGCCGTTCTTGATCTATGCGAGAAACATAGAGAGAAAAGAGGAAACCCATCAAAACGTAAAGATTAGTTTCTATGTTGAGTTCAACTCAACATGTTTGTCTGCAATTTACAAAAAATATATTGTTATTTTGTGGTGTGGACAATTCAGGAGCTGGTTGTTAATTAGCTTAATTGGGGCGGCTGTGGCTCAGTTGGTAGAGCGGGTCGGCCACTAATCGCAGGGTTGGTAGTGACGACTCCACATGCCCTTGGGTAAGACACTGAACCCCAAGTTAGCACCTTGCATGGCAGCTCTGCTGCCATTGGTGTATGAATGTGTGTGTGAATGGGTGAATGAGTCACAGTGTATAGTGCTTTGAATACCATTAAGGTTAAAAAGGCGCTATATAAGTGCAGACCATTTGCCATTTGTAAATCATATCCCAAGAGATGAAGAGCTCTTGCAGAAGGATTTACCTAAAGCAAAGCAATGTATGAATGAAAGTATCTTTCATTCTGCCAGAACTTCTAACCTGCAGCCAAGATCAACATGGCTGACATGGCAAGAACAACAAACCACTAGTACTTTGCAATACATGTGAACATACAGAGTTTGGAAAAATTATTGAGTGTATGATGTGCAAACACTTCTTTCATTGTAGTTATGCACAAGTTAAGAGGAGGCTATAGAATTGGCACTGTAGTTGCTGTAGATGTATGCATATTTCTATTTCAGCAGGCAATAAGTATTATTTGTATAGCGTACAAGTGAGAGTGAACTGGGCCAAAATACAAAAAAAGTTAAAACATTTATGTATGTGCACCAAATTGTCTGCATCACCTCCAAGAAAGGCAAAGAACTCTGCGAGAACACAAAACTCTCACACAGAGGAACATCTCCACCCAAGATAACACTCCATACTTGCTAAGGACCATAAAAAGCAAATCCCACATTTGACCTCTATCTCACCTAAGGGCTATTTAGAATGACATCCTTTTCTGTAATATAAGAGATTTTCTGTTCATACATGTTTGATATCATTCAAGAGGTCTCAGTGCAACTGGTAAAGTGGTCTCACTCCCTTTCAGAAAAACCAAATCTCCATTAAGATTTTATATCTTAGAAATATCCTACACTCTATTAGAGACATGTCCCTCCCAAATCTCCCACAGGGGCCACATAATGTATGCAGATTAGGTAGATTCTTTATTAACACCAAATGACCTAATCATCACAAGTTTCAAAGGTCTATATACAACTCCCTAAATTGTAAACCAAATACTGGATAACATGAAACGCAATCATCTGAAATAACAATAGAATTGTTTGGTACTTAAGGAGGGTTGGCAAGAAGCTCGGTGAGTCTGCATTCAGATCTCCCACAACATTGTTGTGTAGTCTCTCTACCAGGTATGCAAACCTTATTTCTTATGTCTTGATAAATTGTCTAAATTTGTCTTATTACTGTCTAATTGGATTGATGAATTTGTTATGTCACCTGGTAAATAAATTGTTACATTTGAATGTATTATGACTGATTCTTAAACTATTGTCTTTAGTAGATTATGTTAAGTCCATGTTTCCGCAAATCTTTGACCAGGTTAGTAGCGGACTAAAGCCGGTTTTAAGTGGAGCATAGGGCACACCGACTGAGACTTTAGAGCTCCGACTAACTAATTGGCATTATTTCTAGTGTACTTAGAGTGTACAGGCTCCATAGGGAATTTCCGTTTAGTATCGACCAAGCCTAAATAGGGTGAAGCCTAAACCTCTGGTTACTGTAATATTTTCTAGCTAAGTGTACATAGGAAACTATGGCATGATCATATAAAGCTATTTTAACTTGGGTATTGTTGGTCTATCTTTGTAAATTTAGTGGTCATGACCTCTGGTTAGAAATGTTACTCTAATTAAGTGTTTACTATCTAAGGGGACTAAGCTATATACTTGTAGATAAAGGGCAAGCAGGAGCAGCCATCTAATTAGTATTTAGTCAATTACTGTTTTAATGACCAATACTGGCATATTTGTGACCGTGAGATCCGTGTTCGCGGCCGGCGCGAGACTCTCTAAGCGACAGGAATCCGAATGAACGAGTACAATATAAAATAGAGTTAAATATGATGATTCAATGTTAAGTCAAATTTAATAATAATAATTAAGATTAGAACACTAATATATCCTTAGAAACTTTTATAATTGGAGTCAGATACAATAAACGAGGATCTTAAAATGAATAATATAGTGATTTAATTAGAATGAAAGAGTGAAACTGAACACGCACGATAAGACAGAATACGCAGGAGACCTTCATCCATGCTGTTGGAAACCGCCATTGGACCAATAGGTGGACCCCCCTTACATATGTATTGGCCAAAGCGTTATTTTAAACTATATGCCTCCTGTAAATTATGTAAATTTAGAGTGACATTATAGTACAATTTTAAAGTAAGATTTGAATATTTTCTAGAAATAAAAATTCCAGACAAGGCAAATTAATTTTTGAACTTTCTGTATTTGATTATTCTTTCTTACCAGGTTCTTCAAAACTCTAGTCACAACACAACAATCACAGATGAATAACAATTAATCACAATAGTTTAGAAAAAAACATTAAATTCTCAAAGTAAGCAGAAGGAAAAGCATATAAATTGTCAGTTCATCGTTTTACACACAGACACACACATGCACACAGACATTATTTCATACACGACGTACTCTTTCTTTTCTGGGCAACACAGATTTTCAGAAATTGGTAAGAGCACCACACACAATCACCATGTCATCCAAGAGACTAATTTGGGATATTGGAATAACAGAATGCTAAATTTTAAAACTCTTCCATCTGCTTATAACTCTCTCAATATGTATTCTCACATGAGACAGTTGTCTGGATGAATCTACTTCACAAGCAGGTAACTGACTCTTTCCTTTAGTGAAACATGGTATACGCAAAGTGGCACCATAAGCAGCAAGTCCTGTCTGCTAAGATTTCATCTTTTGGCTCTAACAGGTGCAAAAATCCTGATTAATTTGTTATTTGCTTATCTGAACTATCCCACACCAGCCTGTGGACAGAAATGAATCTGCCCCTGCAGGTGTTATTCTCACCAGGCACTTAACAGTGTTGTTATGATTGTAGTTGGACCAGGTTTGAGCTCTGGCTCTCTCTATGAATATCTCTGTACGGTCAATTATACACCTGCAACTCTTGAAATGTCACCTGAAACTTGTGGGCATATTTTTAAGGACATCACCCTTACAGTCATGTTTATTCTGTTGGTTCCTTTATTTCATGTCTTTTATTATGAAAAGTTTAGTTTCCCTCGTCATGTGATGTCCTGTTTTCCCTCCATGTTCATGTGTCTTGTTTCCATTGGTTTATTGACTTGTTATATTGTTAACAGTTCTATTATGTCATTGGTTCATGTTTCATTGTCTTGTAATATTGTTTTCAGTCTTGTGTTTTCATTGGTGGTCTTGTTATCCCTCTGAGGTCGACGGATGCGCCGGCGCATCCTGTTGGATTTTTTCGGCATTACAGCAGAAACAACATAAAATTCTTCATCATTTTGGGGCATACAGATAAGTGTAAGACATCATTAGAGACTATAAAGGGTGTGTACACTCACAATTACAACAAAACCTTGTGGTTTTGTAAAATAAAGAAAATAAAAAGGGTGAGCTGTAAGTAGTCTCTGGGTTTGCGAGCATATATCTGAAACACGTCACAAAAATGAACTGAAACTGCACGAATACTTATCACACAAACATGAAACATATGTATAAAGAAAGCTTAAAATGTCTACTTTTAAATAAAATAATTCAAATTTAAAACACATATTCTCCTGCAATGTAATCTGTATGAAACAAAGCGATGTACAGTTTTTACTGGCCCAGCTAATTATCTCTAATGTGATCACACCCACCAGCTAAACATTCGCTAATGTGCTGAGACGATCAAATCAAATAGTAAACACCCCCGACTGTGCCTTAAAAACAAAGTCATTCACCTTTCTGCGTGTTTGAAAGACAGCACGATACACAAGTGAGAATACTCCTGGATAGTGATGAAGAGATACAATTTTCCTCAGAAGAAGAGTGGAACTCTAATGAACGTTTGTATTTTTAAGAGAGACTTGATCCAGACGAGGATACAATTTCGGACGATTAAGTCATTTAGTTTTCATTAGTTGACATGCTATTTTATATAAACATGTACATATTTTACTAGTGGGACTGTTTTCAGACTTGCCAGCCAGGATTCAGAGTATTGAAATTTGAAATATGTCCTAATAAGCAAGATTTAGTTACAATTAAATGCTGTTTCGGCTAAAGCAGGTATTTAAATTGTATGCTGTATGATATAAAAATAATTAAAATCTAAAAATGTTTAGATTATATTTTAACTAGTGTTTATGCTGCCTCAATGAGTAAAATGCACTTTAAATATGCCCATATTAGAAAATCACCATCTTATAATGATTTCTGAAGGATCATGTGACACTGAAGACTGCAGTAATGATGCTGAAAATTCAGCTTTGATCACAAATGCATTTTACAATATATTCAAATAGAAAACTGTTCTTTTAAATTGTAAAAATAGTTCAAAATATCACTGTTTTCACTGTATTTTGGATCAAATAAATGCAAATTTGGTGAGCAGAAGAGACACCTTTTAAACGGTAGTGTAGGTCTAAAATTAAGTAAAGTCTTTATGTAAAGAACATTTATAGTCAGATTACTTATTTTAACTTAAAACTTGATTTTGATCAATAAGTCTCCTTACATTCATTCTCTTTCTGTAACATTCCTCATTGATAGGATCAGGGGAGGGGTCTTTTGTCTCCTCAGGTGTGAATTACAATCAATATTCATTATAGTTCACGCCTCTTCACATATGACATTCTAACAATAAAAGTGTCATACAAAAGTTAAATTACTATATTGTTTTGTAGGAATGAGTGATCATGATGGTTTTCCCATCATTTTGTAGCAAAAACGTTAGGCTACAAGATCCAGTTCTCAAATAGCTTGTGGAAAAATCTTTAGTATGTGTTATATGGCCTTATTTCAATGACTTAAAAATTAGTTTTTTTCAAAAACCATGTATAAACGTTATTTTCTCAAAAATACCGAGCCAAAATTCCACAGCATAGCCGCTGGTGAGCCAGAGTTCCACGGCATGGCCGCCAAGACAGCATCCCATGCCACGGCCAATGAGCCAATGCCCATGCCTGCCACAGCCAATGAGCTGGAAGCCTCGTCTCTCCCAGAGCCAGGATTGCCAGCCTCGTCATCCCAGAGGCTGCACTGCCAACTTTGGCCTCACAGAGGAGGAGGAGGAGAAGGGATTTCGTCTCTGAGTCTCATCTTGTGTTCATGACCACAGATGTAATTTCTGAGACTCCCAAAAGTCCATACCCACAACCACAGAGGTAGTTTCCCAGTTATCCATGGCTCCGCCTTCCTCGACTTTGCCCCACGTCATGGCAGCCAATCCAGAGTCCACACCGGGCCATGTCACAGCCTCAGCCTGCTCCATGCCACGTCACAGCCACGCCTCAGCCTGCTCCATGCCATGTAACAGCCAAGCCTCAGTCTGCTCCTTGCCATGTCATAGCCAAGCCTTGATCTGCTCCATGCCATGTCACAGCCACACCTCAGCCTACTCCATGCCATGTCACAGCCAAGCCTCAGCCTGCTCCATGCCATGTCACAGCCACGCCTCTGCCTGCTCCATGCCATGTCACAGCCACACCTCTGCCTGCTCCATGCCATGTCACAGTCACGCCTCGGCCTGCTCCATGCCATGTCACAGTCAAGACTCGGCCTGCTCCATGCCATTTCACAGCCACGCCTCTGCCTGCTCCATGCCATGTCACAGCCAAGCCTCAGCCTGCTCCATGCCATGTCACAGCCACACCTCTGCCTGCTCCATGCCATGTCACAGTCATGCCTCGGCCTGCTCCAAGCCATGTCACAGTCAAGCCTCTGCCTGCTCCATGCCATGTCACAGTCACGCCTCGGCCTGCTCCATGCCATGTCACAGTCAAGCCTCGGCCTGCTCCATGCCATTTCACAGCCACGCCTCGGCCTGCTCCATGCCATGTCACAGCCAAGCCTCAGCCTGCTCCATGCCATGTCACAGCCACACCTCTGCCTGCTCCATGCCATGTCACAGTCATGCCTCTGCCTGCTCCATGCCATGTCACAGCCAAGCCTCGATCTGCTCCATGCCATTTCACAGCCACACCTCGGCCTGCTCCATGCCATGTCACAGCCAAGCCTCAGCCTGCTCCATGCCATGTCACAGCCACGCCTCTGCCTGCTCCATGCCATGTCACAGCCACGCCTCAGCCTGCTCCATGCCATGTCACAGTCAAGCCTCGGCCTGCTCCATGCCATTTCACAGCCACGCCTCGGCCTGCTCCATGCCATGTCACAGCCAAGCCTCAGCCTGCTCCATGCCATGTCACAGCCAAGCCTCGATCTGCTCCATGCCATGTCACAGCCACACCTTGGCCTGCTCCATGCCATGTCACAGCCACACCTTGGCCTGCTCCATGCCATGTCACAACCAAGCCTTGATCTGCTCCATGCCATGTCACAGCCACACCTCGGCCTGCTCCATGCCATGTCACAGCCAAGCCTCAGCCTGCTCCATGCCATGTCACAGCCATGCCTCGACCTGCTCCATGCCATGTCACAGCCGAACCTTGGCCTGCTCCATGCCATGTCACAGCCAATCCCCTTACTTCTCCATGCCATGTCACAGCTGACCCTCACTCTGCTCCATGCCATGTCTTAAGCAAGCCTGTGATCCACGGTCCAGGCCCGCCTCTGCTCCATGGTCCAGGCCGGCCTCCACTCCACCCTGGTCCTCAGCTCTATCGGCTCTGCCCCTCAAGCCTCTCATGGCTCCACCCTGATCACATGCTCCATGCCCTGTCATGCCAGACCACACCTCAAGACCCCCTTCCCTCAGCTTCCTAAAAACTATGGACTTAAGCCATATTTTGTGTGTTTTTGTTCATGTGTTGGGGTGTTGGGAGTTGCCTATATGAGGGGGGGATATGTCATTTTTATTCTGTTGGTTCTTATTTTTCATGTCTTTTATTATGAAAAGATTAGTTCCTGTTTCCCTAGTCATGTGATGTCTTGTTTTCATTGGTTTATTGTCTTGTTAACTTCTTATCAGTCTTGTATTTTCATTGGTGGTCTTGTTAACTTGTTACCCATTTCAGAGTATTTATAGCCCTTAAGTTTGCCGTTGTCTAGTATTGCTAATTTAACTTTTTTTTTTTCAAGTTAAGCCAAGCTATGTCAAGAAGTCATGTTTTGTTTGTGTCAAGTCTAGTTTAGTCAAGTTTATGTTTCATGTTTTTGGATCTCACTTTTGTTTAATAAACTGCACTTGGGTTCGTCTCTCCATCGTCTTCCTCATTGTCCTTGCCATCATCAAAGTTACACTTGCATTTAATAAAAGTTCCCCGTCTGTCGCTCACTTCGACGTTGTGTCGAAGAAGCGACACTAGGGGTCTCTCTTGAGTGCCGAATATGCCTCTGATCTATGAAAAAAGGCCAATGAGAGTTGGCGAACAGTATTTGCATACCCCGCCCCCAGACATACAGGTATAAAGGCGAGGGAAATACACATGTTCATTCAGAAATTTTCTTCGGAGCCGATGGTCGTGTATGCAGCCAGCTGCGAGTAACACATACCAGATTCATGCTTCTGTTCCTCTGATGCTCTGTCTGCTGTTGGATCTACGGCGGACTTCAGCGGCTTTCTCCTTCTCTGCACCCAGTTTGCCCCTGGGTACTTCGACAGCGCAGAGAATTGAAAGAGTTATATTAAAAGAGTGATTTTCTCTGTAAAAGAGTTTATTTCTCTGAAAGAGCATTACACAGCAGCGTTGAACATCCTTTTCAGGACGCGTCTTTATAAAGATGTTGTTTCCGCCCCTGTGTAGTTTCTGGATGCGGTGATTTCTCCTCACCTCTCACGGTCATAAAAGCTGCCTCGTGTGCCTGGGCTGCGATCACACGCAGGCAGCGTTTTATGAACAGTTCATGTTCTCAGTGCGAGAACATAGCCATGGCAGCATTGCAGTCGCAGCTTTCTTTTGTCATGAAAGCCAGTTCAGCCACCCCCTGTGCCTCGAATCCTTCCTACGGGATTGAGGCAGGCGCCGCGGGCGATGAAGACGATTTGGGGACTATGACGGGCTCTGTTTGCCAGGTAAACCCCCTCGAATCCCCCGCCTCCCCGGCACGCTTGCTTGCTTCAGAATTGGATGACATCACCGCTGTATCAGAGAGCGTTACAGCGGAGTCTGATATTGATGACTCGCCTGGGCCGCCACCTTGGGGTCTGCTCGCCCAGCCTGAGCCTGACGCACAGAGGTCTGCTATGCTTTCCCGGGCTACTTGATTGGTCCTGTGGGCATGTGCGCCGCTCACAGCCGCGCCCCCCCTGTTTTTTCTACCCGGACGTGCATGACGAGTTGAATAAGCCACGGCTTCCTCACTCCTCCACTCTCACTACCCTCCCAGACCACTTCCGCCCTGCACTCCACGGCCCTTCCTGCAACCAATGCCAGGCCAAGGCACTTCAAAACTTGCACTTGGGTAGTCCTGTTCTTGATGTGCTGCAGGAACTGCACTGGATGACCAACCACGAGGTCAGAAGCGCCGGCACTCGAACAGGCGATGGTCACCCTTGTGGTCCAGAAAGGCAATCTATGGACTGGACCTGGTCGAAATGCGGGAGGTAGACAAGGCACACCTTCTCCCACACCCCCGTCTCCCAGCTCCATCCATTCGGCGGCGCTGTTGATGACTCTGCCCAGCAGTCCTCAGCGGTGAAGCAGACGGAGACCATCTCACATCCTGCCCTGCCGCAAACCTGCCACCATGGGCCATGCCCCGTCTGCTCGCCAAGGGCATCCTCCTGCGGCTATCAAACACCCTCCTCCGCCTCAACCCGGGCCCAGCTCTCAGCCCCAGCGTTGAGCACTCCGCAGGAAGCAGACGCCCCCATCTCATGGACCCCCTTGAGGACCCGTAAGGCTCCCAGGCGCTCCGTAGACGCTCGACCCAGGAACCAAGACGTTAGCTCCGTTCCCCGGTGGAGGGCCGGGAGGAGAATTTTTTGTTGAATTCGTTTTCACATTCTCATATTCTCAGTAACAGAGCTATTTCCTTTTGTCTCTGGGTCACCTGGCCCGCAAATGCCATTCTCACATCACTTTGCTTCCAGATCTCAACAGTCCCGGCATCCTGGATGCGGACCACCTGCCTCCAGCCCCACGACTGTTTCCGACGAGTCTAGAGGACGCCTACCCTGGATACACTCCTCAGTCGCTAATCCACCCCCTGCCGGGTGTGCGGAGCAAGGTAAGTGCTTTGAGTCTTTTCTCAGCACCAGAGCCTCGGGACACGTCACCGCCTCCCGATGCCGCCTTACCTTCTCCGCCCCGCTGCGAAGCCCCGCCAGGTATGTAAAAAATAATCGTCCCCTTGGTGCCCCTGATGTGGAGTTTGGACGCGTGGCTCTCACTTCCCAACCCATCTCGCTGGCTGGCCCGGACCATCCGACTCGGTTACGCAATTCAGTTTGCCAGGCTTCCGCCCCACTTCACGGGCGTCCGCTTCTCCGCAGTACACAGCGAACAAGTCCCTGTGCGCGGAAATCGCTACTCTCTTACTCAAAGACGCGATAGAGCCTGTCTCTCCACCCGAGATGAAGAAGGGTCTCTACAGCCCTTACTTCATCATACCCAAGAAAGGCGGCCGCTTACGACCGATCTTGGACTTGCGAGTTCTCAACCAAGCGTTGCACAAACTCCCGTTCAAAATACTCACGCAGAAACACATCTTAATCTGCGTTCGACATCTAGATTGGTCCACAGCGTACTTCCACGTCTCAATTTTCGCGATCGATGTCCAGGTGTATCAGTACAATTCCTCCCCTTCGGCATGTCTCTGTCCCCTCGCGTCTTCACGAAAGTCGTAGAGGCAGCTCTTGCCCCGCTCTGAGAAGCCGGCATCCGCATACTCAATTACCTCGACGACTGGCTCATTCTGGCCCACTCACGAGAGTTACTATGCACTCACAGAGACCAGGTGCTCAGGCACCTCAGCCGTTTGGGACTTCAGGTCAACTGGGAAAAGAGTAAGCTTACTCCAGTTCAGAGCATCTCTTTTCACAGCATGGAGTTTGACTCAGTCTCAATGTTAGTACATCTCACCAATGAGTGTGCGCAGTCAGTGTTGAGGTGTCTCGCTGCTTTCAGGCCAGGCACAACGGTCCCCTTAAAACTTTCCCAGAGGCTCCTGGGGCATATGGCATCCTCCGCGGCAGACGTGCTACTGGGGTTGATGCATATGAGACCGCTTCAGCACTGCCTTCAGACTCGAGTCCCGAGACGAGCATGGCACCACGGCACGCACCGTGTGACGATCACCCCCGCCTGCCGCCAAACACTCAATCACTGGACAGACCTCTGTTTTCTACGGGCAGGAGTACCCTCGCAGCAGGTGTCCCGATGCGTCTCCGTCATGACCGATGGCTCCAGATTGGGTTAGGGCACCATGTGCAATGGGCACACAGTAACAGGCTGTTGGAAAGGAGGCCTCGCTGCGCTGGCACATGAACTGCCTGGAGTTGTTGACTGTTTTCTTTGCCCTGCGGAAGTTTCTCCAATTAGTTCGAGACAAACATATCCTGATCAGGTCAGACAGCACCACTGCTGTGGCGTACATAAATCACCAAGGCGGTGTACGCTCCCACCACATGTCACGACTCGCCCGTCATCTCCTCCTTCGGAGCAACTCAAGTCGCTGCGCAACACTCACATCCCTGGCAACATCAATGTGATAGCGGACGCGCTGTCACGACAATGCTTGCTCCGCGGAAAGTGGAGGCTTCACCCCCAGCCGGTCCAGCTGATTTGGGAACGGTTTGGCAAGGCCCAGGTAAACCCGTTTGCCTCACAAGAGACCTCCCACTGCCCGCTCTGGTATGCCCAAACAGAGGCTCCCCTTGGGGTAGATGCACTGGCACACAGCTGGGCTGTGGGGCTGCGCATTTCCCCAGTAAGCCTTCTTGCACAGGTGCTGTGCAAGGTCAGGGAGGACGAGGAACAAGTCACCCTGGTGGCTCCTTATTGGCCCACCCAGGCCTGGTCCTCGGACCTCGTACTCCTCATGACAGCCCCTCCCTGGCGAATTCCCCTGAGGAAGGACCTTCTTTCTCAGGGATGGGGCACGCTCTGGCATCCGCACCCAGACTTTTGGAACCTCCACGTCTGGCCCCTGGACGGGACGCAGAAGATCTAGCTGGTCTACCACCCACGGTCATAGCCATGATCAACCAGGCCAGAGCCCCCTCTACCAGGCAACTTTATGCCCTGAAATGGCGTGTTGACGAATTGGTGTTCTTCCCGGACTGAAGACCCACAGAGGTGCGCAGTTAGGTCAGTGCTCCTGTTCCTACAGGAGAGGTTGGAGGGGAGGCTGTCCCCTTCCACCTTGAAGGTGTGTGTTGCCACTATCGCAGCTCACCACGACCCAATAGATGGCAAGTCTCTGGGTAGGCATGACTTAATTATCAGGTTCCTAAGAGGCGCCCAGAGATTAAATCCCTCCCGGCCAGGCCTGTTCCCCTCCTGGGATCTCTCGGTGGTCCTCGCCGGTCTTCAGAGATCCCCCTTCGAGCCGCCTGAATCAGTTGGCTCAGGGCCCTCTCTCTAAAAAGACGGCCCTGCTGATTGCGCTCGCTTCCAACCAAAGGGTCGGGAACCTGCAAGCGTTCTCTGTTAGCGACACTTGCCTGGAGTTCGGTCTGGCAGACACACATGTGATCCTAAGACCACGACCGGGCTACGTGCCCAAGGTCCCTACCACTCTCTTCAGAGACCAGGTACGTGCCTTGCGTGCCTATTTGGACCGCACTCAGAAGCTTTATGTGCTCTGAACAGCTCTTTGTCTGCTTTGGGACAGTGCAAAGGGAACGCTGTCTCCAAACAGAGGCTTCCCCACTGGTTGATGGATGCCACCTTACTGGCCTATCGCACCCAGGCCGTGCCCCCTGCCTTGCGGGTCCGAGCGCGCTCAACAAGGAGTATTGCATCCTCGTGGCTACGGGCACCTCCCTAGCAGACACATAGAGCTGTGGGTTGGGCAACACCTAACACCTTTGCGAGATTTTACAATCTCAGGGTTGAGTCAGTCTCGTCCCGTGTTTTCTCAGGTCCGGGCTGGTAGAACTCGATACACGCCGATGGTCTGACTGGGTGAATCACTTGCGTCCAGCGCCCTTTCCCTCGGCTGAGGTAAAACAGTGCGCCTTCTTTCCCTCTAGGTCCCTGGTCGATTCCTCCCTAGCCCTCTTGAGTCTGCAGTTCAGCGGAGGAACTTGCCGACCCAGTCCACTATGGGTACCCCAGGCTACCCTGTACTGGAATAGGTGCACCACAGGTCAGGCCACCTACATGGACTCCTGCTGTGTGTACTTCCGCGGTACGGTCACCTTATGAGCTGACCCGCATCTCCCTTAGGCAGTTCGCTGCCCTCCGGTCGCCGTGTTGTAGCAATTCCCCCCTCCTTGAGGCTGGATCTACCACCGCGCCATTTTTCCCACGTGACGAAGAGGCCATGTGATGTATTTTGCCACCTTACCTCCCCTTTCGGGCGGGTGTGGCCACCGCAGGGTCATTTCCCCCTGAAAGAATAGGAAACTGGGCAAGACCCCCTTCCCAAGATGTGGTATGTGCCCCAGTTGCTCTTGCTCTAAGCCGAGAAACATAAAGAGAAAAGAGGCCCAGCCAGGCTTGGCCCGTTCCTAGGTTAGCAGGCGTCGCATTGTTCCCCTCTAGGATAACCAGAAGGATTCCGACGACTTTTTTGGAGCATTGGGGAAGGGTCCATGCAGTCTGAAACACAGTTGATCACTTGTGCATGTGAAATACTTGCCCGCTCCGTTGTCAGCAGTACACGTACACGGCTCAGCGCATGGCGTGATTTAAAGTGGACCCCTGATGGAGGGAACGAGACGTCGTTTCCTCCCAGCCACGTCACTGAGCCGAGCCGCTGAGGTGGCCGGACACTCCCGGCTCCTCAGAAAAATCATGAATGAACGTGTGTATTTCCCTCGCCTTTATACCCGTATGTCCGGGGGCGGGGTATGCAAATACTGTACGCCAACTCTCATTGGCCTTTTTTCATAGATCAGAGGCATATTCGGTGCTCAAGAGAGACCCCTAGTGTCGCTTCTTCAGGGCACGGAGGTTACATACGTAACCGAGCCGATTTCAATATGTTTGCCATTACTAGCCACCAAGATCTTAGAACGTCTGACACTGTGCTTTCAGAAACTTTGAACCTATATGCAATATCTCTGTTACTAAGCCCCAATTTTAGTTTCATAAGGACCACTAATAAATGATCTTCCTGCAGTCTTTCAGTTCATTTCTGCACACTGTCTTTTATTTTTAACATTAACCAACTGAAGATGACTGAAGTTAGCCTAGTGAGAAACCGAAAGGGTGCAGCCTTGTTTTTGACCGTGGAGAATGAGAAGTGTGATTTCTGAAGCTCCTCTTTCAGACTTTCATTCTCTTCTTTGAGTTTGTAAAAGTCTTTTATCAAGTTGACCTATTCAGTGTTGAGTTGGTCTTCTCACTGAGACTGTTGTATGCTGCTTGAGGGACCATAGCCTCAGCTTCTTCCAATGGTTCCTATGGTGTTATTGGATCATAATCAGCTGGAAAACATTTGTGAAAGACAAGACATGTCAAAGACAAGTGACAAAGCAGTTTGATAATTCTGTACTACAAAATACTGTACAGAGCATAAAACATCATTTGAATGTTCTTAACATGGCAAGGAGCCTCTTGCTCCACTGTCAGAATTTCATGCTTAGAAAAGCAGGACAAAACATAGAGATTTTAGGGAAGAAGACTGCACACACGAATTACAGCCTATGGTAGCACTCACTTAGCCACATTTAGAAAACTCAATTTCACCTACCTCTCCAGCTTTTCCACAGGCCTGTCACTCAGTCATTTATAAGATAACACAGAGGGGATGAATTCCGGGCTGTCTTCATCCATAGAAGCCTCTCATACAAAATAATAAGATGTAATTGAAGCTAATGTCAGCCTAGCTTACTACCTAGCTAGCTAGCTATCCTATTGGCTGGCTACTAATAGTGGCAAATTCAACTACTTGAACACACATATAACACATAACATGGGCATTCTCACTGTTCCCTCTCCCTTTCTACAATTGCACTTAGGGCAACCATAGAAAGGGAGATGACTCAAATAGTTTCCTTTATGTTTAGTCTCTGGCCGTTAGCTAGCAGTTAGCTAACTGCTAGTTGTATGACTAGCAAAGTTTGATAACATATGCGCTAAAACATTTTGCCTTACTTGAGAAATCACTTAACTTGTTCCCCAGTTTCTGATTAGGTGGGCATGCATGATACATCTTTAGGCATGTAACCAAACCATAATCTATACCAACAGAAGACAATAGTTTATTTAATCTTGCCTGATATGAAGTATGCACTACAAACACAAGCATTTTTGATGATCGTTTCTGTCCAGTCCGCTCATTTTATTGAGATTAACCACAGCTGTCGTCGTTTATTTTCTGGCAGTGGCAGCAGGTATGCAATACAATTTAAAATTGGAGCCTGTACTCCATTGATTCTGGCACCCAACAACAAAACAAGACGACATTTTAAGCTCTTTATGTAGCCGACTCTGTGCTTGTTTGTATTGGCCGTCTCCAGTTTTCCCTTTGTTTTGCCTTCAGCTAACGCTGTGACGTAATTGTGATGTCAGCACAAAAAGGTTCTATAGTTCTACCTGAATGATAACATTGAATAGATTAATTGACCTTTGCTAAGCACAGCATACAATAGATAAGGTAATTATCTGAGATATCACTCTGTGGCAGAATTTCTATATTATCAACATGAATTCCATATGATAAAATTAGATCTAGCGTATTATTTTTGCAATAGGTTGGACCTGTCACATTTTGTCTAACCCCAACAGAGTTAAGAATAAGGATGAATGACAATCCCAGTGTATCATTTTTGTTATCTATGTGGATGTTGATGTCACCGACAATTAATGCTCACAGCAACCACTAGATCTGATAGAAAATCAGCATATTCCAAAGGAATTCAGAATATGGCCCTAGTGGTCTTTATTGCAAGAACAAAAGACATCAAAGATTTTTTAAATTGATGTCTGACGAAGCATTATCAAGAACAAAAGATGTCAAAGATTTTTTTACATGTATGGCTTACAAAGCATTATCAGTTCAAAAGAATTAAACTTATATCTAGACCTAAAAATGTCACTGTAAATTGTAGCAAAATCTCCTCTACCTTTCAGACAAGGCTCATGTTTATAACAAAAATTTGAGGGAGTAGACTCATTTAAATTAATATATTAATCTGTTTAATCTAGGTTTCAGTCAGACAGAGTGGATCCAAACTATGGTCTGTAATAATTTTATTTACAATTAGTGATTTGGATGAAAGCGATCTAATGTTTAGTAGCCCTATCTTTATCTGATGTTTTTTTATTTTTTTTATTTTCAAGTTTGACATCAATTAAATATTTTTCTAATTGACTTAATGAGGGTTTTGTGTTTGGTAGTTTAGGGAACAGACACAGTCTCTATATGATATATAGTTGATTAATTCACTATCTGTTGTAGTTTATGTGACTTGTGTGATGTCTCATGTCAGCTAGCAGATGATGGATTAGCCAGTTTGTCTGCTTCCTGACCTGGGCCCAAGATAGTCAAATACTATCACTATTAAGACTATGAGCCATATTACTAGAGAGGAGAGTGGCACCTTCCCTAGAGGGATGGAGTCTGTCTCTCTTTGGGAGGTCAGTTCTTCACCAAAAACTCTCCCAATTGTCTATGAATCCTGTGCAATTCTCCGG
The DNA here is from genome assembly GCA_032164185.1 of Moxostoma hubbsi. NCBI lineage: Eukaryota > Metazoa > Chordata > Actinopteri > Cypriniformes > Catostomidae > Moxostoma > Moxostoma hubbsi. Next base: position 35,587,620 of record JAVLUX010000023.1, on the reverse strand, counting down.
ACACCACTCAGACATCCAGCCATTCAGTGACACTAATCTACTATAAACCTCATCACTACGACGAGCAGCGAGGTTTCGAGAGCATATTACAGTGTCTGACATAGTTTTTGCAAGTTTACACATTTCTTTAACATTATTTTTTGTGATATCTGACTGGTGAATCCAGACATCATTAGTGCTGACATGAATAACAATCTTAGAAAATCTACATGTAGCAATAGCCAGCACTTGATCTGATGTCAGATGCTCTAGCACCTGAAATTCATTTAAAAATAGTGAGAGTCTTTATTTCCACATTCCTTACAATAGAGTCACCAATAACAAGGACGCTTTCAACATGATTCTCAGTGAGTGAATCACTGAGTGGGGAGAATCAATTTGAAATCCTTACAGTAACAGGAGAGAGGTGTCGCTTTGCCCAACGAGTATGCCGCCAACACGTCACCCAAATGCCCTGCTGTGGGGGCTCTACAGCAGGAACCAATGTGTGTGTTGCTTTCTGTACTACTTGCATCCAAAACAGTATCTACCGGTTTCTCTTTCTCACTGACCTCCACTAACATTTGGATGTGTGTCTCTAAGTCTTTTCTGTCAGCTTGACTAATTTTTACAGTCAATCACATGCAAATCCCTCACTGCTGATGGAATAAGTTATAGCAAACATGTGACATGTGGTGCTAATAGCGATAACATGAGGTGATGCCATGTCTTAATACAATAGTTTGTTGTTGCTGTGGTGATGGTATATAACCATGGGGGTTTGATATCAATATGAATCCCTCATATATTTGTTGTTGTTGTGGTGGTTCCTTATCACCACTGGTTTGAGATTGATGCAATGTTCCCTGTAAAAATATGCGTGAGGTAAAGCACCAGTTTAAGTTTATTTCCAAACGTGATATCAATAAATCCCTGACTACAAACTTGAACAAAACATAAACATGAATGACTCGACTTGACATAAACAAAAAATGACTCAACTAAAACTTGAATTGACTAGACATGAGCAAAACAACAAAATGACATTCACAATACCTGACACCAGACAATGGCAAACATGAGGGATTAAATACAAGGACATGAGTAACAGGTAAACAGGACAACCAATCACAAGACTAAACTATAAACAAGATAACAAGACTAAATTAACTATAACCAATGAAAAGACAAGTCTAATAACAAAGTAATCAAACAATGAACCAATGAAAACAAGCCACATGAACAGGGGAAACACATGACAAGGTCACATGAGGGAACAGGAAATCACATGACATGACAGGAACTAAACTTGAAAATAAAAGACATGAAAATACACAAACCAACAGAATAAACATGACATACCCCCCCCCCCCCCCCCCCCCAGGGTGGCTCCCGATGCCCTAAAATATAATAACAAAGTTATTTAGAGAGCTGGGGGGGTTACTTGACACGTGGATGGCGAGACAGAGCTTTGGGCGTGGCCTGGTGAGACAGGGAGTGGAGCATGGGAACAGGGCAAAGCCAATGGATAGTTGGGGCTCTGAGAGGCTCGAGGAGCCAATGGGGATGAGTACCAAGGTGGAGCAGCAGGGATGGAGGTCCCCAGTGGAACGGAGGTGGGCCTGGACCATGGAGAATAGGCTTGCTTATGAAATGTCATGGAACAGACTGAATTTCAGCTATGATATGGCATGGACCAGGCCGAGGCAGTGTTGTGAAATGGCATGGGGCAGGCCGAGGCATGACTGTGACATGGCATGGGGCAGGTTGAGGTGTGGATGTGATATTACATGGGGCAGGCCAAGGCATGGCTGTGACATGGCATGGAGCAGGCCGAGGCATGGTTGTGACATGGCCTGGAGCTGACATTGGCATGGCTGTGACATGGCATGGAGCAGGCCGAGGCATGACATGGCCTGGAGCTGACTCTGGCATGGCTGTGACATGGCCTGGAGCTGACTCTGGCATGGCAGTGACATGGCCTGGAGCTGACTCTAGCCTGGAGCTGACTCTGGCGTGGTTGTGACATGGCCTGGAGCTGACTCTGGCGTGGCTGTGACATGGCCGGGTACTTGGCTATGGCGGCCATGACGCGGAACTTGGGCTGGGCGGCTATGATGCAGAACTAAGTCGTGGAAGGCAGAGCCATGGGAGGCTCGAGACTAAGAGTCCTGGATGACCTCAGTGGTTGTGGGAATAAACTGAGACTCGGGAACGACCTCTGTGTTCGTGGCCATAGACACAAACTTGGAAACGATCTCATACATTCTATTGTGGATGGTGTGTTTAAAATTTGGGTTTACAATGGGTTTAGTACATATAAAGATCTTATGTGGATGGTAACTTTACATCTTTTGAATATCTAATCACAAACTTTAATATTCCTCGATCACATATTTCTTTTTAGATATCTACAATTTGGAGTTTATGTTCATCTAGTTTTGCCTGCTTTCTATTATTACCACCTGATTCTCTCTAAGATAATTTACAAAAATTCAACCCTCTTTTAAGGAGACTATTGGTATAGTGTACATATAAATGTAATTGATATAGTTGGTAAATATAATTGGTATAGTTGGTTCAGATAACCTGAAACCTCTGACCTCATTAAGACAGTAGTAGGAGGAGGAACTTAACATTAAACTATCAGATGAGCTGTGACAGGATATCCTCAACAGAATACATTTATCTTAATTTTGTCTAAGACATACAATTATCCTGTAAAATATTGTTCATTGTCTGCACTGGTCTAAAGTAAAGTCGGCTAGATTAAAACCAGATGTTTACGATATGTGCGACCGGCTGTAGAACAGAACAATTGTTTCCTTTTTCTCAGAGGTTTTGGAATTGTGTTTTGAGCCTTCTCCCATTGTAGCAGTGTTCATGGTTGTTCCTCAAGAATGACATACAAGTAGCCCAGATAATGAAATGATAACTATTGCAACACTGCTGGCTAGATGCCTTGTTCTAATTAAATGGAAGGATAAAAAATTGGATCAATGATATCATGCATCACCTGGCATTGGAACAAATTCAATACTCTACACAAGATAAGAGCACTCTTAAATTCCACACTATCTGGCAACCTGTACTTTAATATATGGAAAAGATGAACTCAATTCTTTGAATCTGCGAATTTTAGTGTTTCCATTGTGTTTAAAAAAAAAAAAATAGCTTATAATTTTTATGTGTTAAATAATCACGACATGAACACATGACTATAAAACAGGAACTAAACAAAAAAATAAAAGACATGAACACAAGAACAGGAACTAAAACACATTTAAACATGACATACCCCCCAACTAGGGGCGGCTCCTGATGCCCAGAAAAATAAGTTCCATCAGGGAGTTGGGTGGGGAGAGGAATCTTGGAAAACACAGGGGACCAGATGGGGCTGGAGACCATGGTGGGACCGGCGGACGATCTGGAAACCGGCGTGGCTCAGGAAACCAGGGAAGAGGCGGTGATGGGTCTGGCAAGGCAGGATGTGGAAGCAGAGACACAGGGGGTACAGAGGTGGTGGCCATGGTGACCTGACATGGCAGGGCGGCCATGGCGACATGTCAAGGTGGGGCTGCTTGACTAGCCATGGCAGGCATAGTGGCTTGGCTTGGCATGGCAGGCAGAGCCATGGAATGTGGAGCTGTGAGAGGCTCGAGGGGTGAAATCTGAGAACTTGGAGCCAGAGAGTAGCTGAAGGACCGAAGCACCAGAGTGGACCCTGAGGCACTGAGAACCAAGGCCACACGAAGGCTTGGAGGACCAAGGTGGAGCTGGGGGATTGGAAGACTGAGGTGGGGCTGAGGACCAAGGCCGAGCCGTAGGGATGGACGTACCCGGTGGAGCCGAACGATCGGAGGGCCAAGGCATAGCCGGAGGATCGAGGCAGAGCTAGGTGACCAATAGACCAAAGAGGAGCTGGAGGTATGAGGAACCCCGGTGAAGCTGATAGGCTGGAGGACCATGGTAGAGCCGAGGGAACGTAGAGCCGAGGTGAGGTTAAAGGCCAAGGTGGAGTCGGAGGGTCAAAAGTTCCCCTTGTCTGAGATGTCATAGGGTGACTATGGTCATGCTGGTGACTTGGGAGGAACTGACTGATCAGGAGGAGGAGGAAGAGTTCTCAGAGTGGGCACAAGGGTGGGAATCAACTCCTGGTCTCCTGGCTCTGGAAAGGACGAGGCTTGCAACGCTTACTCTGGGACGGACAAGGCTTGCAACACTGGCTCTGGGACAGACGAGGCTTGCTACGCTGGTTGGCCGTGGCAGGCATGGGCATTTGCTTGTGGAGCAAATGACATGGCATCGGGCAGACCGAAGATTGGCTGTGACATAGAATGGAGCAGACTCAGGTGTGGCTGTGACATGGCATAGAGCACACTGAGGCTTGGTGGTGACATGACATGGAGCAGACTGTGGTGTGGCTGTGACATGGCATGGAGCAAAATCAGTTGTGGCTGTGACATGGCATTGAGCAGACTTGGGATCTGGGGCAAAAGGTGGCACAAGCTCTGTGACCATAACGTGGCACTCTGGTTTGTCAACTATGACGTGGGACCCTGGCTCAGTGGCCACGAAGCGGAACCCTGGCTCGGCGGCCATAATGGTGGACCACTCTGACATGGCAGTCATTGTAGTAGTGCATAGTTCCTCATCAGCCTCTCCTACAGTGAAAGATGAACCACTCAGCTGCAGGGCAAATTCGAGGTAGTGAGCCAGACTGAGGGTAATCTGACCTCCAAGCATCATGGAAAAGACCGGCTCATTAAAGCCCGCACGGAAAATGTCTTTCAGGGCAATCTCATTAAATCAACCTTGCAGGCCAGTGCACGGAAATTCTCCACATATCCTTCAATGGAAGGATAGATGTTTTCTTGGTGTAGATGTAGTAACTGAACTGCTGGGTTCATGTTGAAGGTCACATATTCTGTAAAGATGCTAGCAATACCAGACAGACGAAGACGAAATGATGCAAATAACCAAAGTGCAGTTTATTTACAAACTAATATATTGCAGAGTGTGAAATCCAAACATGAAACCAAAACAATACATAAACATGAACTTGACTTGACTTCACTTGTACAATGAAAGAACAATGACACAAAGTTTCACCAACAATACCTGACAAAAGACAATGGCAAACATGAGGGCTTAAATACATGGACGTGGGAAAACACATGAAAATGACAACCAATAACAAGACTAAACTAATAATAAGGTAACAAGACTACTAAAACATGAACAAATGAAAACAAGACACGTGAACAGGGGAAACACATGACAAGAACACATGAGAGAACAGGAAATTACATGGCATGAACACATGACTTTAAAACAGGAAATAAAAAAATAAATAAAAGAACAGGAACTGAAACACATTTAAACGTGACAATTACACAAAGAGCAATTGTTTAATAAGTATACTTTTAAACATTTACAACATTTTACAAACATACAACATAATTCATATGGACTAAATAATAAAACAATTTTAAAAATAGCATTTAAACCTACTGTATAATATGTATGAAAGACAAGTTCACAACTAAATTCAGTGATATTTAAATCAATTCACTGAATAAAGCACATATTCTGAAATTTTTTTCATTTAAATCAGAATCTATGTGAAGTATTTAGTAGAGTTTGAATTTAGGAGTAAGCGTACTATCCAAAATTTATTAAACAATATAGTTTGGTAGAAGTCAAAAGCAAATATATTTTCATTGGCATTAATTGAGCTTATTTTATACTCATCAAATCTAAACATATTTAAATTATTTAAACCATTTGCTTAAATTAAACTATTATCAGGAATATTTTTTTTTTTTTTGTGAAACATCAATTACTGTGCATTGGTGTTTGCTCAGTTTTTACCTCCACCATCTCTATCAGGAGCTTGTTGTGGTCATTGTGCAACAAGTCTTTCCACATCTTTATCCAGTAAATAATTTGTGGGAGTTTTTCTCTGCTGTACCTGTAAAGAGTAAATAATAAACTACAAAAAGTTATTAAAAAAGCAACATGGTCTAACTGAATGCAAACTTAATTAACTAAAATATATTCAAAGTTAGGCCCATTTTGTATGTATTGCCAACACCTGTATAGTGTTTGATCAGAATAAGAATCAGCTTCATTGCCAAGCATGCTTAAAGGAATTTGTCTCGGTGACAGGAGCTTCCAGTGCACAACAATACAAAAACAATAAAAAAAACAGCAGCAAGATATAGATAATAATAAAAAAATCATACAAAATAATTATACCCATACGTACATACAGACACACACATACATAGATACACACATACACATACATAGTGCAATTCTAATACAAATCTGTTATCTGTTATGTACAGTGCAAATTTTATTACATTATTTTTAAGAGGAATGAAATAGCAGAAATGGCAGAAGAGGTTGGATGTGTTGGATAATTATATAAAAAAAGAATAAACTGTGTATTGTGCATTAAAAAGGGGTTTAGGTATAGCCCTGGGGAAAAATCTGTACCTGTACCTGATAGTTCTGGTGCTCAGAGCTCTAAAGCGTCAGCTAGAAGACAACAGTTCAAAAAGATAATGGGGCAGGGTGATGGAGTGATTTTTACAGCCTTTTTATTCATTCTGGTAGTGTATAGTTCTTGAAGGAGGGGCAGGGGGCAACCAACAATTCTCTCAGCAGTCTGAACTGTCCTTTGTTGTCTTCTGATGTCTGATTTCGTAGCTGAATCAAACCAGACAGTTATTGAAGTGCAGAGGACAGACTCAATGTCTGCTGAGTAGAACTGTATCAGCAGCACCTGTGGCAGGTTAATTCCTCAACTGGTGAAGGTAGTACAACCTCTGCTGGGACTTTTTCACAATGTCAATGTGGGTCTCCCACTTCAGTCCTGTATCAAACATAATTAATATTGAATTGCATGTAACATCAAACAGAACGGAAGTATTGCATATAACTATGGGTCTTTGAGACCGAACAATGACCACCACCATGGTCTTTACGCTGAATAATGCAATTCAACCCCCTATACTCGAGCCCTACTAACAACAAAGTCAGGTGACTGACATAGGGTTTGTCTTACCATATATAAACATATGGGTGACCTGACCTCTTCCTCTTGCCTGGAACACCTCAGCTCATCACAGGTGAGAAGAGATGGTGACGGTCATCTTTTGGTCTCATAGTTCCAAAATTATATGCATAATTTAAGTTCTATTTCAACATCATTTAAACTGTCACCACAGACTTTACCATGGATTACTAGTATAATTAGAGTCATGAGGGATGGAACATAATCCTGTTTAGTAGTGGGCGATGAAACAGTGGACCCCAAAGAAGTAGAATTTGCCATATTAAAATTTAGTAAAAGTACAGCGTGTGCTGCAAGATGCAGCTGAACAGATATCTAAAGTGTCACCTTTTTAAGTGCTGCCCATGATGTAGCCATTGGGACTTTTATATTCTGGGACTGTTATATTCTGACTAGAATACACATGAGCCATCGGATCCACTGGCTGTTTAGATACTGGCTTACCAAGACTATTTTTTTTACCAAAACACACAAAAAACTGTGTGTTTCAAGACTGAGTGCACTTCACGTAAACATGTATGTGGCAGCGGGGGCGTGGTCAAGTGCCCGTCCAAAGGGAGAAAGCGGTAAAGGCGCTTGCACCTGAGCTAAATCATGTCTAACACCTGTCTCTAATTTCAGTGAGCACGGGGAGAGCGGATAAGAGAGCCACAGCCCTGCCAGACAACAGAGAATCACGCCAGTCCAGTGTTGGCCTCAGAGAGAGATATTCACGTTAAAAGTTTATGTTATGTTATGCACATTGTTATTTGGAATTAAAAGCCTTACCTTTGCGTTCATCCCCGTTTCCGTGTCCTCCTTCCTCTCCGGAAAACCCGAACCTTGTCACACTGTTGCCGAAACCCGGGAACATTAAAAGATTTGCATCCGCTACGTCCATGGAGAAGGGTCATCCCGTAGAGTCCTCCCAGCTGGCCGAAGTCCTCCAGTCCCTCGCTACCCTACATCAGAGCCACCAACAGTCCCTGCTTGAGCTCAGGCAGGACCAAGATCGGCGGTTCATTGAGATCATGCGGGCTCAAGCAGGGGATCATCTCGCCATCCGGAGCCTACTCAGCCAGGAGGCCGCACCAGCCACAGCCGCGACCCCAGACACCCACGCCATGTTGCCCCCGCCCACGTTACAGAAGATGGGGGCGGGTGATGATGCAGAAGCATTCCTCGATTTATTTGAGCGGTCCGCTGATATTTGGGGCTGGCCGCAGAGTCAGTGGGCAGCCCGCCTGGTTCCCCTTCTGTCCGGGGAAGCCCAACTCACGGCTCAACAACTGCCGGCATCAAGCCTCCTGGCCTACGTGGACCTCAGAATGTCCGAGGCCCGGTCGGAGCCCCAAGGAAAGCGTCAACACTTCCAGGCTATGAAGCTGGAGAAGTCCGACCGCCTGTTCACCTTTGCCCAGCGGCTCCGTGATGCCTGCCGGAGGTGGCTGCTAGTGGGCGACCGCGACGTCGAGGGGCTCGTCGATCAGGTGGTGCTGGAGCAGTTCGTTCATCGGTTGCCCAGGAGAACGGCGGAGTGGGTCCAGTGCCACCGCCCGACGTCGCTGGAGGCAGCCGTCCAGTTAGCGGAGGACCACATGGCGGCGATCCCGAGGGTGGATGAGCCCTCTCTCTCTCTCTCTCTCTCCCTCTCTTCCCCCTCCCCCTGTGTTTTCTTCCTCTCTCTCTCATCCCCCACAACCCTCACCCTCTGTCCTCTCTCCAGGGCCCATTCCTGCCCCCCGCAGGCGAGGAGCCTGGCTGAGACCAATATCCCAGTCGACAGTCTCATCCCGTCCCTTCCCCACAACCTACAGCCGCTCTCCCCCTCAGGTGGGGGCGTCCGCCGAAGCAGGTACAGGTGTCGCGCCTGGGCCGGCCTGCTGGAGATGCGGCGACCCGAGCCACTTCCGTGATCAGTGTCCGATGATGGAGGTGGGGACGGTGGTTCGGGTTTCCGATCTCCCGCATGCTGCCCCCGATCGGGTTGGAGCGTACCAGATTCCGGTAAGAATCCAGGAGGGTACACACCAAGCTTTGCTGGATACCGATTGTAATCAGACCACCATCCATCAACGCTTGGTTCAACCCGGGGCTTTGAGCACAGCTAAGTGGGTAAGGGTGAGATGTGTGCATGGGGATATTCACAACTATCCGATGGTGACTGTGCTAATTAAATTCCAAGGGAAAAAACATAGAGTGGAGGCAGCGGTTAGTTCCCGCTTCACCCATCCTTTGATTTTGGGGACCGATTGGCCTGCATTTAGGGAACTATTAGGGGGTATAAGTAAGGATGGGTCCTGCACTAAAATAGGGAGATGTGCGATGTGCGATGCTTTGGCAGGGGAGGCGGAGCCAGGGCCATCCTCGACCGTTCCAGATCGGGATGACGAGGGAAGGGGCAGGCCTTCCGCCCCTCCTCTCCGCAGGGAATTCCCTGACGCGGATTTCCCTTTGGAGCAGTCGCGGGATGAGACCCTTAGGCACGCCTTCGACCAGGTGAAGATGGTTGATGGACAGCGTCTTCAGCCGAGCACCGCTCTATTTTGCAATTATAAATGACCGGTTGTATAGAGTGATGCAGGACACTCAGACAAAAGAAAATATTACTCAGTTATTGATTCCACGGGGCCGCTGGGAAATGTTATTCCAGGCGGCTCATTATAATCCCATGGCGGGTCACCTAGGAGAAAGAAAAACACTTCTCTGTCTAATAGCCCATTTTTATTGGCCGGGCATTTCCGGCGACGTCCGCAGGTGGTGTGCGGCGTGCCGTGAATGTCAGCTGGTAAACCCACCGGCCACCCCAAAAGCGCCATTACGCACTCTTCCGTTAATCGAGGTTCCCTTCGAAAGAATTGGAATGGACCTCGTGGGGCCATTAGAATGGACAGTACGGGGACACCGTTTTGTGTTAGTCCTAGTGGATTACGCAACTCGATATCCGGAAGCAGTGCCTCAAAGCATCATCTCAGCACATAGTGTTGCTGGGGCACTCTTCAAAATAATCTCCCGGGTGGGGATTCCAAAACAAATCCTCACCGACCAAGGCACAACATTTATGTCATGCACACTCCGCGAACTTTACGATCTGTTGGGCATTAAATCGATTCCCACTAGCGTGTACCATCCGCAGACAGATGGCCTAGTGGAACGTTTTAACAAAACCCTCAAGAACATGATTCGTAAGTTCGTACACGAAGACGCTAGGAATTGGGATAAATGGCTTGACCCCCTGTTATTCGCAGTACGAGAGGTCCCGCAAGCCTCCACGGGATTTCCCCCGTTTGAGCTGCTGTATGGGCGGCGTCCGCGTGGAGTGCTGGACGTCATCCGCGAAGCCTGGGAGGAGGGATATTCGAGTAGTAAAAATGAAATTCAGTATGTTCTTGATCTACGAGCAAAACTCCACACACTGGGGAAACTAACACAGGAGAATTTGCTCCAGGCTCAAGAACGCCAATGCCGGCTGTATGACAGGGGTACTCAGCTAAGGGAATTTGCACCGGGAGATAAAGTTCTTGTATTGCTCCCCACCTCGAGCTCCTAATTACTCGCCAAGTGGCAAGGGCCCTTTGAGGTCACACGACGAGTGGGGGATCTCGATTATGAGGTTAAACGAACCGATAGGGGGGATGCGCGTCAAATATACCACCTCAATCTCCTTAAATTATGGAGGGAGGCGGTCCCTGTGTCGTTGGCCACGGTGGTTCCAGAGAGGGCGGAGCTCGGACCGGAGGTGAATCCAAAGCCCGATCACAATGCACCGGTCATTTGTGGAGACCACCTCTCCCAGTGCCAACGATCAGAGGTTGCCAAGTTGCAAAAAGAGTTTGCAGACGTGTTTTCTCCTCTACCGGGTCAATGTAGTGCCCTGACATGTCACAAAATGGAAATATCCAGTTCTGTACCCAAATAAAGCTGGTCATGGCCTCCAGTTCAATAACCTGATTAACTGTACTTGGTTTTATCACTTTTGGTAAAAAGGATGGATTGGGCCACAGAGAGACCCCAGCATTATCTGCTTTCCACCACCTGTAACTGAGAGACTGTACATGTTTGACACTATTTGTATGTCTATGATGACCTGACAGGTATGGCAGGATTTTCACCTGTCACCTAAAGGGGAAAAGAGCTGCCATCACCACTCTGGTGAAGACTTGTGGGGAGAGGAAGAGGCCAACTGGGAGGATCCTGAACTGGTAGGATCCTGAACTTGGAAGGTGGGCAATGCAGAAACTGGATCATGTTCTCTCTCTTAATGGTTTCAATTGTCCAAAGATCTGAAAAATTTATTTCCAAGCTGTCCAGGCATAGCTGGAAACAAGCATCAATGACGTCCCAAAGACTGCTCTGCTGGGCCTCCCCAGGGTCTAGAATCCCTGGGAGTGGAGCTTCCCTAACTGAAGGATGACATTGGCATTCTTGTGAGTGTCTGGCACCTCTACTACTGTTTCCTCTACCTTTTCTTCTGTCGCATTCCCATGATTCAGAATGAAAAAAGTGGGAAGGCTCAGAGGGTTGGTTTCTGCTATATCTATAATAGCAGGTCTAGTGTGACCAAATGTTCACTGCACTGACTCTCTCTGGTGGTGTCCTGGCACCACCAGCATATTAATCAGTTCTTTTCATATAGTCTCAGGCAGAGATGTCTGGTTCAGCCAGATCTGCCTGCGGGCCAGCACTGCAGAAGACAAAGCTGCTTTGATATCTCAAGTAAGTTGGGAATGAGTAAAGAGAGCAGCCTTGATTACAACCATGATATAACAGTCTTCTGAATTTACCACTTTCTTCAAGGTGGCTTAAATTATCGCCAGTGCATTACCAGACTGGGATGCAAGTGTGGCTTCACTGAAAGCCTGGCACACCAGGCAATCACTCTTTTGACATTCTCTTCCAGGGAAGCGTGGATTGTCAGTAATTTGATCAGGACGCAATGTTGAAAGAGTCACAGTTACAGGAGGCACCCATACCACTCTCACTATGGTTCTAGCTTAGTCTGTTGACATAGGAAATGGGAAAAGGATGTAGGCCATCTTGAAAAGGCCATGTGGCATGTAATGAAGGGAGAAATGAAGCTTTCCAAAAATTTTAATCAATTAAACCAATTGTTTAGAAATGCTCAAAATATCACATGCTGTGTGGATCTGACTCTCTCAAATGGCTTTCTCATAAACAACATTTTAAAAAAAAAATCCCCGGTGGGAACACAACTCAAGGTGATCGACATTTAACTCAAGGGGATTTAAAGTGAGTTAACTAAATTTAAATCAGCAACTCTTGTTTGAATCAGTCTGATTTAATGGACCTATGTTATTGCTAAACTCACTCTAAATCAGATACAGCCTGCATTTAACACTGATTCAGGATTTCACTGTTGGATAAACACCCCCTAGCATCCAACAGCTAAACATTTCGGAACGTTTCGAAACAGTATGTCATAAAAAAGCCCCTTTGCTAAAATCACGTAACTTTGCCATTTTGATTTCTGCTACGAAGCATGGGTTTGAAATAAATAATTCATAAAGGTTTCAAAGCTTAATAAAGACATGTTTTGAAAGTGCCCATCACTAGTGGCATGTTCATTGTTTGTTGTGAATATCCTTACAAACAATTTGAGTTCTGGCAAACATGCCGCAAATTTTCCACGCATTATTTTCACATGCAATGGAGCGTGCAATTTGCCGCAAATGTTTGACATAAGTTTACAGCTTTTCACAATCAGTGGTAAACCTGCAGCAAACCTTTGGCAACTATACTGGCTACTGGCAAAAACTTATGTGGCAAACCTTTGGCAACATTTAAAAGTTTGCAGTATATCTCATTTGCAGGTGAAATAATGAGTGGCCACTCATTATTTTCACATGCAAATGAGGGAATGAGTGCCACTAGGGTTTGCCAGAATTCTCGATTTTTTTTAAATTTTTGTAATGCAATTACATTAGGTTACACAAACGAACCAACAAATAATTTTTTAGGTTATTAAAAAGATCCTCAAAATAAAAATTACACAGGACCCTTTTTTACATGGATTAGCCTATATTTAATCTTTATGGTCAAATGTGAAGCCTAATGGTATGTTAAATTAGCAGGGCGTGGTGCAAAATTTTTAGCACTGGGCAATCGTCTGTGTTCCGCAACTACTATCGGGTTCTTGAATAACATATTAAATGCAAGTAAGGTGCCCCCCTAGGGTAAGATCCCCCCTAGTGAGTTGGTGCCCTAAGCAGACTGTGTAATATGCATTGAACGACTTCTACGCTCGGTTTCAGGTGCAGAACGACGTGGTGGCGAGGAAGACCACTCCTCTTCCCAACGATCAGGTGCTCTGTCTTACCACGGCTGATGTGAGGAAAACTCTACGTTGAGTCAACCCACAGAAAGCTGCTGGACCAGACAACATTCCTGGCAGAGTGCTCAGAGGATGTACAGACCAGCTGACAGATGTTCTTACCGATATCTTCAACATCTCTCTGAGCAGCACCGTCGTTCCAACATGCTTTAAGGCCGCCACCATCGTCTCCACGCCAAAGAAGTCTTCAATGTCCTGCCTCAATGACTACCGTCCCGTCGTACTCACACCCATCATCATGAAGTGCTTCGAGAGCCTCGTCATGAGGAACATTAAGACCCTGCTACCCCCCTCACTAGACCCACTGCAGTTTGCGTATCGTCCCAACTGTTCAACAGACGATGCCATTGCCACCACCCTCCATCTTTCCCTCACCCACCGAGATTAAAAGGACACATACGTTCGAATGCTGTTCATAGACTTCAGCTCAGCATTCAACAGGATCATTCCTCAGCACCTGAATGGAAAGCTAAACCTACTGGGCCTGGACACCTTCCTCTGCAACTGGATCCTGGACTTCTTGACTGGGAGACCTCAGTCAGTCTGGATCAGGAACAGCATCTCCACCACCACCACACTGAGCACTGGGGCCCCCCAGGGCTGTGTGCTCAGTCCACAAAAAAAGCAGATCTCCCACCCCCCATCCTCACTACATTCAATAGAGGGACTATTGAGAGCATCCTGAGCAGCTACATCACTGCCTGGTTTGGGATTGCACCGTTTGGACCGCAAAGCCCTGCAGAGGATAGTAAGGACAGCTGAGAAGATCATCGGGGTCTCTCTTCCCTCCATCAAAGACATTTACACAAAACGCTGCATCAGCAAAGAAAACTTCACCCTCCTGCCATCTGGCAAGAGGGTACCGAAGCAGTCGGGCTCTTACGGGCCAGACTGTGTATCAGCTTCTTCCCCCAAGCCATTAGACTCCTCAATACACGGATGATCCTCCAAGCTTTTTTCACACCATCCAACTTTTGCACATGTCCAGAGTTGCACTTTAATTCATTGTCATTTATACCTGGCTGCTAAATCAATAACTTCTACCTCAATAACTGCTATGTCCATAGAACTCTATTACATAGTATGTTATGTTTACATTTTGGCATTTTTTAGAAAGTGTCATCTTTTTGCACTACTCAGATTACAAATGTGTACTGGTTGGAGCTGCACTGTCTCTTACGTTGCCTATTGTCCTGTTCCTTTTAGTAATTTATTGTACTGTCCCATACTTTTTTGCACACATTTGCATGTGCACTTTATGTAGAAATGTTATTTAGTCTGTGTAGTCTCATGTGGTTCTGTATTTGTCCAATGTTGTTTTTCTGAAGCACCATGGTCCTGGAGGAACATTGTCTCGTTTCGCTGTGTACTGTACTAACTGTATATGGTTGAACGACAATAAAATCCACTTGACTTGACTTGATATAGGGAGTACTGTGTTGGCTTTTTATGTTTAAATGTTCGTTCAAGTCATCTCTTGGATTTTAAGGCAAACAAAACCAGATACCCAGGTCTTGCAGCTAGAAATGATTCAAAATCCACAAATGTATTCTGCGATCCACAAATAAATGCACACGATTCACAATGAATGCTGGGTATTGTTGTGTTAATGAGTTAAAAAAAATCTTCTTATTTTTTTCATTTATTTATTTGCAAATTTATCGGATTGGGGCTTCTGCTGGGCCCCCTGTCTGTCCAGGGCCCTTAGAATCGTTCCAATCGCTCAAGCTGTGGGTGCTACTTGAGGAAATGTTCTGCAGAAGAAAGTCATATGAGTTTGAGATGGCATAAGGGTCAGTAAATGATGAGAGAATTAATTTCTAATCCCAAAAATCTGCATATGGTATCCTACAGATTAACACCATACGTATTAATCCTTCCATTTGTCTTTGTCAATGAAGGACAAGAAATATCTCTCATGAGAGATCTAGAGGGGTTTATTAAAGACAGGGAAAAGGCTCTCTACCTCTGTGCTGCCCTGCATTACATATAAAGCCTTGATTATTTCCATCATTAATTATTACGAAACAAAAAAATGTCTCAAAAAGTTAGAAAAGTTAAACTCTAGCTCTACATTTATAATGTAATATAAATGTATACTCATATATATATATATATATATATATATATATATATATATATATGTGTGTGTGTGTGTGTGTGTGTGTGTGGACTAAATAAAAATAAAACATATATGTTACACTGTAAAATACTTCTAAAAATCTGGAAGCCACAGTAATCATAAATTTACTTTGTTTATTCACAAAAACTGTGAAATTAGTGATTTTACATGTGCAAAATTGGCTGACTTTACTGCTGGTCACCACTGAAAACTTAATCATATCATGTAAAATTAAAAACAGAAGAAACTTCAGTCCCAAACCAGGCAGTTTTTGCTGAAAGAATTTACAATAAACACAACTTTAACAACAAAACAGTATTAAAAAACTAATTGGAGCTATTAATTTAAATTGATTACTACTGTATAACACTTAAAACTGGATTATTTTGCCACAAATTGATTTTTTTGTCAATTTTCTCATCAAACTGTTCCACATTTCAAGTTCCACAAATTCCACATTTTAACACTTGACATTCTATGTTCTCATTCTGTGTTCTCTGTATAAAATTTTCAGTTGCTCTTTGCAAGTTTGAGTTGCTCAATCTAACTGAACTTTCTTCATTAAATATATTTTGATGAACTTTTGATTTTTTGTGACAAAATAGGAATTTTATATTTTTTACAGTGACACATTAGTGATACATATTATATTAAAGTTCATAATTGTATATTATTATCTGATACACTTAATATAATAAATGCTATACACTTTAACTAAACAACATAAAATAGCCCAAGATACAAAACTGATAAAACAAATAAGATGAAACATAAATATTTAAATTAAATATAATCTAATATGAAGTGTTACAGGGTTTGTCTTTACTGTTTTTCACCGTTTATTTTTTAAATTAAAAAAGTTTAAAATAAGGTGACTCATACTTCTATACTTCCAAAAAAAAAAAAAAAAACTTTTTAATAACACAATTTTTACTATTTAATAAGAATAATTTACTATAAAGGACCAGTATCAACTTGTTAAATTTTATATATATTATCATCATAAATTATATTGTAAGTCATAAAATTTTTTAAAAATAGTATTTTACATTAAAATCACATTTTTTTCACAAGTTTTTACACTAGCATTTTCACATTCATATTTTACTAAAATTACAGTCATTGTTCACAGTGTACTGTACAGAAGGAATTTGGTTGATTTGAATCACATTTCTTTACATGAATTCAACCTTGCTTATTAAAACCCTGACGGGCAAACACCCAAGGTATGCTTTTTCTACCTTGGCAAACAGAAACAGCATTAGTTTCTGTTTTATAAAAGCCTTCAGCTATTTTGTTCATTATCAGAAATAAATAGATTTACCATTAAGAGAAATTAATGATTTTAAACCTACTTGGCATGTCAGTTGCCAGATGTCTGTACTGGAAAGCATTTCAGATGTGGACGTCTGGCCTAGTGAGGGGTATTTCCACAGCCCTTGTATTTATTTTCAATGCAAGATTTCTTAGCTGCCATGTGCTCATACAGATTATTTACCCAGAGGAAATATAGCTGTAAAAAATTAATGTGTGCGTGTACCAAGCTGTGTTCGTCTGACCCCATGGTCACTTGCAGAATGAAAAAACAGGATCATGGTGCAGTGAGATGAGGTCAGCACTGAGGCAATGTTGCGAGGGTTGTAATCTCGACTTGTGACATCACCTCTCCACCTCTATTAGCCCTTTTAGCAAAGCAGATATGACTCAGAAGAGGCAGTTCCAGCACACACATGTACTGTATGTATGAATGTATGTATATACAGTGCATTCATAAAGTATTCAGACCCCTTAATTTTTTTGGCCTCCATAATTCTTAAATGGAAGAAGTTTGGAAAAACCAGGACTCTTCCTAGAGCTGGCCGCCTGGCCAAACTGAGCAATCGGGGGAGAAGGGCCTTTGTATGAATGGTGACTAAGAACCCGATTGTCACTCCGTTTGAGCTTCAGAGATCATGTGTTGAGATGGGAGAAACTTGCAGAAGGACTACCATCACTGCAACACTCCACTGATCTGGGCTTTATGGCAGAGTGGCCTGACGGAAGCCTCTCCTCAGTGCAAGACACATGAAAGCCTGCTTGGAATTTGCAAAATATCATCTAAAGGACTCTCAGACTGTGAGAAACAAGATTCTCTGGTCTGATGAAACGAAGATTGAACTGTTTGGCCTCAATTCCAAGCGTCATGTCTGGAGGAAACCAGGCACTGCTCATCACCGGCGCAATAACATTCCAATGGTGAAGCATGGTGGTGATAGCATCATGCTGTAGGAGTGTTTTTCAGGGGCAGCAAATGGGGGATTGGTCAGGGTTGAAGGAAAGCTGAATGCATCAAATACAGAGATATCCTGAAAGAAAACCTGGTCCAGAGTGCTCAGGACCTCAGACTGGGCCGAAGGTTCACCTTCCAACAGGACAATGACCTTAAGGCTAAAGCAAATACAATGCAAGTGTTACTTACGGACAAAAAATGGACTTACACTGGAGAGATCTGTAAATGTCTGTCCACCAATGACCCCACACACTCCTCACACAAACTCTTCACCCTCCTGCCATCTGGCAAGAGGTACCGAAGCATTTGGGCCCTCACGGCTAGACTGTGTAACAGCTTCTTCCCCCAAGCCATCAGACTCCTCAATACTCAGAGACTGGTTTGACACACACACGTGTCCTGAGTTGCACTTGAATTATTGTCACTTTATTACTGGCTGCTACCTCAATAACTGCTATGTCCACAGAAAACTATCTCATAGTATGTTATGTTTACATTTAGCATTTTTAAAAACTGTCATCTTTGCACTAATGTGTACTGGTCGGCGCTGCACTGTCTCTTACTGTGTCTATTGTCCTGTTCATTGTCAGTAATTTATTGTACTGTCCCATACTTTTGGCACACATTTGCACATGCAATTTATGTAGAAATGTTATTTAGTCTGTGTAGTCTCATGTGGTTCTGTGTTTGTCCTATGTTGTTTTATGTGGCACCATTGTCCTGAAGGAACGTTGTCTCGTTTCGCTCTGTACTGTACTAACTGTATATGGTTGAAACGACAATAAAAACCACTTGACTTGACTATATGTAACAATATATGTAACAACAATGATATCTATACACTTCCTGTGTGAGAACACTGTGCATGCTTGTGCTGCCGCATCATGCTGGCGCCTGAGTGTTTGTTTGGTTTGTTTTGTTTAAAATTTTCGTATTTTGCCCTCTCACTTGAATATCTCTTATGCGTCAAGTTGCTGTCGGAATATTCTTGGACAATAGTTCTGGTCAAATTGCTGCACTACTTCATTTGAACTTGCTCACAACCCCATCCTTGCTGATCAACATACAGTTGGATTAACTGCTTCTCTGGAATAAATTGTTACCTGAACTATCTGCTGATCAACACACAGTTGGACTAACTGCTTTCCTGGAATACATTTTTACCTGGACTCTTTATACTAAATATCCTGTTGACTGACCTGGCTCTTTTTTGTGATCGCATCACACTGATCAGCTGCGAGCCATCTACCTGCGAGTATCCGTCACCTTTTCGACATTTTGGTACAGTGAGTCCCTGCGCTCTTTATCATTTGTTTTGGCATTCATTTGTATGGTTGGGTAGAGTTCCTTCCAGTGGAGTTATTGGTGTGGATCCGACACTGTTCTGGCTAACGTAGTTATTGTATCAGTAAATTGTTTGCTTGGGTTGCGAGCCATGAATAGTCATGTATGTGTTTAGCTGCTTTCAAGTGCTGTGTCTTGGATTTTTTTGAGATGGCTGTTCAGTACTCAGTTGCTCAATTTAGAACTTTGAAAGGATTTTTTCATCTACCCTCAGATACCATGAGTTCTGTAAACAACTGGGAATTGTGTGACCAGAGGCAGATTAAGGTGGTCAGGGTCCCCTAGACTGCTTTTTTTGTCCATTATGCATAACGCGGTGGCACATTTTAGCTTATCGCTGCCCATTTGGCACATTTTCACAGGCGACACACAGTGACACACAGTTTTTTCAGTTTGCCAGGCCTCCGCCCCCCCTCGCGGGCGTCAGCTTTTCCGCAGTACACGGCGAGCATGCCTAATCCCTGTGCATGGAAATCGCTACTCTCTTACTAAAAGATGCGATAGAGCCTGTCCCTCCAACCTAGATGAAGAAGGGTTTCTACAGCCCTTACTTCATCGTACCCAAGAAAGGTGGAAAATTATGACCGATCTTGGACTTGCGAGTTTTCAACCAAGCTTTGCACAAACTCCCATTCAAAATGCTCACGCAAAAACACATCTTAACTTGCATCCAGCATCTATATTGGTTTGCAGCGGTAGACCTGAAGGACGCGTACTTCCATGTCTCAATTCTGCCTCGACACCGACCCTTCCTACGGTTTGCGTTCAGTACAAAGTCCTCCCCTTCGGCATGTCTCTGTCCCCTCGCGTCTTCACGAAAGTCGCAGAGGCAGTCCTTGCCCCACTCCAAGAAGCCGACATTCGCATACTCAATTACCTCGACGACTGGCTTATCTTGGCCCACTCCCGAGAGCTACTATGCGCCTACAGAAACCAGGTGCTCAGGCACTTCAGCCGTTTGGGGTCAACTGGGAAAAGAGCAAGCTCACCCTGGTCCAGAGCATCTCTTTTCTCGGCATGGAATTAGACTCAGTCTCAATATCAGAACGTCTCACCAACGAGCATGCACTGTCGGTGCTGGAATGCCTCGCCACCTTCAGGCCAGGCACAGTGGTCCCCTTAAAACTTTTTCAGAGGCTCCTGGGGCATATGGCATCTTCTGCGGCATTCGCGCCGCTGGAGTTGATGCATATGAGACCGCTTCTGCACTGGCTTCAGACTCGAGTCCCGAGACGAGCATGGTGCTGCAGCACGCACCGTATGATGGTCACCCCCGCCTGCCACCAAACATTGGCCCGACGCATCTTGGTCACGACCGATGCCTCCAGATTGGGTTGGGGCACCGTGTGCAATGGGCACACAGTGGCTTTTTTCATATAGGGATTTTTTTTTTCAATATATCTTGGTATATCTTTGTGCTCCACCATCGTAATTTCTTTCTGACATTTTTCCGCTATGCTGTCTAGCAATAACAGTGATGTAAATTAAAATGATTGACATGATTTGACCAGCAGCTGATTGACAGATGTGATGTCACATCTATCCAATCACCTGCTTATTTTTTTTTAATGTTTCTTATTGGCCATTGAGGATCTTTATTTGTTTGCGCTAAAGTAAATTTAAAATAAAAATAAATAGTCTGGCCAATCTGGGGTCCCTGCAAACGTGGGGCCACTAGGCTTCAGCCTATGCAAGCATGTGCATTAATCTGTGCCTGTGTGTGATATCTGTGTAATATACACTGGTGGACAAAAGTTTGGAATAATGTACAGATTTTGCTGTTTCTGATATAAAAAACAGCACCATCACTATTTGAAAAAATACATTTTTGATCAAATCAATACAGGCCCCATTTCCAACAGCCATCACTCCAACACCTTATCCTTGAGTAATCATGCTAAATTGCTAATTTGGTACTAGAAAATCACTTGCGATTATATCAGACACAGTTGAAAGCTATTTGGTTCATTAAATGAAGCTAAAGATTGCATTTGTGTTTGTTTTTGAGTTGCCACAGTATGCAATAGACTGGAAAGTCTTAAGGTCAATATAGGCCAAAAAAAGAGACAGCTTTCTCTAGAAACTCATCAGTCAATCATTGCTTTGAGGAATGAAGGCTATACAGTTCTTGAAATAGCCCAAAAACTGAAGATTTCATACAAAGGTGTACACTGCAGTCTTCAAAGACAAAGGACAACAGGCTCTAACAAAGACAGAAAGAGATGTGGATGGCCAGTTACAACTCAACAAGATGATAAGTACAACAGAGTCCTCAGTTGACAGCTTCATTAAATTCTACCCGCTTGTAAAACAGTTCAAGTTTACAGGACAGGAAGGAGGACACGGGAGCAGGGTTCGACACAAAGGTACGGCTCTTTAATTCCGGGCTTCAGACAGACAGGGGTAGTGCAAAAACGTGCATGTGCTAAACATAGACTTTTCTACAAATTATAGCTTCTCTCTCTTGCCAACACTGGACTGGCTCTCTCTCTCGACTGGAGGCACTGGTGCTCGAACCATCTGTCCCAGTTTTTAGCATCCTCGTGTACGAACTTACGAATCATGTTCTTGAGCGTTCTGTTAAAACGTTCCACTAGGCCATCTGTCTGTGGATGGTACACGCTAGTGCAAATCGATTTAATGCCCAATAGATCGTAAAGTTCGCGAAGTGTGCGTGACATAAATGTTGTGCCTTGGTCGGTGAGGTTTTCTTTTGGAATCCCCACCCGGGAGATTATTTTGAAGAGCGCCCCAGCAACACTACGTGCTGAGATGTTGCTTAGAGGCACTGCTTCCGGATATCGAGTTGCGTAATCCACTATGACTAACACAAAATGATGTCCCCATTCTAATGGCCCAACGAGGTCCATTCCAATTCTTTCGAACGGGACCTCGATTAACGGAAGAGGGCGCAATGGCGCTTTTGGGGTGGCCGGTGGGTTTACCAGCTGGCATTCACGGCACGCCGCACACCACCTACGGACGTCGCCGGAAATGCCCGGCCAATAAAAACGGGCTATTAGACGGAGAAGTGTTTTTCTTTCTCCTAGGTGACCCGCCATGGGATTATAATGAGCCGCCTGGAATAACATTTCCCGGTGGCTCCGTGGAGTTAACAATTGAATGATATTTTCTTTTGTTTGAGTGTCCTGCGTCACTCTGTACAACCGGTCATTTATAATCACAAAATAGGGGTATGCGAGAGCGATGTCCGGCTGGAGACGCTGACCATCAATCGTCTTCACCTGGTCAAACGCGTGCTTAAGGGTCTCATCCCGTGACTGCTCCAAAGGGAAATCTACGTCAGGGAATTCCCTGTGAAGGGGAGGGGCGGAAGGCCCGCCCCTTCCCTCGTCATCCTGATTTGGAGCAGCCGAGGATGGCCCCGGCTCCGCCTCCCCTGCCAAAGCATCGCACATCGCACATCTCCCCATTCTAATGCAGGACCCATCCTTTCCAGTTCCCCCCAATACATGCTTAAATGCAGGCCAATCGGTCCCCAAAATCAGAGGATGGGTGAGGCGGGAACTAACCGCTGCCTCCACTTTATGCTTTTTCCCTCGAAATTTAAGCAGCAAGGTCACCATCGGATAGCTGTGAACATCCCCGTGCACACACCTCACCCTTACCCGCTTAGCCGTGCCCAAAGCCTCAGGTTGAACCAAGCATTGATGGATGGTGGTTTGATTACAACCGGTATCCAGCAAAGCTTGGTGTGTACCCCCCTGGATTCTTACCGGAACCCGGTACGCTCCAGCCCGATCGGGGGCAGCATGTGGGAGATTGGCGACCCGGACCACCGCCCCCACCTTCATCAATGGACACCCCACGTGGAAGTGGCTCGGGTCCCCGGACCTCCGACAGGCCGAGCCTGGCACCACACCCGTACCTGCTTCGACGGGCGCCCCCACCTGAGGGGGAGAGCGGCTGTAGGTTGTGGAGGAGGGATGTGATGAGGCTGATGTCTGGGGTGTTGAACTCTGCCAGGCTCCTCGCCTGCGGGGGGCAGGAACGGGTCCTGGAGAGAAGACAGAGCGAGAGGGTTGAGGGGGAGGGGAGAGAGTGGAAGAAAACACAGGGGGAGGGGGAAGAGAGGGAGAGAGAGAGAGTGAGAGAGGGCTCGTCCACCCTTGGGATCGCCGCCATGTGGTCCTCCGCTAGCTGGACGGCTGCCTCCAGCAACGCCGGGCGGTGGCACTGGGCCCACTCCACCGTTCTCCTGGGCAAGTGTTGGACGAACTGCTCCAGCACCACCTGATCGACGAGTCCCTCGATGTCGCGGTCCTCCACTAGCAGCCACCTACGGCAGGCATCACGGAGCCGCTGGGCAAAGGCGAACGGGCGATCTGACTTTTCCAGCTTCATATTCCGAAAGAGTTGACGATTTTCTTCGGGACTCCGACCAACCCGTTGCAAAATGGCTTTCCTCAAATCAGCGTAGGCCAGGAGGTTTGTTGCCGGCAGTTGTTGAGCCGCGAGTTGGGCTTCCCCGGACAGAAGAGGAACAAGGCGGGCTTCCCACTGATGCTGCGGCCAGCCCCAAATTTCAGCGGACCGCTCAAACAAATCCAAAAAAGCTTCCGCATCGTCAGCTGCCCCATCTTCTGTAGCGGGGGTAACGTGGCACGGCTGTCCGGGGTCACGGCTGTGGCTGGGGTGGCCTCCTGGCTGAGGAGGCTCTGGATGGCCTGTTGATCCTCTGCTTGGGCCCGCACGATCTCGCCGAACCGCCGATCTTGGTCTTGCCGGAGCTCGAGCAGGGACTGTTGGTGGCTCTGATGTAACGTTGCGAGGGACTGGAGGACTTCGGCCAGCTGGGAGGACTCTACGGGATGATCTTCCATATTTGGACGAACAAAATCCAAACTTATTTTTCTTCCTGGGTTTCGGCACCAGTGTAAAACAGTTCAAGTTTACAGGACAGGAAGGAGCACTCGGGAGAAGGGTTGACACAAAGGTAAGGCTCTTTAATTCCGGGCTTCAGACAGACAGGGGTAGTGCAAAAACATGCATGTGCTAAACATAGACTTTTCTACAAATTATAGCTTCTCTCTCTTGCCAACACTGGACTGGCTCTCTCTCTCGACTGGAGGCACTGGTGCTCTTTTATGCCGCTCTCCCCGTACTCACTGAAATTAGAGACAGGTGTTAGACATAATTTAGCTCAGGTGCAAGCGCCCTTACCGCTTTCCCTCTCCGGACGGGCGCTTGACCACGCCCCCGCTGCCACACCGCTCAACACCATTTTCATGTACAACAGTAAAGAGTAGACTCAGGGGTTCAGGCCTTATGGGAAGAATTGCAAAGAAAAATACACTTTTGAAACAGAAAAAAAGGTAATTGGAATAGAGTGTTATAGATCATAACCCCATTGAGCTTTTGTGGGATCAGCTAGACTATAAGGTGTGTGAGAAGTCTGCGACAATACAGCCATATATCTATATCAAGTGCTATAGGAAGCGTGGGGTGAAATGTCACCTGAGTTTCTGGACAAACTGACAGCTAGAATGCCAAGGTTCTGCAAAGCTGTCATTGCTGCACATGGAGGATTTTTTGATGAGAACACTTTGAAGTAGCTTTCAAATTGTAATAGTAATTTTTCACGTTATTAATGTTCTGACTATAAATTCTTATCAGTTGAATGCCACTTTGGTGAATAAAAGTACCAATTTCTTTCCATAAAACAAAATCTGCACATTATTCCTAACTTTTGGTCACCATTGTACATTATTCGATCATTAACATCATTGTCTACAATCGTTCACTCATTCACTATTTCTTATATAGTGAATGGCAGTTCATGCACTATATCTCAGCAGTAAGTGAACGAAATGAGTGAATTCGGACTTGAGTGTCGGAGCTCTGGGACTGGTACAGAAATGTCACATATGAAATTTTATAATACTTGGGCCTTAATTGTTATTCTTATTAAATAATTTATTAATACAATAAATCTTCATTCTGTTTGTCATCTTTACATTTGAAATTTTTTAACAAAGAGTTAACACATTTGATCAAATAAAGTGTACATTTTAAAATGTATCAGTATGTTTTGTCTCTCTATATTTTATTTTAATCCAGTAATGATTTTTCAAAAAGTAATTTACTACATTCAGAATGAAATAAAACATTACAGGAGTGAAGGAATCAGTAAACTCCCAGCTCAGCAGTAAACTTCTACCAGCTCGGACCTGAGAAAACACGGGATGAAACTGACTGAACCCTGAGATTGTAAAATCTCGTAAAGGTATTGGGAGTTGCCCAACCCGCTGCTCTGCATATGTCTGCTAGGGAGGTGACTTTGTCCAGTGCCCACGAGGATGCCACACTTCTTGTCGAGTGTGCTCAAACCCGCAAGGGGGCGGGCATGGCCTGGGTGTGATAGGCCAATGCTATGGCGTCAACCACCCAGTGGGAAAGCCTCTGTTTGGAGACAGCGTTCCCTTTCCGTTGTCCACCAATGCAGACAAAGAGCTGCTCAGAACATCTAAAGCTCTGCGTGCGGTCCAAATAAATATGCAAAGCACGTACCGGACACAGCAACGAAGGGGCTGGGTCTGCCTCCTCCCGGGGCAGTGCTTTCAGGTTCACTACCTGGTCTCTGAAGGGAGTCATAGGAACCTTTGGCATGTTGCCCGGTCGTGGTCTTAGGATCATATGAGTGTCTGCCGGACCGAACTCCAGGCAGGTGTCGCTGACAGAGAACGCTTGCAGGTCCCTGACCCTCTTGATGGAGGCAAGTGCGATCAGGAGGGCCGTCTTCAGGGAGAGGGCCTTGAGTTCGACTGATTCTAGCAGCTCGAAGGGGGGTCTCTGAAGGACTGAGAGGATCACTGAGAGATCCCAGGAGGGGAACAGGCTTGGCCAGGAGGGATTCAATCTCCGGGCGCCTCTTAGGAACCTGATAACTAAGTCGTGCTTACCCAAAGACTTGCTATCTACTGCGTCGTGGTGGACCGCGATAGCTGCTACATACACCTTCAAGGTGGAGGGGGACAGCCTTCCCTACAACCTCTCCTGCAGGAATGAGAGCACTGACCCGACTGTGCCCCTCTGTGGGTCTTCAGCCCGGGAAGAACACCAATTCGCGAACAAGCGCCACTTCAAGGCATAAAGTTGGCTGGTAGAGGGAGCTCTGTCTTGGTTGATCATGTCTACGACAGCAGGTGGTATGCCAGCTAGATCTTCCGCATCCCGCCCAGGGGCCAGACGTGGAGGTACCAGAGGTCTGGACGCGGATGCCAGAGAGTGCCAAAGAAGGTCCTTCCTCAGGGGATTTCGCCAAGGAGGGGCTGTCGCGAGGAGCACGAGATCCGAGAACCAAGTCCGAGAGGGCCAATAAGGAGCCATCAGAGTGACTTGTTCCTCGTCCTCTTTGACCTCACTGGGGGAAATGCGTACTTGCACAGCCCCATGTACCAGCTGTGTGCCAGCGCGTCTGTCCTGAGGGGAGCCTCTGTTCGGGCGTAGCAGAGTGGGCAATGGGAGGTCACTCGGGAGGTGAATAGGTCTACCTGTGCCTTGCCGAACCGTTCCCAAATCAGCTGGACCGACTGGGGGTGAAGCCTCCACTCTCCGCTGGGTGAACGCTGTCGCAATAGCGCATCTGATACCACGTTGAGGTTGCCTGGGATCCAAAGGAGGAGACAACGGTCGAGTTGTGACAGGTGACGGGAGCGTACGCCGCCTTGGCAATTTATGTACGCTACCGAGGTGGTGCTGTCTGATCTGATCAAGACGTGCTTGCCCCGAACTAGCAGGAGAAACCTCCGCAGGGCAAGAAGTACAGCCAACAACTCTAGGCAATTGATGTGTCAGCGCTGCGGGGGCCCTTTCCAACAGCCCGAAGCTGTGTGCTAATTGCACATGGCGCCCCAACCCTGTTTGGAAGCGTCTGTAGTAATCAGGACGCATCGGGACACCTGCTGCAAAGGGACTCCTGCCCGTAAAAAACAGAGGTCTGTCCAGAGGTTTGTCCAGGCGGGGGTGATAAACACACGGTGCGTGCCGTGGCACCATGCTCGTCTCGGGTCTCGAGTCTGGAGCCAGTGCTGGAGTGGTCTCATATGCATCAACCCCACCGGCGCGACCACTGCGGAGGATGCCATATGCCCAAGGAGCTTTTGGAAATGTTTTAGGAGGACCCACGTGCCTGGCCTGAATGAGGTGAGACACTTCAGCACTGACTGCGCACGCTCATTGGTGAGGCATGCTGACATTGAGACCCAGTCTAACTCCATGCCGAGAAAAGAGATGCTCTGAACCGGGGCGAGCTTGCTCTTTTCCCAGTTGACCTGAATCCCTAAACGGCTGAGGTGCCTGAGCACCTGGTCCCTGTGAGTGCATAGTGACACTCGGGAGTGGGCCAGGATGAGCCAGTCATCGAGGTAGTTGAGTATGCAAATGCCTGCTTCCCGAAGCGGGGCAAGGGCTGCCTCTGCGACCTTCGTAAAGACGTGAGGGGACAGGGACATGCCGAAGGGGAGGAATTTGTACTGATACACCTGGTCGTCGAACACGAACCGTAGAAAGGGTCGATGTCGAAGCAAGATTGAGACGTGGAAGTACACGGCCTTCGGGTCTACCGTTGCAAACCAATCTAGATGCCGGACGCAAGTTAGGATGTGTCTTTGCGTGAGCATTTTGAACGGGAGTTTGTGCAAGGCCAGGTTGAAAACTCGCAAGTCCAAGATCGGTCGTAAGCCGCTGCCTTTTTTTGGTACGATGAAGTAAGTGCTGTAGAGACCCTTCTTCATCTCGGCTGGAGGGACAGACTCAATCGCATTTTGAGAGAGTCGTGATTTCCGTGTGCAGGGATTTGCCGTCTTGGTCGTGCACTGCGGTAAAGCGAACATCCCTGAAGGGGGGAGAAGGCCTGGCAAACTGAATAGCGTAACTGAGTTGGATGGTCCTGGCCAGACAGCATGATGGATTGGGAAGTAAAAGCCATGCGTCCAAGTTCCGTGCTAGGGGCACTAATGGGATGATTATTTTTGACGTACCCGGTGGGGCTTCGCAGCGGGGCGGAGCAGGTAGTATGTCATCAGGAGGCAAAAGCGCATCCTGAGGCTCTGGTTCTGAGAGAAGACTCGAAGTACTTAACTTGCTCCGCACACCCGGCAGGGGGTTGATTAGTGACTGAGGAGGAGGTCCCACGGAGGCATCCTCTAGACTTTGTCTAGAGACCGGCCGGCTGGGGGACAACAGTCGTGGGGCTGGAGGAGAAGGGTCTGCGTCCAATGTGCCGGGACTGTTGAGGTGTGTTCATTTTTACTGTAATAATTACTAGAAGTGTTTCCAAACCTCTCTTGTTAATGGAAAATTTATCCAGATCTGACAAGAGCACTTAAAGGTATAGTTCACCCAAAAATGTAATTTCTCATTAATTACTCACCCTCATGAAACCCCAGATGTGTATGACTTTCTTACTTCTGCTGAATTCAACTGAAGATTTTTAGAAGATTTTCTCAGCTCTGTAGGTCCATACAATGCAAGTGAATGGGTAGCAACATTTTAAAGCTAAACAAACAAACATAAGTCAGCATAAGAATCTAGTGGTTAAATTAGTATCTTCAGAAGTGATGTGATAGGATCACTTTCACATTCTTCTTGTGTTTTTGGTGATTCACATTCTTCTCAGCATATCGCCCCAGCTGTCTAGCAAAACATTAGAATTATTGAGCTGTTTATCACCCACACCTATCATATCACTTCTGAAGACATGGAGTACACCACTGGAGTCTTATGGATTACTTTTTGGAGCATCACAATTTTGGCCTACAGAGCTAAAATATTCTTTTAAAAATCTGAATTTGTGTTCTGCAGAGGAAAGGAAGTCATACACATCTGCGATGCCATGAGGGTGAGTAAATGATGAGAGAATTTTTATTTTTGTGTAAACTATCTCTTTAAAGTGATAGCTCAGCCATAATTTAATATTTTGTCATAATTTTTCTACCCTCATGTTGTTCCAAACCAGTGTGACGTTTTGTATTATGTGGAACACAAAATATGTCCATCCATCCATCCATCGTCAACCGCTTATCCTGTGTACAGGGTTACAGCTAACATTGGGCGAAAGGCGGGGTACACCCTGGACAGGTCACCAGTCCACTGCAGACAAAATATGTTAGACAGAATATTCACTTGTGAATAAAAAAATTAAATAAATATATGTATATATATATATATATATATATTAGGGCTGTCAATCGATTACAATTTGTAATCAAATTAATTACATGGTGTCCTGATTAATTAATCGCAATTAATCACATATACAAATATTTGCTGAGAAAGCCCCTTTTATAACAATAACTCAATATATAATGATTATACATATTTATATTAATATTTAATTATACATAGTTATCTTTCAATATTTAAAAATTTAAAAATTTATATATATATATATATATATATATATATATATATGTGTGTGTGTGTGTGTGTGTGTGTGTGTGTGTGTGTGTGTGTGTGTGTGTGTGTGTGTGTGTGTGTAAAATATTCAGATAATTAAAATGCATTACATTCCTGTAGAAGAGTTAATCATTGATAAAGCCTTACAAAAAGAGGCTTTAGAATACAATGTATTGTTTACTACCATACTATTTATCATACTGATTGAAGTCAATCATTGGCATACAGTTCACAGCAATCCATTTCACAAGTGAATTTGTCAATCAGCTGGAGATTTATTATAAGGGCTTGTTTAAGGGCCCGTCAATTTACACCTATATCAGACGTCTCGGGTGTGTTGCGTCATAAACATAAAATGTTTAGGTCACTGTGTCAATTTAAATGTAGTTTAATACTCAATCTTTAAACATCTTGCGATCCCTTAGATTGCATTTACGCTCATTCTAGTGTTTTGAACGCAAAAACGTAAAGCATGTTTGTGGATCGAGTAGTGACTGCCTACTGAAGAGTTTTCTTCACTGTATAAACGGCACGTTGCTCATACAGCTGAAATTTCACTTACGGCCCTCTGGAGTAAACAGGTGGTACTACAAGCTTGCATTTCTCAGGAATCTTCCTTATTATGGTCCGTGGGAATTCGATTAAATGCATAAATTTTTTTAAACTGATATTTTTAGGAAAATTAATTGCATTGAATTAACGCGTTAAATCGACAGCCCTGATATATATATATATATATATATATATATATATATATATATATATATATATACACACTCACCTAAAGGATTATTAGGAACACCATACTAATACTGTGTTTGACCCACTTTCGCCTTCAGAACTGCCTTAATTCTACGTGGCATTGATTCAACAAGGTGCTGAAAGCATTCTTTAGAAATGTTGGCCCATATTGATAGGATAGCATCTTGCAGTTGATGGAGATTTGTGGGATGCACATCCAGGGCACGAAGCTCCCGTTCCACCACATCCCAAAGATGCTCTATTGGGTTGAGATCTGGTGACTGTGGGGGCCATTTTAGTACAGTGAACTCATTGTCATGTTCAAGAAACCAATTTGAAATGATTCGAGCTTTGTGACATGGTGCATTATCCTGCTGGAAGTAGCCATCAGAGGATGGGTACATGGTGGCCATAAAGGGATGGACATGGTCAGAAACAATGCTCAGGTAGGCCGTGGCATTTAAACGATGCCCAATTGGCAATAAGGGGCCTAAAGTGTGCCAAGAAAACATCCCCCACACCATTACACCACCACCACCAGCCTGCACAGTGGTAACAAGGCATGATGGATCCATGTTCTCATTTTGTTTCTGACTCTACCATCTGAATGTCTCAACAGAAATCGAGACTCATCAGACCAGGCAACATTTTTCCAGTCTTCAACTGTCCAATTTTGGTGAGCTCTTGCAAATTGTAGCCTCTTTTTCCTATTTGTAGTGGAGATGAGTGGTACCCGGTGGGGTCTTCTGCTGTTGTAGCCTATCCGCCTCAAGGTTGTGCGTGTTGTGGCTTCACAAATGCTTTGCTGCATACCTCGGTTGTAACGAGTGGTTATTTCAGTCAAAGTTGCTCTTCTATCAGCTTGAATCAGTCGGCCCATTCTCCTCTGACCTCTAGCATCAACAAGGCATTTTCGCCCACAGGACTGCCGCATACTGGTTGTTTTTCCCTTTTCACACCATTCTTTGTAAACCCTAGAAATGGTTGTGCGTGAAAATCCCAGTAACTGAGCAGATTGTGAAATACTCAGACCGGCCCGTCTGGCACCAACAACCATGCCACGCTCAAAATTGCTTAAATCACCTTTCTTTCCCATTCTGACATTCAGTTTGGAGTTCAGGAGATTGTCTTGACCAGGACCACACCCCTAAATGCATTGACGCAACTGCCATGTGATTGGTTGATTAGATAATTGCATTAATGAGAAATTGAACAGGTGTTCCTAATAATCCTTTAGGTGAGTGTGTGTATATATATATATATATATATATATATATATATATATATATATATATATATATAAACATTCACTGAAAGTAAATAGTGACTCAAGGCCCTCTTCCTGAAGACGGCCCTCCTGATTGCGCTCGCCTCCATCAAGAGGGTCGGGGACCCGCAAGCGTTCTCTGTCAGTGACACCTGCCTGGAGTTCGGTCCGGCAGACACTCATGTGATCGTAAGACCATGACCGGGCTACGTACCCAAGGTTCCTACGACTGCCTTCAGAATGATGACAATTTCCATTAATAATAATAATAATTCTGTATCTACATGTTAAAAGTGTATTATGTAATGGAATATAGGGGAGTAATCGACTGTTATGTGATTTGTGAAAGTAATGAGTAACTCACTACTTGAGTACTTTTTTAATCTTACTCTTACTCAAGTAATTATTTATGTTAGTCCTTTATTTCTTCTTGAGTAATTATGTTTTTGAAGTAATTGTACTTTTACTTGAGTACAGTTTTTGGTTACTCACCTCTGCCCAACTTAGAGGTGGAGGACTGGCTGTAGGTTCCCATGAGAATATTAAAATGTCTGTGACTGAGTTTCATGATGTCTCCTCTTTTGAGTATCTACTCTTAAAAATGTTTGGTCATACATAATTGTTTTTAATCTTAATCTATCGACCTCCAAAGTCTCATCCTGATGTCTTCACTGAACTTAATGAAATACTTACAAGTATCTGTGTCATGCCTTCATCTGTTATTGTACTTGGTGATTTAAGTATACATGAAAATACTGCTCAAGCGAATAAACTAATGTCTATATTTGAATGTTTCAGTTTCTTGCTTCCACTTTGTCTTTTCTGACCACAAATTCATAGACCTTAGTTTCAGTCATCCCACAAATAGACCATGTACAAAAAAATAGTTGTCTTACTGTAAAATCAGCTCGGTTAACCCCAAATCTTTCTCTGTTTATATATGTTCCTCCCCTCTATCAGTCCCCTCCCCTTTATCTCACTGTCCATCAGCATTCTGCTCTATCTATAATAATGCTATTTCTAAAGCACTTGAGATACATGCCCCTGTTATGCTGCAAAATAGCAGGATGTTGCCTTGAAATATTGTACCGGAAAACTGGACTTACTGTCTACTCTTTGGTTTACTCAGAACACCTGCTATAACTACCGCACATCATCATATCTGTCTTCTTTAATTAATAACTCAGTCTTAAAAATTCTCTAAAAAGTCTTTAAAATTGTAAGCAACCTCATTAAGCCTCCTGAACATGCTGTCTCTAGCTCTGATGAACTTGTAAATGGCTTTCTTCAGTTATTCACAGACAAATTAAAGTCTATGCATTTGTCCTTAACAACTGATATCTTACATATTCTTCACACTGGGTAAATGCCACCCCACTCTAATTCCTTTCCGTTCACTTTTACTCCAACCAGTCCTTCTGCTGTTAGTGATCTAATTATGAAGTCTACACCCTGTCAACACGACTCTGCTTCCACCTCTCTACTAAAAATGTGTGTATCAGGTATCTCATCTACTATCTCATATTTGATAAACTGTAGCCTAGCCTCTGCTACAGTCCCTGTAGAGTTGAAAACTGCTGCTGTCATTCCAATTCTAAAGAAACCTGGTCTTGATCCTTTAAATTTCAATAATTACAGGCCAATATCAAATCTGCCCTTCTTATCAAAAATCTTAGAGTAGTGGCCACTCAACTGCATTCTCATTCACATTATAATAATCTTTATGAACCTTGCCAGTCTGGATTCCATACATCACACAGCGCTGAGATTGCTCCTCTCTGGGTAGTTAATTACATCCTCTTGTCTGTGGATTCTGGGTCTACAAATATTTTAATTCTTCTTGATCTAAGCTCGGAATTTGTCACTGTCTGTCATCATATCCTTATCTCTCGTCTCTGTGAAATTGGCATCATTGGTTCAGCTCTCACTTGGCTTACTTCTTACTTCGCTGATAGAAAATATTTAATTACTATACAGAAGTATAAATCTACCACTTCTCCTCTCACACAAGGTGTTCCACAGGATATATACACTCACCTAAAGGATTATTAGGAACACCTGTTCAATTTCTCATTAATGCAATTATCTAATCAACCAATCACATGGCATTTGCATCAATGCATTTAGGGGTGTGGTCCTGGTCAAGACAATCTCCTGAACTCCAAACTGAATGTCAGAATGGGAAAGAAAGGTGATTTAAGCAATTTTGAGCGTGGCATGGTTGTTGGTGCCAGACGGGCCGGTCTGAGTATTTCACAATCTGCTCAGTTACTGGGATTTTCACGCACAACCATTTCTAGGGTTTACAAAGAATGGTGTGAAAAGGGAAAAACATCCAGTATGCGGCAGTCCTGTGGGCGAAAATGCCTTGTTGATGCTAGAGGTCAGAGGAGAATGGGCCGACTGATTCAAGCTGATAGAAGAGCAACTTTGACTGAAATAACCACTCGTTACAACCGAGGTATGCAGCAAAGCATTTGTGAAGCCACAACACGCACAACCTTGAGGCGGATGGGCTACAACAGCAGAAGACCCCACCGGGTACCACTCATCTCCACTACAAATAGGAAAAAGAGGCTACAATTTGCAAGAGCTCACCAAAATTGGACAGTTGAAGACTGGAAAAATGTTGCCTGGTCTGATGAGTCTCGATTTCTGTTGAGACATTCAGATGGTAGAGTCAGAATTTGGCGTAAACAGAATGAGAAAATGGATCCATCATGCCTTGTTACCACTGTGCAGGCTGGTGGTGGTGGTGTAATGGTGTGGGGGATGTTTTCTTGGCACACTTTAGGCCCCTTAGTGCCAATTGGGCATCGTTTAAATGCCACGGCCTACCTGAGCATTGTTTCTGACCATGTCCATCCCTTTATGGCCACCATGTACCCATCCTCTGATGGCCACTTCCAGCAGGATAATGCACCATGTCACAAAGCTCGAATCATTTCAAATTGGTTTCTTGAACATGACAATGAGTTCACTGTACTAAAATGGCCCCCACAGTCACCAGATCTCAACCCAATAGAGCATCTTTGGGATGTGGTGGAACGGGAGCTTCGTGCCCTGGATGTGCATCCCACAAATCTCCATCAACTGCAAGATGCTATCCTATCAATATGGGCCAACATTTCTAAAGAATGCTTTCAGCACCTTGTTGAATCAATGCCACGTAAAATTAAGGCAGTTCTGAAGGCGAAAGGGGGTCAAACACAGTATTAGTATGGTGTTCCTAATAATCCTTTAGGTGAGTGTATATATGTGTGTGTATGTATGTATCTGTCAGTCAGTCTGTCTGTCTTTCATTTTATGAACATTCATGTGTTATTTGTATTAATTTATCTTTATTTGGGGGACTTTCTCTGCAAATACTATGTGATTAATTATGATTAATTCTATTAATTATCAGTGACCACTTATTATATATATATATATATATATATATATATATATATATATATATATATATATATCCTGTGGAACACCTTGTGTGAGAGGAGCAGTGGTAGAGTTATACTTCTGTATAGTAATGGATTATTTTTGTATGGATTGGAAATAAATAAATAAATAAATAATTAAAGCACCAGAAAATATAAGGCTTGACCAACAGATGGCAGTACAACATGCATATTTTAACCATATCAAAATTTTACACCAACATATGCAAATATTTGTCAGTTTGTTACTGTAAATTCCTTATTCAAATATCAGTCTGTAGTTTTACTAAAGCCCAACCACCAATATGTGTTTCCAAATCTATTGTGCATCATTTTTTCACAATGTTTTTCTTAACTTGACTTGTAGTGTATTCCTCTTCAGTCCCCAGAAATGTGTGGTTAGCAATATCTGTAAAGTTCATGTGGATACATAGAGACCAAAAAGTTTTTCACATTGTGAAAAGGATCCCTTTGCATCTGGCAGAGAGTCCACACATCTCTTCCAAAAGATTAAGTGGTCACTAAAGCCTGTATGAGATTCACATGTGTTTTGTATGAAGCATCATTTCTAAATCCATACATGTTATGGATTTAACCCCTTGTCTAAATATTCATAAATCATCAATTAATTCCTGCTTTAATTTGGGAAGTATGGACTTGAAGAAAATATTGCATGTTCCTCTCTTTGACCATGAAGAAAATTGTGTCTTATTATTTTTTTGCGACTTCAGGTAAAGATGTTGGTGATTTTACTGTAAGACAAAACAAAAATAATACAATCTTACAATTAGGGCTGGCAAATGATTTTTAATCAAATTAATTATATGACCTGCTGATTGCTGATTAATTAATAGAATTAATCACATAATATTTGCTGAGAATGTCCCCCAAATAAAGACAAATTAATACAAATAACACATAAATGTTCATAGATAGATAGATAGATAGATAGATAGATAGATAGATAGATAGATAGATAGATAGATAGATGCAGACGAGTAAATCATTGATTGGACCATCATTTCTTAAACTATCCTGTACTGATGTGTGTCATGGAATTATTTTTTATAGTCCAATCCTAAATAAAAAGACATCAGTATGATGAATAATGGTCACCTTAGCACTAATTTATTGATATTATATGTTTGTTTAAACTTTTATTCAGAAAATGAACCATTTACCATGGTAGCCATTGTTTCTGACCAAATACCATAGTTACTGCAATTATTGTTACCAAGCCTACGATAAAACTTCATATGTTATAATCTGGGCCGTAACCAGGGTTTGAAAATAAGTGAGGTCTGGGGTAAGGTCCCAAGAATTGTAGCAAAATTGCAATTATGTTTTTACCAACGACGTTGTGAAACATCAGCCACTAAAATGAATAGAACAGCATTGACTCCATCATGGCCAGTGTTCGCATATTAGACATATTTCATACTGTAGCCTGTACTACTGATGGTTTACTGTGTAGTTTTCCACTGTTTTTGAACTTTTCAAATAATGTCACGATGATCATCAAGGCCGGATTAAGACCCTTTAGTGCCCCTGGACATGAAGATAAAGAGTTTTCTTCAGCTGGGATTGCCATTTCCTTGCACATCACATGACTGAGTTATACAGGAATCAAGGTGAAGAAGAACAAACATGAAGACCAACTGGATTTTTCTAATGACAGAGGTTTGGAAAACTCATCACCTGCAGCTGGGCCGGGGCCCCAGTTAAACATGGGTGGTCACTAACAAAATGTTTCCAAATAAATAGCTTTGCATGATGTAATCAGTATCTGTTGTGCAATGTGTGAATGGGGGCCAGGAAGTGGCCAAACTGCTACTTTCCTGTTGAAAGATAAAATTATGCATGACGTAAAGGAGTGGCATTTGATGGAAGCCAGGGAAAGCAAAAACAAACAAGCTCTGTATGTGATATTGGTTGGTTGGCTAGACCGTCCGAGACTGAACACTCAGGATATATTTGGAACAAAATAATAAACCCATCAAAGCCATGGGGGG
Source organism: Moxostoma hubbsi (assembly GCA_032164185.1). Taxonomy (NCBI): domain Eukaryota; kingdom Metazoa; phylum Chordata; class Actinopteri; order Cypriniformes; family Catostomidae; genus Moxostoma; species Moxostoma hubbsi. Next base: position 35,550,618 of record JAVLUX010000023.1, on the reverse strand, counting down.
ACAGTATATCTTCTGCAGAGTGTTTGTTCATCATCTGTCAAATACGGACCCAGAAGCCACTATTCATCTAAAAAAACAACATTTACAGAGAAATAAGTCAAACTATGGCAGACTGGATTTTTCAAACAAGGGACTAGAATAACATGAGCTCTTACTATGTCCAAAGAAAGACCCAAACCTTTAAAACATTTCATAGAAGCAGTATTGAATCAATAAAAAGAAAAGTCTTATGGACCTATCACCTAATGGAATTGCAAAATAAACTTTATTTTCAAATGCTTTCCAGGTTACTCCATAAAATATTTCACACTGTTTTTCTAAGATTAACACATTTTAACTGACAAATTTCCATCAAACTGAAATGAGTAGTCTTTAAATAATCTGCATTATTATAAAATCAGCATACTTTTAAAATATTTCATTAAATAATTCACATTATACATCCGTTAAAGATTTTATTATTATTATTATTATTATTATTATAAATATTATTATTATTGATGAACACCACTGTAGCTACCATGAAAAAAAAACAATATGGTTGTGAGTTAGGGGAACTATAGTTATGAAATGAAACTTCAATCTTTCAAAAAAAAGTGTAATAAGCAGTATTTAATTGAAGAAGGTGGTTGTAGACAAATTAGCTAATCAATATACAGTAATAATATAGGTGCCACTTAAATGTTTTATTTAAATATTATTCCAGACAGTAAAAACTAAATTCCTATAACACTATTCCTTATAGCACTTTTCAGTAAGTATTAAAGCAGTTAAATGAAAACTGTGAAAACAGTTTTAGTAGTCTTTGAGAATTATGTAGATAAATGCAAAATGTGTTACAACTTGCCCGATCTCAGAGAAGATTTATGACTGCTACTGATTAATACAAAATATTAGGAAATTTGCTTTATCACACTAATTTGTTAAGATTTTAAAACACTAAACAAAATTGATGGAATATAACATGTATGCAACATTCATACTCATCAAATGAAAAGTGAATTACACTTTCAAATGATTTAACTTGTTTTTATTTACATATTCAAACATTTCCCTCATCTTAAGAGCTGTAACATCCTACTTACAGTAAGCCATCCCCAAAGAAGTCCACTAGAGGTCAGAAATGTCAACAGAAGCTTTATGCTTATGAGTGAAATGAGCAGTTAAATTTAATTTCAAAAGGTTGACTGGCATGTAGGTAATGTAATGATTTGTGTCTTGATTATTCTATGATTAGAAATAATAAATAATGCCTTTATTTATTAGTAACTAAATTTATCTCTCTTTTAACATAGCAAACATGATGAAATTAATGGTGCCTGTGTGACCCTTTTAGCTGTAATACAAACAATCTGGATTTGACAGTCACTTGAGACAATGGTAATGAAATTATTAGAAAAATATATGTTTATATCACATTAGCTCTTACAACAAAAAAATAATGAATACATTTAAAACATTTTGATAACATATGTTTCAATATTTCAATATGATTAGAATTCAGCATATGTGAGAGCTCTGCTCTTTCCTCTTATTTAGCTGGATTTGATCAGCATGTATCGGTTTCAAAGGAGTTCTGGCCTTACCTTTGTAAAGGTCTGTCCTGCAATTCTAAAATAACATTCAGGCACATGTCTTTAATAAACCTTGGTATATGGATTCTCCTGCTGTATATTGACATAATCTATGAGAAGCAGTCGAGATTTTGTTTTTAAAGACAATTTTGATTTATTAGTGTGCCATTGCTGTATACACAGTATATTTATGACACTCCATTAATATTTTGAATAGTAATGTTCATGGACTCTTGCCCAGATGTTTCTAGTTTGTCATTATTATCATGTGTTTTCAAGCCCACATGTTTCCTGTGATCCTTGTCTGGTTTTGTCCTTGTTGGATGTATCGTCGGTGTAACGGATTCACATGATGGGCAACAGAAGGCGGGAACTGGATGAATAGTCAACGTAAACTTTTAATGACAAAGGAATTAAACCTAACATAAAACACACAAACATGTACATCTCTTTCTCTCCCTAACTGGGGTATCCGGCTCCTCTTTATCCCTCTCCTGGCTAGAACAATCATGCCATGCTCCAAATCACTGAAATCACATTTTCCTCATTCTTATGGTTGATGTGAACATTAACTGAAGCTCCTAACCTCTGTCTTTATGGTTTATGCACTGAACTGCTGCCACACGGTTGACTGATTAGATAAATAATTACATGGATGATTGCTGGTGCCAGATGGGCTGGTTTGAGTATTCCTGTAACTGCTGATCTCATGGAATTTTCACAAACAATAGTCTGTAGAATTTACTCAGAATGGTGCCAATAACCAAAAAAACATCTTTGCCGGCACGAATTTTGGGACCTACACAATATTAGGTAGGTGGTGTTAATGTTGTTGCTGATCTGAGTGTGTATATATATATATATATATATATATATATATATATATATATATATATACCGTAAACTGTATATATAATGTGTCTGGGTTCTAAATTAGATCGGCTGCTCTGTAAGTATGTGTGTGCTTCCATGTGTGTTTGTTTTCATCCTCTGTTTGACAGTTTACGTGTTTGGCGCGAGTGACTGCTTAATTTAGAATATTGCTCGTACTTGCTCCGCTGTCATTATCTCCATTATCTTTTGCTCTTTTTCTTTTTCCTATTAAAGCTCTCCCTCTTACTTCAGCATTTGTCAGATTGTTGCATAGTGTGGCAGAGTGTTTGCTGTGTATTCATAGTTATGTCTATACCAACTAATCTTACCTCTCTGTTTTTGTTCCTGTGTTTTCTTCTGTCAGTTCTCGGCGATCTCACCAGCTCCGCTCCAGATCTTGCAACTTCTCTGCGATCATCTGAATGCTTATATCTCTCTCTTTCTCTCTGCTCTGATATGCCCAGTGGTGCCTCCTTCTTCTCTCAGACTTGCTGGAGGCCTGGTTTTTTTCTAGTGAGTGTTCCAGCTCTCTCTCCAGCTACATGACCAGTCGGAGCTGGGGATTCCAGCTAGATTCTGGAATTCCTTCACTGAGGATTTCTGTGGATTACTAGTTTGTTTTGTTCTTCATTATCTAAGAAAATAACTTAGATTTTATGCCTCCAGCACTTGGGTCCTCGCATGTTCCTGAGAACAATCAGACCAAGAATGGATCCAGCGGATGATTACCTGTTTCGAACAGTGCTTGCACAGCAGGGATCCCTCCTTGGACAACATGGCAAGTAGCTGGCCGCCTCTTATCACGCTCTGAATGCTAAAACGGCTCTTTTAGCTGACCATACTGTCCAAGTCCATCATCTTTGATCTTCTCCCAATTTGGAACCACCTGTAACCAAAACTTCAGGCTACAACCCTCCAGCCTGACCGGCCCTCGAACCACGGCTTCACCTCCGGCTCCTTATGACAGTGATCCTAGGTCTTGCCAGACCTTCTAATCTCAGATATTTTCCCTGCAACCTTCCATGTATCATTCTGAAGAGGCAAAGTTATTCTCATTCTGAAGAGGTGAAGGTGGCATTTGGTATTACCCTCCTCACTGGCAGAGCACAGGACTGGGACACGGCGGTCTGGGAGAAACAACAACCCTTCTGTGAATCACTCTTCACCTTCACTGCACAGCTCAGGAAGGTTTTCAAATGTGCTGCCCACTGCAGAGAGGTGGCTTGCATGCTGGCTAAGTTATGGCAGGAATCCAGGTCAGTCTCAGATTTCTCAGTCAGATTTCACATTCTCACAGCCTCCTGCTGGTGGAACAAGCAAGTATTGTAGGATCGCCTCAATGGACTCTCTGAGATGGTTCTTGATGAAATGTATTCCCTCTAACTGCCCGAGAACCTTGACAAGCTTATTGACTTGGCCGTCAGAGTTGACAAATGCCTTTTTTGTCTATGCTGCCATGGTTAAGCTCAACCTCCCCCATGCTTAGGGTGCTCATTCTCCACCACCTCTGCAGGCCCACACATCACCAGCAAGGTCCGCTGAAGAGCCTATGCTGGTGGATTGACTCAAGCTTTCCTGCAGAGAGAAAGAGAGAGATGGAGCCCCAAGCCTTATGTATTTATTGTGGCCAAGAGGGACATCTACTGGCAATGTGCCCATAAAAATCCGGAGCTCACCACTATATCGGAGAGTACTGGTGAGCGGGATCATTACAGGGAAGTCCTCCATCCTTTGTACAATACTTCCTGCTTTGATTTCCTAGGGAAACTCTTCTTGTCACGTGTCTACTCTCATAGACCCTTGTGCCAGGGGAAGCTCATGGATCCTGGAGTGGCTAAACATTGGGGTATTCCCTGTGTTCCAGTAGATCTACCCATCATCACCCACACTCTCATAGGGTACCCATTGTGCACCATCACCCATGGTACTGTCCTGGTGAGTGTAAGAATTACAGGCAACCACGAAGGGGTGATTGTGTTTTACCTTTTACGGTCACCCAATGCCTTGTGTTGTTGGGTGAGCCATGGCTGGTAAAACACAATCCGCACATTAATTGGGCTGGCAACTCTGTTCGTGGAGCTCTTATTGCTCCTCTCATTGTTTGAGATTGGTCTTGTCTCCTGCGACTTCTATTTCTGTGTTTCAGGTGGAGTCGGCCAATCTGAATGGAGTTCCAGAAGTTTGCCATGACCTGGGAGTGGCCTTCAGCAGGTCCAGGGCCACATCCCTTTCCCTGCACCATCTGTACGACTGCACAATCGTGCTCCTCCTCGGCACTTCTCCACCTCGTGGGCGACTTTACTCTCTGCCTGCTCTGGAGTGGGAGTTGATGGCGAGATACATTGGTGAGTCACTTGCAGATGGCCTCATCTGCCCTTCCTCATCCCCGGAAGGAGTGTGGTTCTTTATTGTGAAGAAAAAAGATGGCTCGTTACATCCCTGTACCGACTACAGGGAAGTCAGTTGTCCACTGACTGAGAATGCTGGGGTGTTTGGTTTAGCTAGGACATGGCTTGTTGAATGGTGAGACTGTTCTTTACGTTGTGTGAAATAAAGTGCTGTTCTTGAATCAGCAAACATGCAAGGATTATTCTCCTCTTAATTTCCACATCTAAACATGCCCTATGCTACAGTATATAGTTTACATGTGCTGTGTGGTTCACAATGGATAAGTGCTCTGCTTTGTCATCTCAAACAATGTGAATGATTCTCAATGTCTATGGAGTTTCTAGTGGATGTGCGGTTGGATTAATAAATTAATTAAAGTATGCAGCTTTTCCACAGTAAGATTACAGCCTTCAGCGGTGTAACAAATCACAATAGGACATGTCACTTGGATTAATTGTCAATTTCACACTAGATTTGTAGACAAGAATTTACAGTACTTAAAACAAGATGATACTCATATTAATTACAAATTGAATTAGTCTGAAATAAAAAGAATCATGGTTTATATTCTGCGACATTACAAATATAGGAATATTGCAAAAAAAGAACATATATCATTGTACAGCAAAAACATTGTCAGCATTTTAATTCAACATTGTGCAGTTGAACAACTACAAATACCTACAAATAACATGTGTGTGTGTGTGTGTGTGTGTGTGTGTGTGTGTGTGTGTGTGTGTGTGTACACTAGTTTTGGCAGTATGTTCAGGTCTGTGTATAATATCAGCAAATATTATCCCTATAAAGCTGTGCCTATCATATTTCATAAAATGTTTTCTACAACTCTACATCATTATTATAAATATTTTGCTGAAAACCTGTTGTTCCCCTTCCGTCACTCTCTCGACTATGTGTCGAAGGAAGTGACACAAGGGGTCTTCTCGGACGCCAAATCGTACCTCTGAACCTGAGAAAAGGCCAATGTCAAGTCGTCAGACAGAATTTGTATGCCCTGCCCCGGACATGGTATGGGTAAAGGACGGGTATAAAGGGAAGCGGGGCAGCGAATGCCAGTCAGAATTTTTCTTCGGAGCCAAATGGTTTTGCAGCAAGCAGCTGAATCTCACTACTGTTCCACTCACCTCTACCAGCGAGAAGCGTGGCTGTTGGATCCGCAAGGCGCATTTCCAGCTGGCGTTTCTCTCTCTGCATGCTGTGCAGTTCACACCCCTGGGAGCTTCGACAGTGCTTCTTCCTGTTTAAAAGAGTGTTCTCCTCCTAAAAGAGCAATATTTTCTCTAAAAGAGTCTGAGTTTTGCCACTCACAAAAAAGAGCAATACACAGCGGCGTTGAACGTCTTTTTCAAGATGCCTTTCCACCCCTGTGTTGTTCCTGGATGCAGGCGATATCTCTCCAAGCACGATGGCCACAGGCGGTGACTGGGCAGCGATCACACTGAGGTGGCATTCGTGGATGGCTCATGTTCTCATTGCAAGAACATGACCATGGCAACGTTGCGGTCGTGGCTCTCCTTCCTGAAGGTGAATGCCACTTCAGCCGCCCCTCGCGTCACTCCTTCTTCCCATGGGATTGAGGACGGCCCAGCTGGCAATGAAGGCGATTTGGGGATAATGACGTGCAATCTTGGACTTGCGAGTTATCAACCAGGCTTTGCACAAACTCCCGTTCAAAATGCACACGCAGAAACAGATTCTCACCTGCGTTCGACAGCTAGATTGGTCCACGGCGATAGACCTGAAGGACGCGTACTTCCACGTCTCCATTTTGCCACGACACAACCCTTCTTACGGTTCGTGTTCGACAGCCAGGTGTATCAGTACAAGGTCCTCCCCTTCGGCCTGTGCCTGTCCCTGTCCCCTTGCGTCTTCACGAAGGTCGCAGAGGCCGCTCTTGCCCCCCTAAGTGAAGTGGGCATCCGCATACTCAATTACCTCAATGACTGGCTCATCCTGGCCCACTCTCGAGAATTACTATGCGCTCACAGGGACCAGGTGCTCATGGAGTTAGACTCAGTCTTGATGACAGCGCGACTCACCAACAAGCGCGCCCAGTCAGTGCTCAGATGCCTCGCTAACTTCGAACCCGGCACAGCGGTTCCTCTAAAACAATTCCAGAGGCTCCTAGTGCATATGTCATCCTCAGCCGTGCCGCTCGGGTTGATGCATATGAGACCGCTACAGCACTGGCTACAGACTCGAGTCTCGAGATGGGCATGGCACCACGGCACGCATCGTGTGATAATCAACCCCGCCTGCCGTCAGACTTTCAACCCTTGGACAGACCTCTGCTTTCTGCAGGATGGAGTCCCCTTTAGCAGGTGTCCAGACATGTCGTGGTAACCACAGACGCCTCTCGACAGGGTTCAGGTGCCGTGTGCAATGGGCACCCTGCCGCTTGCACCTGGAAAGGACCCCAGCAGCGTTGGCACATCAATTGCCTAGAGTTGATGGCTGTAATTCTTGCCCTACAGAGGTTTATTCAACTAGTCCGAGGCAAGCACATTCTGATCCGCTCAGAGAGCACCGCGACGGTAGCATACATAAATCGTCATGGTGGTGTGCGCTCTCGTCATATGTCACAACTCGCCCACCATCTCCTCCTTTGGAGTCAGCCGCGACTCAAGTTGCTGCTCGCCACTCACATCCCTGGCAACCGTAACATGTCTCGACAGGTTTCACCCAGCGGAGAGTGGAGGTTCCACCCCCCAGGTGGTCCAACTTATTTGGGACCGATTCGGCAAGGCACAAATAGACCTCTTTGCCTCCCAGGACAACTCCCATTGCCCACTCTAGTATTCCCTGACGGATGCTCCCCTCAGGACAGACGCGCTGGCACACAGCTGGCCCCGGGGGCTGCGCAAGTGCGCATTTCCCCCAGTGAGCCTTCTTGCATTGGTGCTGTGCAATATCAGGGAGGACGAGGAACAGGTCATCTTTGTGGCCCCCTAATGGCCCACCCGCACCTGGTTTTCGGATCTCACACTCCTCCCCCCCTCCCTGGAGAATCCCCCTGAGGAAGGACCATCTTTCTCAGGGACGGGGCACTCTCTGGTATCCGCACCCGGACCTCTGGAATCTCCACGTCTGGCCCCTGGATGGGATGCGGAAGATCTAGTAGATCTACCACCGGCTGTCGTAGACATGATCAATCAAGCCAGAGCTCCCTCAACCAGGCAACTTTACGCCCTGAAGTGGCGCTTGTTCGTGAACTGGTGTTATTCCTGAGTCGAAGACCCACAGAGCTATGCAGTTTTGTCAGTTCTTCTATTCCTGCAGGAGAGACTAGAGGGGAGACTGTCCCCCTCCACCTTGAAGGTGTATATAGCTGCTATTGCAGCACACCACAACGCAGTAGATGGCAAGTCTGTTTCCCTCTTGGAATCTCTCAGTGGTCCTCCCGGGCCTTCAAAGACCCCCATTTGAGCCGCTGGATTCAGTCGAGCTCAAGGCCCTCTCACTGAAGACGGCCCTCCTGATCACGTTAGCCTCAATCAAGAGGGTTGGAGACCTGCAAGCATTCTCTGTCAGCGACACATGCCTGGAGTTCGGTCTAGTGCTTTCTCACATTATCCTGAGACCCCAACCGGGCTACATGCCCAAGGTTCCAACGACCCCTTTCAGGGACCTCGGGAGGAGGCAGACCCAGTCCTTTCATTGCTGGGTCCAGTGCGTGCTTTGCGTACCTATGTGGACCGCACGCAGAGCTTTAGATGTTCTGAGCAGCTCTTTGTCTGCTTTGGCGGACGGCGGAAAGAGAACGCCATCTCCAAACAGAGGCTAGCCCACTGGGTCATTGACGCTATTGCTTTAGCCTAACACGCCCAGGGCGTGCCCGCCTCCCTGCAGGTCCGAGCACACTCTACTAGAAGTGTGGTGTCCCTGTGGGCACTGAGCCACGGCACCTCCCTAGCAGACATCTAAGAGCAGCAGGCTGGGCAACACCCAATATCTTTGCCAGATTTTACAATCTAAGGGTAGAGTCGGTCTCGTCCCCTGTTTTGTCAGATCCGAGCCGGTAGAATTCGGTAACGCGGCACAACCAACCGGGTGTTCTGCTTGTATCTTGCGCCCTTCACCAAAGGGATCCAGTGTGCCTTCTGTCCCAGATCAGCCACTGAGTGTCGCTGCCTGGATCTTTTTCCTCCCTAGGGTTCTGGCATGCAAATTCAGCAGAGCAACTCGTGGCTAGACCCAGTACGAGTCTCAGGGCTCTGTACTGGGGTCGGGCTCCACGGGCATAGTTTCCTCTTCAGGCTAACTCCCCGTGATGTATTTTCCATGGTACAGTCCTCCTCTCGGTGGACCCGCGTTTCCCTCAGGCAGCCCCGCTGCCTCTGCCCCATGCCTGTAGAGTCCCCCCTTCGTTAGGCTGGACCTACCACCGCACCGTATCCCACGCCCGGCTTCAGCATCGGAAGGTTGGCTTCTACTATCGGAAGAAGACAAATCTTATGAGCTCCCACCCACGGGCGGTAGAGCACAGGATGAGGTGGACGCTGAGATGGCAGCCGAGCTAACAAATTCATGAAAGGCACCTTTTTCTGCCGGTACACGCTCCGTGGGCTCATCCACTCTGACTACCCTTGACGGCGGAGCAGCTAAGGGATATGTCGAGCTTCCCCAGGTAGAGCGCGCTGTAACGGTACATTTATGCGTGCAGGGTGCAGCCACCTGGCGCGACTGACCAAGGCTCCATTTCAAGGCCTGTAAGGTATCTTCCTCTTTAATGACAAAGGCTTACAAGGATGCAGGTCAGGCCACTTCCACCATGCATGCCATGGCCATCCTGTAGGTCCACCAGGCCAAGGTGCTGAAAGATCTGCACGAGGGTAGGACCGACCCATGGCTGATGCAGGAACTACGTACTGCGACCAACCTTGCCTTAAGTGTGACGAATGTCACGGAGCGTGCCCTGGCTGGGATGACGTCTACACTTGTGGTCTAAGAGCAGCACCTGTGCCTCAACCTTGCAGAGATACATGATGCCGAGAAAGTTCACTTTTCAATGCGCCCATCTCCCAAGGGGGCTTTTTGGCGACACATCGGTGAGGAAGCACACCGAGGTAATTAAGCACATCCTGCTGTGGCGAGACTCTGCCATCTTCAGGCCTCCGAAGTCCCGTACCCCGTCTTCTTCTCGCCAGAGCCATTCCTCTGCGGTGCAAGCCCCGGCTCCTGTACCATCGGAGCCTGTAAGCCGGCCACAGAGAAAGAGATCCTCCCGTGGGAAGTCGGCTCCACCAGCCCGTCACCCGGACCCCAAGCACCCCAGATGGGCTTTGAAGCTGTCCTCATACGGGCAACCCAGGGATAAGGCATCTGCTTCTGACAGGTCTGGCCCAGGTGATCTCTCCAGCCCCTCCATCGCCCTTGGGCCAGCGCGTGGTGAGTATTCCGCGAGTACATCCCTTTCTCTCGTTCTCCATAGTGAGACAGCGAACAGGTAATTATGCTGGTCTCACGGAAGCTGGAGGCCTGGTTAGCACTCTCAAGCCCCTTGCGCTCTCCACTAAGGTGCGGGGCAAGGGTGCCTCATATCCTCTACAAGTTGGCTATATGCCTGGAAGTGGCATCTTTTTGCGAATGGTGTTCTTCCCGTGGGGAAGACCCACAGAGATGCGCCATCTGTCTGTGCTGTCTTTCCTTCAGGAAGGGCTGGAGAGATGATGTCACCTTCTACCCTGAAAATATACATGGCTGCCACAGCAGCATACCACAATACACTGGAAGGGAGACCCTCATGACAGTGCGACCTGACCAACAGGTTCCTCAAGGGCGCAAGGAGGTTGAATCTTCCTAGACTGTGCCTGATTCCCTCTTGGGATCCCTCTGTGGTCCTTCCTGCCCTACAGAGAGCCCCCTTCAAGCCCCTGGAGCAGGCCAAGCTCAGCACTTTGTCACTGAAGATGGACCTACTGGTGGCACTCACTTCCATAAAGAGAGTGTGGGACCCACCACTCAGGAACAGGTGGTGAAACTGCAAGCGCTCCCTTCCAAGGAGGAAGAACAGGCTTTGTCGTTGCTGTGTCCAGTTCACACCCTGTGCATCTATCCGGACTGCACGCAGTGCTTTAGACACTCTGAGCAGTTCTTTGTCTGTTTTGGAGGGCAGCAGAAGGGGAAAGCTGTCTCAGAGCAGAGCTGGCCCATTGGATTGTGGATACTATTTTCCTCGCATACCCATTGCAGGAGTTGCTGTGCCCCTTGGGAGTCCGGGTGCACTCCACTAGAGGTATTGCAAACTCCTGGGTACTTGCAAGAGGGGCCTCTCTAGTAGACATATGCAGTGCTGCAGGTTGGGCTAGACCCAATACCTTCGTGAGGTTTTACAACCTACGCATATAGCCGGTTTCGACCTGAGTGTTACACAGTAAAAGTAGGTAGGCAGAGCGGCTGGTTGGGTGTACCGCTTGCATTATGCCTTTACCCTTTTTCAAAGGTGGTAATGTGCGCCTTTTGTCCACAACAGTTCCATGTATCCGGTGAACACCGGGTGCCTCTTTAATTCTTAAGCACTCTTTGGGTTCTCGGCGGAGGAGTTATGGCACCAGGCCTAGTACTCGTGGTATGCCCCTTTTCAGGTTAGCCCATGTACTTGGGTTCAGTGCTCCATATGTGGTGATTCCCCTCAAGATAATTTCATGTGACACATTTCCACTGTTCAGGTTTCCCCTCTGGTGAACCCTGTGTTTCCCCTCATCGAAGCCTCACCCTGATTCGGCCACTGTTGCTGTGTACCCTCTCCATAGATAGGGTCCTCCCAGTGGTATCATTCCATATGTGAACTTCCCCTTTGGTAAATCAATGTGAGGTATTCTCCACATGTTAACCTCCCTCAGGTAGGATACGGCCTCCATAGTGCCCTCCCTCCTGGAGATGAAAGAGCACTTCCCAGCATTATTCTAGAAGTAGCTTTGTGGGAAATTACTTAACAGCAAATATCAGGAAAGACTACCGCTGTAGCCTCCTTGGGTAAGTTCCTCCCCCCCCAACCCTTAACGGGACAAGGTAAACGCCTTACCTAAACTCACTGGAAGGTCACTACGTGGTCGAGTGCTCACTACAAGGCATGCAGCAGCTTGCCCGTGTCCACTCTTCCATACATTGTGACACAGTTCAGCGCCTGCAACATTTCCTATAGGAACCCCTTTTTTTCACTACATTGACACAGCATCGAATGAGTGACAGACAGGGAACATCTGGGTTACTAGTGTAACCCCTGTTCACTGATGGAGGGAACAAGACGTTGTGTCCCTGCTGCCGTGGTGCTGAACTGGCCGCTGACATGGCCGGGACTCTCTAGCGGCTCCTCAGCATAAATCTGAATGAGTGACGCATGCCATCTCCATTTATACCTGTATGTCCGGGGTGGAGAGTGGCATGCAAATTCCACTCACCAATTCACATTGGCCTTTTTTATTTTAAGCAAAGGTGATTGGGGCTCTCAAGATTAAACCCCTTGTGTAACTACATCGACACAACGTTGAGTGAGTGACAGACAGGGAACAGGGGTTACACTAGTAACCCAGATGTTTTGATGATTTGAATAGTATGGTTGACAGACACTGGTTGGTAAGACAAGGAGATGATGTCGAGGGGGATAAGGCTGTTAATGCTGGGTACTGAGCTGTTGTGTGGACCTGACAGATCTATGATGAGATGTTTTTTTTACCCGTATATTAACTAGTAGCAATGCATAAGGGGTTTATATGGAAATTTGGAAAGGGGGAATGCGAAAAAGAGCCAATTAAATGGCCCCTCTGCACTTCCTTTTTGATGAGACTGTCTATGATGTCCGGTTCACTGAGTGCTGACAAGAGATTATTAGAAGCTAAGGCCAGCTAAAAAATCTTGTGAAAGACCAGTGATCAGGAAATTAACAAAACAAAATTTTGGGAGTTAGATAAATTGTTAGAGTTCTTGCATGTTGATTGGATTGGATTGGATGGTTCAAGGTTTGTAACTACAGGGGCCGACTGCTCTGGGATGAACATCGCCACAAAGGCTAAAATAATGTTTTTTATTAACCAAGCTTGTTGGGTGAGAAAAGGCTTGTTTCTTGAGGCTTCTTGGGCAGTTTGGAAAGCTGATCCTGGGAATGGGTTAGCAGAATGCACAGAAGGAACCACATATGGAGCAAGATATGGCTCTGTGACTGGTGAAGTGCCTACTGATATGTTCCAGGTCAACAACAGAGCAGTCCAGTCTTAAATTGAAACACTCAATGTACTCAATGTATAGCGCAGCTTTAGCTGAGAGAGACTTGTGGTATTCATAGAAAAGTTAGCCTCTGTAATTTATGGGCCATGTCTGGTATAATAGCAAAATAAGTATTCAGTTCTACTTGTCTCTCTGGAAACTCTTCGTAGATCACTACTTGTATCTCTACTGTTAAAGCAGTCATTTCAAAACAACAGAAATGTCCCTGCAGTCCAATGCATGCCTGTCTACCAACCCAGAAGAGCAGATTAGAATTCTTACTAAATTTATTTCTTTACCTGCTAAAATCTGACTGCAGTGGTTGGATGGTATGGCTGCTGCAGGAGGAATTAATGGAGCTCTGCTGGTTGATGCCAGAGAAAGTCATTTAGGTGTAGTCATTTAGTGTGATGTCATGATCCGATGGTGGAGCCAAAGCAGCGATGAGACAAGCGTGTTTCTTTTCATTTAATTTCATAAAAATGTATTAATCCCTGAAGGGGCAATTCAGTTTGGGCACAAAACAAAAAAAACAAACAAGACAAACAATAATAACAATAATTTAAACATTAAGTAACATGATTATGTGAAAATATATACTTAAAAATTAACAAAAAGGGTATTGGATTTGAATTACTGAGTGCACCTTTAAGGATCCGTATAATGGGTAAAATGGATAAATTAGTCAATATACACAATAACATTGTAAATATGTGACCTTTCCAAAATAACACAGTTTTAAATTCCAAGCAGCTTTTACAAAGTTAAATTTAAATTTGGCTCAGTACAGGCCTCCTGATTTACCTTATTTAAAAAATGGATAACACCAGAACAAAAGATGCTCTATACCGCTTTATAGAGCATCTTGGTATCAGTCTTATCTTAAGAAATATTGCTGTTGATGTACTGCTAGTGATGGCTTCTGTGTTCAGCTTAAATTTCAGTTAGTTAATTGACAAAAATAGTACTTATATATTTGTACTGGTCTGCAATTTCCACCACCTCACCATGGATACTCATGGGATACTTCAGCAGAGCCTTCCTTTTATAATAAAATAAAATTCCAGCAGAGCACTATTACACCACTTAATGAACATATGAAGGCAAGGCCATGCTCTTGCTCAGACTCTGAGAGTGGTGATTAAAAACTTCATAATATGACAATAAGGAAGTGAGTTTTGACAGTCATTGGTGTGCAGAATAAACAATAATGGGGACAATTTGCTGACTAACAATTTATGCCCAAATTATGTTGTAATTTAATGTTTTAAACATAAGTGGTGGTTGTTTCCAGTACTCGAAGCAGGCCGATGCGCACCTGTACGCCAAAGATGTTTCATCTTGATGCCATGAAATGAGCAGGTAATGCAAGTTCTGTACCATGCAGATTCCTGTGGCTCTCTCGTACATAGCTAACTTTACCATGGTCAAGATAATAGCACTTTAGAATTCTGATTTAATTTAAGGATACATCAGTAGTGCGATAGTGAATGTGTACGTTATATAGAATTTTCTTTGTGAATTATGACATTTCAAGAGAAGAGTGTCATGTGCATTCTCATCAACTACTCTTACACTTGTTAAATAGCAGGGATTTTATGAAGATATAGTGCAATTCTATAAAGAAACATATAAATGCCATATAGAATAAAAATCAAATGACTCGCACATGCAATTTCTTAGCAAATTAGCACCCGTTATTTGTCCAGAAATCCATAAGATACCGGATTAAGACAGGATCAATAATAAACTGCATGTTGAGCTTGCTTGCCAGAATGGTAGGCTGCATTGTGTTAAAGGCAGATGAGAAGTCCACAAATGATAGCCTGACATATTGGTTGTGTTGTGGAAAAATTGATATTTTACTTTTTTCTTATTTACTTTCTTAGACATTGTGTGGGTTATCTTTTGATTCAATCATGTGTTTCTCTCAAGGAATGTATGTGGCAGGAACAAAGACACACAGTAAAACAAATGGTCAGAAAGAGCCTTTTAACTCTTTAGGTAATTTGCATTCAGGAAAGACAGAGGGGTTATTTAGCCATAAATAAAGACCTTTTGACCTCACGGGTGGGAAAACAGTAAAACCCAGGGGGTTATCAAACTTTTGACCTCACAGGTGTGAAGGTTGGGGGGGCAGATCTGGTTTACGGGGGTGAGTGGAAAATTACAGAAGAAGAGACTTTGAAGTCAGGGGCATAAAAAGGCTGTCTGTTTTAGTGTGATTTAGGTCTTGTTCCTATCACGAGGTAGCTGTCGTGGTACTTTTTTGTGAACAAGCCTCTTTTAAAAGAATAAAATATCTTTTAAAATACAATTTGAATCTTGATGTCTCTTATGCTGTGATGCTATTGTTTAATTATTGTTTTTGCCACAACAGTTGTTCTCCATATGGCAGTAGATACAGTAGTATGTAACATGAGCATTTTAGTATCATCTACTCTTTTGTTTTCAATAAGTAATCTGAAGAGGGACTTAGAGGTTAGTTATAATGTGGGACTTGACAAATATCTCAAAAGACTTTATGAGCAGAGATGTAAGGGCAATGCGCCTAAAGTCATTCAGAAATTGAGCCTTGTCTTTTTTTGGAACAGGCACAATTGTTGAAGATTTCAAAGGCAGTGGAACCACTCCCTGGTCCAATGAAGACTGAAATAATTCAGACATCTCACAAAGAGGCTCTACGCAATGCTGAAGAGTTCTACCACAAATGGCATCTGGGCCCACAGCTTCATTTAATTGAGGTTAATCTGAAAGGATGAAACATATATTTTCCGAAAAAGAAATTTGGTTAATGTTTCAAGTCGGCTTTTATGAGCTGCTACTATAAATGACTGATAAGACCTCTCAAAGTGAGTAAAGAATCTGTTCAGCTCATCAGGGTGTGTTGAATCTCTAATCCCTTTCACTTCCACATTGTCTCCTCACAGTTATATGTTAACAGCAGCCATATTTATAATTTCCCACCATTCATCTCTCCCCATGTGAACTATTGCTCAAACTTGTTTTTATACTGTTCTTTTTTATTTTCATATTTACTATTTTTTCCTCCTCTGCAGATCCTGTTCCAAATACTCTGAAATACAAAAAAAAAATCCTCATTAAGGATAGCTATAAGATCCTTTGTTACTCAGGGTTTATTGTTTAGAAAAGTGGTAATCTGCTTTGTAGGAATTATTGAATTAACACATGGTGTGAGAATTTGTAATGGTGAGAATTTATTTAAAACTGGCAAAAACTATGCCAGTCTTTGAATTCTCTGTTGATAATAGAGCTACAGTCCTGCTGTCTAGCTTGCCTATGGAGTTTATCAATGCCAGGATTGTTTCAACTACAGGGCCATCAGATGTAGCAGTGTCTAAATTGCATTTTCTTTGCAGGTGGCATGGGAATATCAGTGTCAGCGTTAAGATGTTTCCGCCTAGCCTTAGCTTTGGTAGGTGCAGACGTGGGCTGCGTTGAGGCTGGGTGATCTTGAGAGGAGAGTGTTCTTGAAGCGAAGACCAGGAGACTTGGTTGTATCTTCAGCAGGATTCTTTATTGAGAACACGAGCTGTTGGTAGCTGCGGTCATCAAGTCTGACTAAGGGAGCTTTACATTGTAGTTGAGATACATTTAGAGGGCAGTGCTTAGAAATGGAGACAAAGCACCTAGGTGACGACCTTATACAAAGCATGTAAATTAAGTATACAGGTTTAGGAACCCGCCCTAGACTCTAGAGTGTTACCAATCCTAATCCAATCAGCCTAACTATTCAACGACTGGGGCTGGGGCTCCAAGAGCCATTAAAGACAAAGGGTGAGAGTCTCAGTAATCTGACTAATTTAACTTACAATAGAGAGATCAGGACTGGCAGGAATCTCTTGCTGGAAAACTCTGTTTAATAGCTGATTTAATCATCATCTATACCTCAAATGCTAAATGCAATCCACTCTACTTTCTCAGTTTATATACGATTGTATTGAACCTAGATTTGACATTTTATAAATTTGTAATACAACAGTTCCCCCTTTGAGAGTTCTAATAAGTTCCCAAGACCCTTAGAAATAAACAACATCATCTTGGACTGAACACATCAATCTGCAACTGTGTACTACAACAGGCCTCAGGTCATCAGAATCCATTCCAGCACTTCTCACCCCATCATCCTTAACAACGGCACTCTGCAAGGTTGTGTACTGAGCCCACAACTGTACACCCTGCTGACCGATGACAGCATCGCCAAGCACAGAAGTAATCATATCAAAGTTTGCTGATGATACCACAGTCATAGGGCTCAGCTACAATGAGACATTGTGAGACAGCTCAAAGCCTGGTGCATTGGAAAAATCTCTCTCTTAACATCAGCAAAACATTGGAACTGATTGTTGATTTCAGGCAACACAGGTCAACTCATCTCCATTTGCATATGTCAGCAGTGAGGCATTGTAAACTGTGCATCACATAAAATTACGGGACGTAAACGTCTCTGACAAACTCTCATAGTCCCTAAACACCTCCTTTGTGGTGAAGGCACAAGGAGACTTAAGAGAGCAGGCCTGAAAACCCCATCCTCATCAGCTTCTATAGATGTGTAATTGAGAATGTACTGACTAACTCCATCACTTGTATGTCTTGTATGGGAGCTGCTCTGTCTCAGACAGGAAGGCCATCCAACAGATAGTGAAAACTGCCATACACATCACTGGGTCTCAACTCATCTCAACTCAATTTTATTTATAGACCACTTTCAAAACCACACTGGGTACCAAAGTGCTGTACAAAAAATAAATAAAATCACATACATACAGCTTAAGAATGCAACAAACATTTAAAACCAGTAAAACAAAAATAAGATAAAATTGACTTAATACAATTTATAATGCAATTAATTAAAAGCTAGGGAAAATAAATATGTTTTTAAGGCCCCCTGGAAAGAGAATAGAGACGGAGATGATTTTATGACCATTGGAAGCTCATTCCAAAGTCTAGGGGCTGCCACTGCAAAAGCTCTATCACAGCTGATCACCAGAGCGGAGAGACCTTGAAGGTTGATGCAAGCTTATTTAAGCAGAGATGTACTGAGGTGCAAGACCATGAATCGCCTTAATTACATATAGCAACACTTTGTACTTGATTCTGTAACAAATGTAGGGAAATCAGTACTGGGGTAATATGCTCTCTTTTCCTTGTTCCAGTTAAAAGCCTAGCAGCTGAATTCTGGACCAGCTGCAGACGAGAGAGAGAGGCCTGACTCACACCCAGATACAAAGCATTACAACAGTCCAATCGAGAAGACACAAAAGCATGCACAACATTCTCCAAATCATCAAAAGAAAGGACGGATTTCAACTTTGCAATAGATCTAAGATGGAAAAAACTATTTTTAACAACAGCATTTATTTGTCGATCAAACTTTAGCTTAGAGTCAAAAATAACACCCAGGTTTTTTACATAGGGAAGTTTATTACCTGGAAGCAGTGACACATTTCTTTCTAAATTTACCTCACAACACCTTTGACCAAAAACAATAAACTCTGACTTATCCTTGTTTAATTGAAGAAAGTTGTTTGCCAGCCAACACTTCACATCGGCCATGCATTTATGCAGAGACTCAAAAGAAGGGTGCTTCCCATGTAGGAAAGTAAAGTTGAGAGTCATCAGCATAGAGATGGTAGTGTAACCAGAGTGATTACTAAAAGCTAATAATAAAGTCATCTAAAAAGAATTGCTAAAAAAAACAAAAATAAAATAATTTAATTCAAGGTTTGTGAAATTAAAACTTCATGTGATGTTTAAAAATGTATATGTTCTCATGTTGCAGTATGAAACGAATGTATATAGTTGAGTTATTTCAAATACAGACTTGTTTGTCACACTAGAGACTGATTTGTTCAACCAAAAGACTGATTGACTAAATGTGAATTGTTTTCTCTATTTTCTGATTTTGTTTCTGTTGTTAATTGCTCTGTATTGTAAATGTAAGGTTTTATTTGTGAATTGAAACATAAGAGCAATAATTTGACTTAAATAAGTTTTTATTAGAAAATAAAATAGATTTTCACTAAAAAAAAATAGTTTAAATAATTAAGTAATAAAAAGGGAGTTAATTAGTAAAACCTAAAAATAAGTTTAAAAGAGTTAAATTAGTAAGCTGAATCATACAAATTAGTTCAAAAGTGAGTAAATAAGATTTGATAATTAAATAAGAGTTCATAATTCTTTAGAAGAAGAAAAAAACTAAAAGACAGCATAGAAACAAATGTATTTTTATTTAACATTTTTATTTTTGCTCATTGTTTACATTGACATTGCTGTCATTGATGTTGTTTGTTTTATTTTTTTTCTTAAAAGAAAACAATAATTACAATAATTTTCAACATAAACCAATGAATGGTTCAAACGCATCTTTAATGTCTGTCTGTTCATTCCATTCTCACTACGGCTCCCTACGAACCTAGGCACTGGTCCACACCACCCTTATACAACTTACCTGGTACACTTGTGGAACTACCACGGTTTTGGGTGCCCTGAGGGTGGGCGTTACAGTTTTGGCGAGCCAGCCAGGAGCCGTAAGTAGAGAAATACCCTCGCAACAAAGAACAGACAACTATAAAAAAGACAGTACACAGTGACAATGGAAGTCGTTGAACATGAAAATGTAAAAGTTCCAAACTCACTCATTGTGAGTGGGGTGACAAATACAGAGAGAGATAATGATCTGACTGAACATCTCATCAGATATGGGCGCATTGGTAGGATTTTACACCTGGACAGCCCCGTGTCCCCATATCACAAAAATGTGATAACTGAGTATGAGAGTGGGGTCGCACTTAAAAATTTGGAGCCTCAGCTACCATTCATTTTTGAAAGCCCACATCAGCCCAACCTCAAATATGAGGTTAAGGCATTGTCCAGTGTCTATATCCCGACAGTTGCTAGCAGTGCCACAGCATGCTATATGCAGGAACTAAAATGCATTGCCAAGCTTGGCGGCAAATCGTTTGAAGACCTCATAAATGAGGAGCTTTCAAGTGTCAAGAGCCCGTATCTCAAAACAAAAATGGCCAAATGAACAAAGTGAGTGCTCCCGAAACTCAGTCACTCGCAAATACTATGCCTGAGATGCAGTCAGATTTTTCTCAGATCAGCTTAGCTCAGGGGAACCAAGAAGCATCAGTTGGTGTCTCGAGTGAAACTCCCTTTATTCCATTAACTAGAATCTCTGTGCCTAATGTGAATCCCCCAGAAGTACAACGTGTTGTGGTTGAGCATATCGTGAAAAGCGAGGATGCTGCTTCGCACACACATGCCCTCCTCAAGCTAAGGTTCTTTTCTGGAAGGGCCCCTCACCCGGGGAATGAGGTAGACTATGATATGTGGCATAATAGTGTTGAACTCATGCTACAAGATCCTTCCGTTTCTGATTTAACCCGATCCAGAAAAATACTTGACAGACTTTTACCTCCAGCTGCAGATATTGTCAGAACGCTGGGTTCACATGCTACACCCAGAGCTTATCTTGATCTTTTAGACTCCGCTTTGGGCACCATGGAGGATGGTGATGAGCTGTATACTCTGCAGGACGCTGGAGAAAAACCGTCCCAGTTCTTGCAGCGCTTGCAAGTGGCTTTGATGATGGCCATTAAAAGAGGTGGTGTTTCCTCCAGTGAGGCTGATCGACATTTGCTGAGGCAGTTTTGTAGGGGATGCTGGGACAATACCCTCATTTCCGAGTTTCAACTTGAACAAAAGAAAAATTATCCCCTTCCTTTCTCTGAGTTCTGCTGTTGTGTACGACAGAAGACAAGCAGAGTACAAAACAGTTTCGTATGAAAAAGCATCTTGGGGCATCTAAACCACGCACTGCCTTACAAGATGAAGTGACGACTCAAGCTACTGTTTTTGACTTGAAGAAGCAAGTTGCAGAGCTTCAAGGTCAGGTGGAAAAACTAAAAAAAGCCAAAGAGCAAACCAAAGGGTTTAATGAAAGTACGGTTCGTGACTTGCACAACCAAGTAGCAGAGTTACAGAGTCAAATAGTTGCGGTTAGGTCAATAAAGCCAGCAACCACAAAACCTGCTGTAAAAGTTAGTAAATCACAGTCTGTGCAAACAAACTTGGGTGACGTTTCCTAGGCTCTTCCGTCCTGATGGCCTTCACCCCAGCAGAGTCGGAGCGGCTGTTCTGTCGGACAACATTTCCAAGACGCTACACACCATATGACTAGTAAGTCAAAGTCCAAATCACAGTATTTGCTGTCCCAACTTAATTGATATAAGTACCAATGTAGAACATTATATAGAAACTGTGTCTGTTCCTCGTTTAGTAAAGCCAAACAATACATCTACTGTAGGATCTAGGAAAAATCTAATTGTAATTAAACCAGAAAATCTCAATATCAGTGAACAAAAACAATTTCTAAAGCTAGGTCTTCTAAACATTAGATCGCTCACACCTAAGGCGGTTATTGTAAATGAAATGGTCTCAGATAATAGTTTTGATGTATTTTGCCTTACTGAAACCTGGCTTAAACCAAATGATTATTTCGGTCTAAATGAGTCTACTCCGCCAGGATACTGTTATAAGCATGAGCCCCGTCTGATTGGTCGTGGCGGCGGTGTTGCAACAATCTATAGAGATATTCTTAATGTTACTCAGAAAATAGGTCACAGGTTTAATTCGTTTGAAGTACTTGTGCTAAATGTTACACTCTCAGATGTAAGAAAAAAATCCCTATTATCTCTAGCCTTGGCTACCGTATATAGACCTCCAGGGCCTTACGCTGATTTCCTAAAAGAGTTTGCAGACTTTCTATCAGATCTATTGGTCAATGTCGATAAAGCAATAATTGTTGGAGATTTTAATATACACGTAGATAACACAAATGATGCGTTAGGGGCTGCGTTTACAGATTTGTTAAACTCCTTCGGGGTCACGCAAAACGCAGTGGTCCCACTCATCGCCTAAATCATACGCTAGATTTAATTATATCATATGGAACCAATCCAACCGATATAGATATTATACCGCAAAATGATGATGTCACTGATCATTACATGGTAACTTGCATACTACGTACCACTGAAATCTGTCATATTGCGCCACGTTATCGACCAAGCAGAACAATCCTTCCAACCACAATAGATAGATTCTCAAATAGCCTACCTGATCTATCTCAGCTGCTCAGTGAACCCAAACAAACAGATGAACTAGAGGAAATGACTAGCAGTTTGAGCACCATTTTCTCTGGTACATTAGATA
Organism: Moxostoma hubbsi; assembly: GCA_032164185.1. Lineage (NCBI taxonomy): Eukaryota > Metazoa > Chordata > Actinopteri > Cypriniformes > Catostomidae > Moxostoma > Moxostoma hubbsi. Next base: position 35,528,320 of record JAVLUX010000023.1, on the reverse strand, counting down.
TTGTTGCACCAATTAGATTAAAAAAGTTTCGAGAAAAAACTAGAGCACCATGGTACAACAGTGCTACACATGCTATCAAGAGAGAAACTCGTAACTTAGAGCGTAAATGGAAACAAACTAATTTAGAGGTCTTTAGAATCGCGTGGAAAGACAGTATGTCACGTTACAAAAAGGCTCTAAAAACAGCCAGGGCTGAGCACCTCCGCAAACTAATAGAAAATAACCAAAATAATCCAAGGTTCTTATTTAACACCGTGGCTAGACTAACAAATAAACAGAGATCACCTGAGCAAAATATTCCGTTACAGTTTAGTAGTAATGATTTTATGAATTTCTTCACTGAGAAAATAGAAAACATCAGAAACACAATTGTAAACACAACTGTTAATGTACAATCTTTTATGGTGTCTTATGACTCACCCTCAATTATCGCCCCTCAAGAACAACTACACCGCTTTACAACTATAGGACAGGAAGAGCTAAATAAACTTATCATTGCATCTAAACCAACAACATGTTTACTAGATCCAATACCCACTAAACTACTGAAAGAAGTGTTACCTGTAGTGGAAGAGCCTCTTCTCAATATTATTAACTCGTCTTTATTTTTAGGTCATGTTCCAAGAATATTTAAGCTGGCAGTTATAAAACCTCTCATTAAGAAACCACAATTAGATCCAAATAACCTAGCAAATTACAGACCCATCTCAAATCTTCCATTTATGTCTAAAATATTAGAAAAAGTTGTGTCCGCTCAATTGTGCTCTTTCTTGCAAGAAAATGATATCTATGATAAATTTCAGTCAGGATTCAGACCGCATCATAGCACAGAAACTGCGCTAGTTAAAATTACAAATGATTTACTTTTGGCTTCTGACCAAGGCTGCATCTCAATATTAGTTCTACTCGATCTTAGCGCTGCGTTCGACACTATAGATCATAAAATACTCTTGGATCGACTACAAAACTACACTGGTGTTCAGGGACAGGCATTAAGCTGGTTTAGATCGTACTTATCAGACCGTTACCATTTTGTCTGTTTAAATGGGGAAAAATCAAAAATAACGTCAGTAGACTATGGAGTGCCACAAGGATCTGTGTTAGGCCCTCTATTATTCTCAATATATATGCTGCCACTTGGTAAAATTATAAGAAAACATGGAATTAATTTCCACTGTTATGCTGATGACACTCAATTATATATCTCATCACGACCAGATGAAAACACTTACTTATCTAACTTGACAGAGTGTCTTAAAGATATAAAATGCTGGATGACGTGTAATTTCCTGTTATTAAATTCCGATAAAACGGAGGTATTACTTATTGGTCCAAAAAACTACCCACAAAATCCCTTACAATACAACTTTAATTTAGAAGGATGTCCTGTTACATTATCCACTACAGTAAAAGACCTGGGTGTTATACTAGACCGCAACTTGACTTTCGATAATCATATTTCATCTGTTACGAGAACAGCCTTTTTCCACCTTAGAAACATTGCTAAGCTACGTAACATGCTATCTGTTTCTGATGCAGAAAAGTTAGTTCATGCATTCATGACCTCGAGACTAGATTACTGTAATGCTTTATTAGCTGGTTGCCCTGCATCCTCAATAAACAAGCTACAGTTAGTCCAAAATGCAGCCGCTAGAGTTCTTACTAGGTCAAGAAAATATGATCATATAACACCGATTTTAACATCTCTACACTGGCTACCTATTAAGTTCCGTATCAATTACAAAGTATTACTACTGACCTATAAAGCCCTAAATGGTTTATCTCCGGTGTATTTAACGGATCTTCTATCGCCATACAATCCATCGCGCTCTTTAAGATCACTAAATTCAAGGCTTCTGGTCATACCTAGGATATCTAAGTCCACTAATGGAGGGAGGGCGTTCTCACATTTAGCTCCTAAACTCTGGAATAGCCTTCCTGATATTGTTCGAGGCTCAGACTCGCTGTACCAGTTTAAAACTAGATTAAAGACGCATCTCTTTAACCAAGCATTCACATAATGCTTACTTTTTATACTACTGCTGAATCAGTTATAATGCATTAATATTATGAACATCAGCTATGCTAATTATTTCCCATCTGCTTTTCTGCTGTTATCTCGGGACGCCAGTCCCGAGGTAAATAGCGTTCGTCAGCTCCAGTTTGTATCCAGCCTCTCACGGAGACTTCAGATGCCCCATCACCATGGACTACGATCTTGAAATGGGATACATAGACTAACTATTGCCAACAAAAGCCTTCATCAGCCAAACAAGGACAATTGCATCTAAGTGAACTTATGGAATTTAATCAAGGATGGACTTCAAAGACACTGGTTACTAATCTTGCAGTTCAAACACAATCACTGTCTAAATACTGACCCTTAGCACTTAATAAGTTTAATAATTTTTTAAATCATGTTATTTTAACTATAAATAATTCTTATTTACATTATTCATGATGTTAGCCAGAGGGGAACTGGCCCCCACAGTGAGTCTGGTTTCTCCCAAGGTTATTTTTCTCCATTAACCATCATCTTTTGGAGTTTTGTGTTCCTTGCCACAGTCGCCTCGGCTTGCTCACTGGGGTTATTAATACAATTATTATTTGATTATTTTTAAACACGATAAAGAATCATATCTTATCTAATTCCACAACAGGGCTCCAAACAAAAAAAAAAAAAAAAAAAAATCAATTAAGAAGCGATTGGCTCCTATAGGGGGAAAAAAACAGGCCCCAAATTTTTTTTTTTCATTTTTAACTCCTTCCATTCCTTTTCGTCCCGCAGCTCGCTAACAGTGTAGTCTGTGGAGCATTCTTCACAATTTTGTGATCACGTGCATTTTTTTATGCTTGTTACTGTCACCGTGTTTTCTAACAGTCTCTTTTTTGAAATGGTTAGTTCCTGCAATGAACTCCGTTTTCCCCTCTATTTCTTTGATCTAAACTTTTGTAATGTATCTTGGGAAATGTAATGCAAATTTTAAAATCAAAGGGAGTAAACTTTTACTGTCGCCAATGGCGACCTTGACAGAAATTACACTCACAAATAAATTTATTTGGTCACAAATGCGACCATTTTTAGTCGCAGTTTGGAGCCCTGCACAAGGATGATGATTTATCGACTTTATAGACATTACATTTTTATCGTCTGTTAATGCTGAACTTCTGTAAAGCTGCTTTGAAACGATGTGTGTTGTGAAAGGCGCTATACAAATAAAATTGACTTGACTTGACTTGACTTGACTTGACGTTTCCCACAGTTTTTCTAAGACACTGAGTAAACCTAAGCCCTGGTACTGTTTTCGATGTGGCGAGGATGGCCATATTGCTTCTTCATGCAATAATGTTGCAAATCCTGCTGTGGTAGCTTCCAAAAGAAAGCTTCTAAAGGAAAAGCAATCTGCCTGGGGGGCTCAAGTTGAGTCATCCCATTCTTTTAATTTAAACTAGAGTCAGCGCCGGTTGCGGGACAAACAGGGGCTGGAAAAAGTACCAGAGGTCCCAAAAAGTACAAGAGTAGAAGTTGTAATTGGCACATTAACACAAAGGTACAAACCTTTTGTTCTGCCAAAGGGTTTGGTTGGTGCAAAATGTACTGCTGAAGTTCTTATTGCAGGCAGTAGATGCAATTGTCTTCTAGATACAGGTTCACAAGCGACCACTGTTTCTCAGACATACTATGAGCAGAATATGTCACATTTGAAAATCAAGCCTCTTGAAAACCTTCTTGAGGTAGAAGCAGCAAATGGTCAGCTTGTTCCGTATCTCGGGTACATCGAGGTAGATTTAGTATTCCCCAAGGCATTCCTTGGAACTGAAATAAAACTTTCCACCCTTGCCTTGGTCACTCCAGATAGTAAGAGTAGTACTCAGCCTTCTGTACTAATAGGCACTAACACTCTTGATTTAGCTTATGAGAGCTGCTCTGATCCAGAGATGACAAAATCTCATCAAGCCTTACCTTATGGGTTCCAAGCCATTCTCAATGTTCTTGGGCACAGGTTCAAGCAGAAAGCCAATAGCAGTGTTGGATCAGTGTGGCTGTCAGGTGCAAAGCCTGAAGTGGTTCCTGCCGGAAAGAGTCTTGTTCTTGAAGGCTCAGTCAGCACACAAGAGCAGTTCACAGACAAATGGGTTTTGATGGAGCCTCCTTCCGAGTCATTCTTGCCAGATGGTCTCTTGTGTACATCTTGTCTAGTCACACTTCCTTCTAAGTCGTCACGGAAAATCCCAGTAATCCTAAAAAATGAGACTGAACATGATATTGTAATCCCTGTAAAGTGTATGATTGCAGAATTACATTCATTACAGTGTAATTACCAAAGAATTCACTACTGATTCCAAAACATTTTTGATTGATTTTGATGACTCCCCAATACCTGCCGAGTGGAAAGACAGAATTTCCCAAAAATTACGTTCCATGCCAGAGGTATTTGCCTTGCATGATCTTGATTTTGGCAGGACTACCAAGGTGACCCATCATATAAAGTTACATGATGAAACTCCGTTCAAGCATAGGGCTCGCCCATACACCCGCAAGATTTTGATGCTGTTCTTAAACATCTGCAAGAGCTGTTGGATGCTGGTGTCATTCGAGAGTCAGTCCTCTTTTTCCTCACCCATTGTTGTTGTTCGGAAAAATAATGGTGATGTCCGGCTCTGCATTGACTATCGTAAGCTTAACCTGCAAACGATAAAAGATGCGTATGCTCTACCGAACTTGGAGGAAACTTTTTCTGCTCTCACTGGTTCTCGTTGGTTTTCAGTGCTTGATCTTAAGTCTGGGTATTACCAGATCGAGGTGGAGGAGTCAGACAAGCATAAGACCGCTTTTGTCTGCCCTCTAGGCTTTTGGGAGTTCAACAGGATGCCGCAGGGAGTCACAAATGCTCCTGGTACTTTCCAGAGGTTAATGGAGAGGTGCATGAGTGACATCCATCTAAAAGAGGTCATTGTTTTCCTCGATGATCTGATAGTGTTTTCAGACACATTAGAGGAACATGAACGTAGGTTGATGAGTGTGTTGCATCGTTTAAAGGAGTATGGGTTGAAACTCTCTCCGGAAAAATGCAAATTTTTCCAAACCTCTGTAAAGTATCTTGGACACATTGTATCAAGAAATGGTGTAGAGACAGACCCTGACAAAATTGAGGTGCTGAAAAGTTGGCCAATTCCCAAGAATCTTAAAGAGCTGCGCTCATTCTTGGGGTTCTCCGGGTACTATCGTCGGTTTATCCAAGATTATGCCACAATTGTGAAACCCTTGAATAATTTAACATCCGGATACCCACCACTCCGTAAAGGCTGTAAATTCAAAGATAGGAAAGACTACTACAATCCCAAAGAGCCTTTTGGGAGTCGCTGGTCTGTGAGTTGTCAGCAAGCATTTGAAGCTGTCATTGAGGCGCTTACCACCGCTCCGATCCTTGGCTTTGCTAATCCGAAACTTCCGTATGTTTTGGATACTGACGCAAGCACGGTGGGTCTGGGAGCAGCCTTGTATCAGGAGCAGGATGGGCAAATGAAGGTAATTGCCTATGCCAGTAGAGGTCTTTCTCATAGTGAAGCTCATTATCCAGCAAACAAGCTGGAGTTCTTAGCTCTTAAGTAGGCTGTCACAGAGAAGTTCAGCGATTACTTGTACGGTAATCAGTTCATTGTTGTTACTGACAATAATCCGTTAACGTACATATTGACCTCGGCCAAGTTGGATTCAACTAGTTACAGATGGCTTTCAGCTCTTTCAACTTTCTCTTTCAAATTGCAGTACAGAGCTGGGAAGCAGAATCTGGATGCTGACGGTCTGTCCAGACGTCCTCATGGTGGTCTGAGAGATGATGTCACATCTCAAAAGGAGCAAGAGAGAATTCGTCAATTCACCTTGAATCATCTGCTTGATGATGATTGTACTGTTCCTAGCGATGTTTTCCAAGCCATATGTGATAAACACATTGTTCACCACGATTCAGATATTGGTGGTGACTCTTCTTTTGCTCTGGTTGAATCGCTAGCCATGCATGTTGATGCAGTCCCATGCAGTCTCAATCAAAATGAGGGTTTTGATGGTTTCCCTGTAATTCCAATTTTTGGTGAGGATGATCTAAAAGAAAAGCAAAGATCCGATCCTGTAATTCGAGAAGTAATTTTGCAGTTGGAATCAGGAGAGACAATTCCTCCTCCTGTAAGGAGAGAAATTCCTATGCTCCCCTTGCTAATGAGAGAATTGAGAAAGTTGGAGTTGCAGAATGGAATTCTCTATCGGAAAAGGCAAGAGGGAGAACGTACTCAATATCAGTTGGTTCTTCCCGAGTCTTTGCGTAGCATGGTTTTAACCTACCTACATGACGAGATTGGACATTTAGGTATAGAGCGTACACTTGATCTAGCCAGATCACGATTCTATTGGCCTAGAATGGTTGCAGATGTAGATAATAAGGTTAAAACATGCCCTAGATGCATGTGTCACAAATCATTACCTGAAAAGGCAGCTCCCTTAGTTAATATCAGAGCTACCCGACCTCTTGAGTTGGTCTGCATGGACTTTTTGTCCATTGAACCAGACTCAAGCAACATCAAGGATGTGCTGGTGATCACTGATTTTTTTACAAAGTATGCGGTGGCAGTTCCTACTCCCAACCAGAAATCGCGTACAGTAGCCAAAGCCCTGTGGGAGAATTTTATAGTCCATTACGGGATCCTGAGAAGTTGCACAGCGATCAGGGTGCTGACCTCGAGTCAAAAACTATCAAAGAGCTTTGTGAGTTGATGGGAATCCGTAAGATCAGGACAACACCTTACCACCCCAGGGGAAATCCTGTTGAGCGATTCAATCGCACTCTTCTGAGTATGCTGGGTACATTGAGGGAGCGTGACAAATCTCATTGGCATGATTTTGTAAAGCCTCTTGTACACGCGTATAACTGCACCAAACATGATTCTACCGGGTTTACCCCATATGAATTAATGTTTGGGAGGCAGCCGCGGTTGCCTATAGATCTGGTTTTTGATGTTCCTCTGAACAGAGAGCAGCTCAAGACGCATTCGCAATATGTGCGTAACTTGAAATCTCGGCTCCAAGGAACTTATGAATTAGCAACAAAAAATGCTGTTAAATTAGGAGAGAGGAATAAAACTCGGTTTGATAAGCATGTTGTTGAATCCACCCTGGACATTGGGGATAGGGTTCTGGTCCGAAATGTACGCATAAGAGGTAAACACAAACTGGCTGATAAATGGGAGTCACTTGTTTATGTTATTGTGAGCAGAGCAGGTGATCTTCCTGTTTACACAGTCAAGCCAGAAGGTAAAGATGGTCCTTTGAGAACACTGCACAGAGATCTCTTGCTGCCTTGTGGTCGGTTGCAGTTACCGGTTAAAGAGGTTGACTTAAACAAAACTCGGAAGTGTCCTCCAACTCGTAAAAATCCGAGTGATGAGGTACAAGAGCAGCCAGATTTTGACTTGGATGATGACAGCTATGTAGAGCTGCTGTGCCATGATCCCTCTGTTTTGTCAACTACCAGATTTACAGAGGTGTATGAGACTGAGAATGGGTCACAGAATTATATCCCTTCAGTTCCTTTACCTCAGGACTCTGTAAATCACATTTCAACTGACAACTTACCTGACAAAATTCCAGCAGATACTCCTTCAAAATGTTTGCTTCGATCAGAGCAACCTGAAATTGAAAGTATACCTACCTTGGGTGACTTACCTGTTGATGGTCTGGAGGTTGTACAGCCTGACACAAATGAAAACTTACCTGCTGAGTCATCTGACGTGTTTGTTGGTCAGAGTGAACCTGCAGAGGAAACGGAAATAATCTGTGAGCATGAAATTGCAAATGAACAAAATGAAAATGGCAAAAACATCAGGAAGTCTTCCAGACTTAGACAGAAGCCATGTATGTTCACTTACCCTGAGTTGGGTAATCCTTTGGTTTCGATAGTCCAGTCTCTTTTTCAGAGTCTGAGTACAGCTGTGACTGATTCTATTGCTGAAAATAAATACACCTACTCACTTCAGCCTGTAACTAAACAACCTGTCAGTTGCATGCACAGGGAGGTGCATAGAGTTAACGGGGGAGGGTGTAACCAGAGTGATTACTAAAAGCTAATAATAAAGTCATCTAAAAAGAATTGCTAAAATATATAATATATAATAATATATAATTTAATTCAAGGTTTGTGAAATTAAAACTTCATGTGATGTTTAAAAATGTATATGTTCTCATGTTGCAGTATGAAACGAATGTATAGTTTAAGTGCATGTATCCCTTTAAGAGAAATGAGCGAAAAGTTTTACGGTTGACCAATGAGGCGTGATGATGGAGCAGATGAAGACGGTGGTGAAGAAGAGACAGGAGCGCGGAAAGATCGGCGGAGAAAATAGTGATTATGAAACAAGTGAAATTGTGATCTAAACTAGACAATACATCTAGAAACAGAGTGATTACGATTGTTTTGAGAGTTATTTGTGATACAGAAGTTTGAGTTATTTTTGTTGAGTTTTCTAACTGTGAAAACGGTGACGCAACGAACTGCATATCACCGCATGAAGACTACGTGGAATCAAGATGGCGAGCCACCCACCGAATCTTGTGTATTGTTGACTTTCCGTAGTATTCCTTGCATTATCTTTCCTCTGGACAGAGGCAGGAAATCCACCAAGATGATGGAGTGAGTTGAAGCTGAGTTCATTTAATCAACAATCGTTTTTTCGTCTGTTGAATTGTTTCTTCACGATGGTAAGACTGAATAATGCCTTCAAAAGCTACACAAGGACGTGAAAAATTGTTTTTTCTGCGAACTTAAAGCTGATTTTTTGCTTTTAGAGACTGAGTTATTTCAAATACAGACTTATTTGTCACACTAGAGACTGATTTGTTCAACCAAAAGACTGATTGACTAAATGTGAATTGTTTTCTCTATTTTCTGATTTTGTTTCTGTTGTTAATTGCTCTGTATTGTAAATGTAAGGTTTTATTTGTGAATTGAAACGTACTGTAAGTGGTTTGATTTGAATATCAAATTTAAATACATTTCTGGGAATATAAGAGCAATAATTTGACTTAAGTTTTTATTAGAAAATAAAATAGATTTTCACAAAAAAAAAAAAACAAATAGTTTAAATAATTAAGTAATAAAAAGGGAGTTAATTAGTAAAACCTAAAAATAAGTTTAAAAGAGTTAAATTAGTAAGCTGAATCATACAAATTAGTTCAAAAGTGAGTAAATAAGATTTGATAATTAAATAAGAGTTCATAATTCTTTAGAAGAAGGAAAAAACCTAAAAGACTAAGCATAGAAACAAATTTATTTTTATTTAACATTTTTATTTTTGCTCATTGTTTACATTGACATTGCTGTCATTGATGTTGTTTGTTTTATTTTTTTTTCTGAAAAGAAAACAATAATTACAATAATTTTCAACATAAACCAATGAATGGTTCAAACGCATCTTTAATATCTGTCTGTTCATTCCATTCTCACTACGGCTCCCTACGAACCTAGGCACTGGTCCACACCACCCTTATACAACTTACCTGGTACACTTGTGGAACTGCCACGGTTTTGGGTGCCCTGAGGGTGGGCGTTACAGTAGTGTATGCAATGCTTATCAAAGATTTTTCCTAACGGAAGCATGTAGAGGGAGAATAAAACAGGTCCCAAAATGGAGCCCAGAGGGACCCCACATGTTAAAAGATCAACTGATGAAGAACAGTTCTCTAAACAGACTGAAATTGTTCTACCCTTCAGATATGAAGATACCCAATCCAAGGCTAACCCCTGAATACCAACCTGGTCTCTTAGGCAATCGATAAGAATGTCATGATCGACCGTATCGAAAGCGGCACTAAGATCCAGCAGCAGAAGACCAACAGGACCACCAGAATCCACTCCTAATAAAATATAATTTAAAATTCTCAACAGAGCTGACTCTGTGCTATGACCAGCTCTGAAGCCTGACTGAAATATATCAAGCAAATTATTGATAGCTAAAAAATCATTTAATTGTGCAAGCACCGTCTTCTCTAATATTTTTGACATAAAGGATCATTTTGATATAGGTCAAAAGCTGTTCATATTAGATGAATCAAGGTTTTCTTTCTTAAGAAGAGGCTGAATAACAGCATGCTTGAAGCAGCTGGGAACAATACCAGTGGTCAGGCTACTGTTGACAATCGATAACACGCTTGGACCAATTGATTCCACCACCTCCTTAAACAAAGCAGCTGGAATAACATCACACGTAGAACCAGTAGGCTTCATATGTACAATTATATGTTTGAGATGAGACAGGGACACAGGTACAAAACAGGTCAATAGATTTTGTGGAACTGTATAGGTAACAGGATCATTGAAAGCAGGTAAGATCCGTAAGCGTATACCCGCAATTTTAACAGTAAAAATTTTTAAAAACTGCTCACATGTGTCCACCGAAGGGGAGATGGGAGTAAGGGCAGCTGGATGAAGAAATGATGTAATGGTAAATAAAAGAACTTTAGCATTATGACAGTTCTTTGAGATAATATTAGAAAAATAGCTTGATCTGACTAATTTAACCGCTCTCTCAGGACCCATCATCCTGCCGTAGAAGACTCTTGTGTGGTGCAGAAGCACCCCACTTACCCACCACATGATTTGTTCACTCCTCTGACTTCTGGTTGAAGGCTAAGGAGCATTCTTGTAAAGTCCTCAAGACTGAATAACAGTTTCTTTCCACAGGCAGTCAGAAATAACAACTCGGCCTGACTGCTCATACATACCTGCACATCCATACAGGCATATTGCAATTTCCCCCCCCACCTACTATTCATCCATTTATTTCACAAATTAACAAATACCTCACCCAGCCACCTTAAAAACTTTGGCAAAATGCTGGAATAAGTTTTTGGCACAATTCACCTTGTTGTTGGTACAGGACGTTGCACTAGCGGTTTCAACCATCACAAACTTGAGGTTTCTAGATGCCGCTGGTGTGTGTGGCATGCCGTCTGTAACCTGCCTTGTTTGTTTTTATGTTTTATATGTCTTTTATACTTTAAAATGCATTTCCTTTCTAGTGTGTGATGGTCAAATGCTCCTCAATATTAAAGGGTTACTTCAGGATTTAGCATTAAGCTTTGTATCAGTAGAAAACCAGTAGTATTTTCGAATTACCGAGCTCCTCATATCCCCGAGACGAGAGATTTATGTATTTTTAGTCTGGAAAAAAATCCTCCGATGACGCAAAAATCGTCATTCTGCGTCATCGGAGGATTTTTGGGCCAGAGGCTTAAAACTACAGCCAGTATTCCGCATGTTTTCACCACGCCCATATGGGGCGGGATCTCACTCACAGAATGTGAAGATAGTGTCAGCCATCTTTCTGTAGAAGCTAAGCTAACAGGCTCTTGCTCTGTGTAGAAAGTTTGTATACAAGTAGGCTAATCACGATGGCGGAAGGTAGTTTTGAAGTTGAAATGGCCCATACGGAAATGTAATATATGACATATATGTCCCTTTATTTCAAGTGACGCAGTCATATATGTTAAATATAAGACAATATATTGCTATCACATATATACATATCTCTACATATATGTTGATACAAGTTTACAACATATATAATTTGTCCATATTAAAGGAGTACACTGTAAAAAATATCTACTTGGTTCTACTTAAAATCATAAGTTAAGCAGCTGCCTCAATATTTCAAGTAAAAACAAAATGGATTAATGAATTGTTTTAACTCCATTATTTTGATTCTTGTTAAGCTGTGAATTGCCTTCTGCGAGTCAAAATGACTATACAATTATTGTTGTTTCAACTTTGCTATGCAAGTTCAAAATAAAGTGAACTCATTAATGAGCATTCTGTTCACTTATCCCCATTAGTGGGTTCAACTTAGTAATTTCAATTAAGTAATGTCTTTGAATTAGGGTATTAAGTTAAGATGATCTAAAAGAATGTCTTGTTTTAACTTAACAATTAATTATAAAAACACACAAATTTGAGTACAAAACATTTTTTTTATTAAAACCAATGTTAAGCCAATACAAGCTATACATAAACACTTCAATCATGCAATCATCTCAAACTTGTAATCAATACTTTTTTCAGTCTGATGGCTCTTCTCTTAGGTAGTGTGGCAGACCCAGCAGAGCAGCAGTCCTTCTCCTTTCGTTTGTGTCCTACAAGACATAAATAAGCAGTGTTGAGATTTTATTGCAAACATCTGGTGCCCAATTTTACAATTCTCAGCTTGTCTACTCATGTCTTTCTTCAGACAGTCCAAAATGGCTTTCAGTGCAGGCTTCTTTGCCGACTTGGTCGCAGCTTCGTACACTTCCAGCTGTCTTGGTGCCAGGTCATCAAGTCCATCGAGGAACGACTCGAGAAGGTCTGTGCTTACGACTATTTTGAACTCTGCCCGAACCTGAGGAGACAAAAAGGTTAAGAAATTAGAGAAAAGATTTTCAAAGCATAGAGTCACAATTTAGTAAGCTACGGTTGTCTGTTTTCAAAGGCTTTCATCCACTCAGTAATACTAAACGCAATCCTCTCACTTATCTGTATGCAGTAGCACATTCACGCCACCATTCGGACTAAAAAAAAAACATTTCTGAACGGACCACAGTACAGTATCAGACATCTCTCTAGTACTTCCTGGAGGGAAGCTCATACATTGATATCCAGTCATTGGATTAAGTGATTAATCTTAGACTGAGTGTTGTCTATTGTTATACCTGTCTCTCACAGAACATGGCCAGCCATCTAGCTATGACATCCCCAATGAGAGGTTGATCCCCTACGATCTCCTTTCTGCGCTTGGAGAACATGGCAGACATCAGCTCATCTATCTGCTGGTGATCTGGGTCTTTTTTCAGCACTTCCACCTGAATTGGATTGCACAAGCACAAAGGACACATACTAAGACAAAATAGTAGGCTTCACAGACACAAAAGCAAAGTGTAGGTAGTTAGTATAATATAGGCAGGTATGTATGCAGTAATATTAGACAGGTATGATGTGTGATGTGCATGTGTGTGTATGATGTACCTCCATCATCCTCCGCTTTTCTTCCATGTCTTCATCACTCAGTCCTTCAGGGGGATCTGGACAGTAGTGGACCTCGCCTTTTTTTTCAAAATTCTTTGATGAATAGAAAGTTCAAAAGAACAGCATTTATTTAAAATAGAATAATTTCTAACATTATAAATGTCTTTACTGTAACTTTTGATCAGTTTAACTCATCCTTAATGAATAAAAGTATTGATTTATTTTATTTATTTCCCCCAAAAATAAAATAAAAATTCTTACTGACCCCAAAATTTTGAACGGTAGTGTTTAATATTACAAAAGCTTTAGATTTCAGAACTTTCTATTCATCAAAGAATTTTGAAAAAAAATTGTACACAACTGTTTTAAACATTGATAATAATAATGAATATTTCTTGAGCATCAAATCATCATATTAGAATGATTTCTGAAGGATCATGTGACACTGAAGACTGGAGTAATGATGCTGAAAATTCAGCTTTGATCACAGGAATAAATTACAGTTTAAAATATATTAAAATAGTGTTGTGTTTAAATTGGAATAATACTTCACAATATTACTGTTTTTGTTTGTATTTTTAATCAAATAAATGCAGCCTTGGTGAGCAGGAGATACTTCTTTTAAAAACATAAATATGACTGACCCCAAACTTTTGAACGGTAGTGTATTTGGCCTTGACATACGGTCTATCAGAAATTGTGTTTTCTACAACAGTTTACAATGAAAACTGGTATTGTCTCAGATAAAGCTTTATCAACCGTCTCTGACTGAACTAAAAAACTGAACTGCTAGCAAACGTGTTCTAGCTAACGTTAACGGTCGCTGAACTGTGCCTCGCTTAAATGACATCACAGTTGTTGCACATATCAAAAGGTAACGATAGGTTAATCACGTTATTGGCTTCATCAACACACATTCTTAATATATACAAAACACGAACACTTACCAATAGCGAACTTGTTCACGCCAACCCGACTCGTCTTGTCTGACGGAAAAATGACGCACCCGGCCGATTGAAGTTTGATTGCTTGCTGGCGCGTAAACTTGTTCGTCTCGAGGCCTGGCTTCGTAGGTAGTCCCCCGCATATGCGCAAAGAGCTGTCCTCCACTCAATCTGCAACCGCCAAAGACTTGTACCCCACTCAATTTAAAATGGCAAGTTCATTCAAGCACCTGGAATTTGTGATTCATTGAAGTAACTTATGAACCTAAATTGGAAGATTGAAAACTCAAACAATTGAGTTGAAATTTCATAACACATTATTTTATGTCTGTTAATGACATATATAAGTTATCATAACTTTTTGATCAGATAATTTTTTACAGTGTATATTGACATATATTAATACGATGTATATGACTATAGTTTATATAAGGTTGTTATGACCATATATGTCACCAATATGTTTAATTTATATGCTAATTTATTTAAACATACATTTTACATGCTTATAGTTTCCTTAATTCATTCCTTGTTTTCCTTATTTGAACAGCTTGAACCTTTAACAAGTCTACACAATCCACATTTCATTTCAATTTCTATCCCATTTTAGAATTGGCACCATTTTTTTATAAATATATATTTTTTATTTATTTTATCTTATCTTAATTGGCTCATAAAAACAAACTACACAAACTACACATTCTATTTGAAAACTTAAATGTTATTTTTTTTTTCATCATCAATAACAATATATCAATATCATCAATTTCTATATGCAAGAAAATACATACACAATACATGCACTACATATGCAGATGCATACAGAATAACACAGTTAATATACGTCTCCAAACCCCAAAAAATTAAATCTATGGACCTCAAATATAATTTAAACACATTTCTCTAGACTGCACTGATGCAGCTATGTAAACCTGGGTTCCCCGTCTGTCGCTCACTTCGACGTCGTGTCGAAGAAGCGACACTAGGGGTCTCTCTTGAGCGCCGAAAGATACCTCTGATCTATGAAAAAAGGCCAATGAGAGTTGGCGAACAGTATTTGCATACTCCGCCTCCGGATACGGATATAAAGGCGAGAGAAATACGCTCGTTCATTCAGTAATTTTCTTCGGAGCCGAAGGTCGTGTGTATGCAGTCAGCTGCGAGTAACACAACTGATCTTGCTTCTGATCCTCTGACGCTCTGCTTTGCTGTTGGATTTACGGCGCACTACAGCGGCTTTTCTCTTCACTGCCGGCGTGCAGTTTGCCCCTGGGCGCTTCGACAGCGCAGAGTTAAGAGTTGAAAGAGTGATTCTCTCCGTAAAAGAGTTTATTTCTCTGAAAGAGCATTACACAGCGGCGTTGAACGTCCTTTTCAGGACGCGTCTTTATAAAGATGTAATTTCCGCCCCTGTGTAGTTTCTGGATGCAGTGATTTCTCCCCACCTCTCTCGGTCATAAAACACTGTCTTGCATGCCTGGGCTGCGATCACACGCAGGCAGCGTTTTATGAATGGTTCATGTTCTCAGTGCGAGAACATAGCCATGGCAACATTGCGGTCGTGTGGCTTTCTTTTGTAATGAGAGAAAGCCGTTTCAGCCGCCCCCCGCGCCTCGCCTCCTTCCTACGGGATTGATGCAGGCGCCGCGGGCGATGAACACGATTTGGGGACAATGACGGGCTCTGTTTGCCGGGTAAACCCCCTCGAACCTCCCGCCTCCCCGGCACGCTTGTTTGCTTCCGTCTGAGCCCGGGATGAGCATTCTCTCCAATGGTTCATCTTCTCAGTGTGAGAACATGGCCGTTATAGCATTGCGGTCGCACGGCTTTCTTTTGTAATGAGAGAAAGCCACTTCAGCCGCCCCCCGTGCCTCGCCTCCTTCCTACGGGATTGACGCAGGCGCCACGGGCGATGAAGGCGATTCAGGGAATATGACGGGCTCTGTTCGCCGGGTAAACCCCCTCGAACCGCCCGCCTCCCCGGCACGCTTGCTTGCTTCAGAATTGGATGACATCACCGCTGCATCGGAGAGCGTTACAGCGGCATCGGATGCTGATCGCTCACCTGGGCCGCCACCTTCGGGTCTGCCGCCCAGCCTGAGCCTGACGCACGGAGATCCGCTATGCTTTCCCGGGCTACTTGATCGGTCCCGCGGGCAGGTGCGCCGCTCACAGCCACGCCCCCCCGTTCCTTTCTTCCCGGACGTGCACAGAGTCGAGCAAAGCCAAGGCTTCTTCGCTCCTCCGCTCTCACTACCCTCGCGGTGGAACGGTCCCAGACCGCTTCCACTCTGCACGCCACGGCCCTTCCTGCAACCAACGCCAGGCCAAGGCGCTTCAAAACTTGCACCTTGGGTAGTCCTGTTCTTGATGTGCTGCAGGAACTGCGCTGGATGACCAACCGCGCCCCCGGGCCACGGAGGTCAGAAGCGCCGGCACTCGAACAGGCGATGGCCACCCCTTGTGGTCCAGAAACGCACCTGTGGACTGGACCTGGTCGAAATGCGGGAGGCAGACAAGGCACACCTTCTCCCATACCCCCGTCTTCCAGCTCTGTCTATTCGGCGCCACCGTTGATGACTCTGCCCAGCAGTCCTCAGTGGTGAGGCAGATGGAGGCCACTGCACATCCTCCCCCGCTGCAAGCCTGCCGCCATGGGCCATGCCCTGTCTGCTCGCCGAGGGCGTCCTCCTGCGGCTATGAAACACCCTGCTCCGCCTCAACCCAGGCCCAGCTCTCAGCCCCAGCGTCGAGCACTCCGCAGGAAGCGGACGCCCCCGTCTCACGGACCCCCTCAAGGACCCGGAAGGCTCCCAGGCTGTCCGTAGACGCTCAACCCAGGGACCAAGATGTTAGCTCCGGAGGTGGTAAGACCGTTCCGTCCCCGGTGGAGGGCCGGGAGGAGAATTTTTTGTCGAATTAGTTTTCACATTCTCATATTCCATCCCTTGGGCCCACCACCCATTGGAGAAACCACAGGAGTCAGGTGCGCTGCCATATGGGTGGCAGTGAAGGCTGTGGGTCTCGACGGACCAGACCCGGGCAGCAAAGGCTAGTTCTAGGGACGTGGAATATCACCTCACTGGGGGGGAAGGAGCCGGAACTGGTGAGAGAGGTGGAGCGTTACCAGTTGGATCTGGTGGGGCTTACTTCGACACACAGTTGTGGCTCTGGATCCGTACTCCTGGATAGGGGATGGACTCTATTCTTCTCTGGAGTTTCCCATGGTGTGAGGCGACGGGCGGGTGTGGGGATACTCACAAGTCCCCGGCTGAATGCCGCTATGTTGGAGTTTACCCCGGTGGACGAGAGGGTCGCCTCCCTTCGCCTACGGGTTGTGGGGGGGAAAACTCTGACTGTTGTCTGTGCATATGCACCGAACAGCAGTTCAGAGTATTCAGCCTTCTTGGAGACCCTGAATGGAGTCCTGAATAGGGCCCCAGTAGGGGACTCCATAGTGATGCTGGGTGACTTCAATGCGCACGTGGGAGATGACAGGGACACCTGGAAAGGCGTGATTGGGAGGAACGGCCGCCCCGATCTGAACACGAGTGGATGTTTGTTATTGGACTTCTGTGCTAGTCATGGATTATCTATAACAAACACCATGTTCGAACATAAGGATGCTCATAAGTGTACGTGGTACCAGAGCACCCTAGGCCGAAGATCGATGATCGATTTTGTAATCGTGTCATCAGATCTGAGGCCATATGTTTTGGACACTCGGGTGAAGAGAGGGGCAGAGCTGTCACAGAGGTGGTGAGTTGGATCAGGGGGTGGGGAAAGACTCTGGACAGACCTGGGAAGCCCAAGCGAGTAGTGCGGGTGAACTGGGAACGTTTGGAGGAGGTCCCTGTCCGCGAGATCTTCAACTCACACCTCCGGCGGAGTTTTTCAGGCATCCCTGCTGAGGTTGGGGACATTGAACCGGAGTGGGAAATGTTCAAAGCTTCCGTTGCCGAAGCCGCGGTGGAGAGCTGCGGCCTCAAGGTTTTAGGTGCCTCAAGGGGTGGTAACCCTCGAACACCGTGGTGGACACTGGTGGTCAGGGAAGCTGTCCGACTGAAGAAAGAGGCCTTCCGGGATTTGTTGTCCCGGAGGTCTCCGGAGGCAGTTGCAAGGTTCTGACAGGCCCGAAGGGCTGCGGCCTCAGCCGTGAGGGAGGCAAAGCAGTGGGTGTGGGAAAAGTTCGGAGAAGCCATGGAGAAGGACTTTCGGTCCGCACCAAAGTGCTTCTGGAAAACCGTCCGCCACCTTAGGAGGGGAAAACGGGGAACCATCCAAGCTGTATACAGCAAAGATGGGACGCTGTTGACCTCAACCGAGGAGGTTATTGGGCGGTGGAAGGAACACTTTGAAGAACTCCTAAATCCCTACTCTATCCCTATGCTAGAGGCAGAGCCGGAGGCTGATGGGGGATCAGATTCTATTTCCCTGGGGGAGGTCACTGAGGTAGTCAAACAACTCCGCAGTGGCAAAGCCCCGGGGATTGATGAGATCCGACCAGAAATGCTGAAAGCTTTGGATGTGGAGGGGGTGTCATGGATGACACGCCTCTTCAACATCGCGTGGAAATCTGGGACAGTGCCTAAGGAGTGGCGGAACGGGGTGGTGGTTCCTCTCTTCAAAAAGGGGGACCAGAGAGTGTGTGCCAACTACAGGGGTAACACACTTCTCAGCCTCCCTGGTAAAGTTTACTCCAAGGTGCTGGAGAGGAGGGTGCGGCCGATTGTCGAACCTCAGATTGAAGAGGAACAATGCGGGTTCCGTCCTGGCCGTGGAACGACGGACCAGATCTTTACTCTCGCAAGGATTCTGGAGGGGGCCTGGGAGTATGCCCATCCGGTCTACATGTGTTTTGTGGATCTGGAGAAGGCGTATGACCGGGTCCCCCGGGAGAAACTGTGGGAGGTGCTTCGGGAGTATGGGGTGGGGGGGTCCCTTCTTAGGGCGATCCAATCCCTGTACGTCCGAAGCGAGAGCTGTGTCCGGGTCCTCGGCACGAAGTCAAGCTCGTTCTATGTGGGGGTTGGTCTCCGCCAAGGCTGCGCTTTGTCACCAATCCTGTTTGTGGTATTCATGGACAGGATATCGAGACGTAGTCGGGGTGGGGAAGGTATGCGGTTCGGTGAGCTGGGGATCTCATCTCTACTTTTTGCAGATGATGTGGTCTTCATGTCATCATCGGTCCGTGACCTTCAGCTCTCACTGGACCGCGGCTGGGATGAGGATTAGCACCTCTAAATCTGAGGCCATGGTTCTCAGCAGGAAGCCGATGGAGTGCGTACTCCGGGTGGGGAAGGAGGTATTGCCCCAAGTGAAGGAGTTCAAGTACCTCGGGGTCTTGTTCACGAGTGAGGGGACAATGGCCGGAGAATCGGGGCAGCGGGGGCGGTATTGCATTCGCTCTATCGCACAGTTGTCATGAAAAGAGAGCTGAGCCGGAAGGCAAAGCTCTCGATCTACCGGTCAATTTTTGTTCCTACCCTCACCTATGGTCATGAAGGTTGGGTCATGACCGAAAGAACTAGGTCGCGAGTACAAGCGGCCGAAATGGGCTTCCTCAGAAGGGTGGCGGGCTTCTCCCTTAGAGATAGGGTGAGGAGCTCAGTCATCCGCGAGGAGCTCGGAGTAGAGCCGCTGCTCCTTTGCGTGGAAAGGAGTCAGTTGAGGTGGTTTGGGCATCTGGTAAGGATGCCCCCTGGGCGCCTCCCTAGGGAGGTGTTTCAGGCACGTCCAGCTGGGAGGAGGCCTCGGGGAAGACCCAGGACTAGGTGGAGAGATTACATCTCCACACTGGCCTGGGAACGCCTCGGGGTCCCCCAGTCAGAGCTGGTTAATGTGGCTCGGGATAGGGAAGTTTGGGGCCCCCTGCTGGAGCTGCTGCCCCCGCGACCCGACTGTCGGATAAGCGGTTGAAGATGGATGGATGGATGGATGGATGGATTCTCATATTCTCTGTAACGAGCTATTTCCTTTTGTCTCTGGGTCACCTGGCCCACAAATGCCGTTCCCACGGCACTCTGCTCCCGTCACATGTCACAACTTGCCCGTCGTCTCCTCCTTTGGAGCCAGCACCGACTCAAGTCGCTGCGTGCCACTCACATCCCCGGCAACCTCAATGTGATAGCGGATGCGTTGTCATGACAACGCTTGCCTGGCGGAGAGTGGAGGCTTCACCCCCACTCGGTTCAGCTGATTTGGGAACGGTTTGGCAAGGCCCAGGTAGACCCCTCTGCCTCCCGAGAGACCTCCCACTGCCCGCTCTGGTACGCCCGTTCAGAGGCTCCCCTTGGGTGCAGATGCACTGGCACACAGCTGGCCGGTGGGGCTGCGCAAGTACACATTCCCCCAGTGAGCCTTCTTGCACAGGTGCTGTGCAAGTTCATGGAGGATGAGGAACAAGTCACTCTCGTGGCTCCTTACTGGCCCACCTGGGCCTGGTTCTTGGACCTTGTACTCCTCGCGACAGCCCCTCCCTGGCGAATTCCCCTGAGGAAGGATATTCTTTCTCAGGGACGGGGCACGCTCTGGCATCTGCACCCAGACCGTTGGAACCTCCACGTCTGGCCCCCGAACGGGATGCGGAAGATCTAGCTGGTCTACCACCCACGGTCGTAGCCACGTTCAACCAAGCCAGAGCCCCTTCTACCAGGCAACTCTACGCCCTGAAATGGCGTCTGTTCGTGAATTGGTGTTCTTCCCGGGCAGAAGACCCACAGAGGTGTGCAGTTAGGTCTGTGCTCCTGTTCCTACAGGAGAGGTTGGAGGGGAGGCTGTCCCCATCCACCTTGAAGGTGTATGTTGCCACTATCGCAGCTCACCATGAC